>CM076584.1:602449081-602782910 GCA_034641835.2 Pinus albicaulis
AATTAATTGTAATTTTTCTCATTGGCCTTGATGCCATCCTGTACAGCTCCATTCTTATTTTAATACCCAAGAGGTGATTTTTGAAATACTTTCATATCTAGTTTTCATATCTGGATTTCACATTTCAAGTTGACAATATAACAGATAAGTTGACAATTTTTTCAAATGCAAATCTAGATAAAAGCATGGCTGTCTTTGTCAATGATTTTTGGAATACCTCTTATCGTCTAAATTATTAAAATATGAGTTCTGATTTGTTGCATTGTTTGTCAAACCACCTTTTTTGTTGCAGTATTTGTAAAAACCAAAGTTTGATAATATAAGTTTATTAATGTCCAGCAAATGATCAAAGGAGTATGTCAATGGGAAGACCAAGGGTTAGCTCAACTGGTTTTTTTTCATGTTGTTGGGCATCTGCCTAGTTCAACCCTCCTGGTTAGGCACACTAGTCTATGACTTTAGCGAACAGGGTTACTAGGGATGCCATCCACAAACATGAGGAAGCATCTCTTGGGTTTCCCCACAAGGTTTTCCTTGGGGAAAATGTTAGGTCAATGGGATTATAAGAGTACATCACTAGCCAAAATACAATGTGGAAGTGTGGAAGTGTGGACTATAAAGATGCTAAAAATCATATCAAAACAGATTTTTAATTGTGCTAGAAGCAGAACAACAAGAGAAGATAAGAAAGTACATGACTCGGAGTGGAGATAAAGTAATTACAAGAAAAAGATAATATGTATGATATCTGAGGACCAAAGGAACTTTAGTTTGAACTAGTCATGGTATGCTAGTGCTGACAGGTGAGGACGAGCAATTAGATCAAGGGGGGTCTCCCTGCTAGAGTCCTCAATGACCGCAAAATTTTTTTTGGACTAGTGGATGATGTCCTTTGGAGTGTGTCTGGGACTGATAGGGCTCTACAGTATGATCCTTGTGGGAAGCCCAAATTTGAGCAAGCTCTCCTAACATCCAGGCATGGAAAAATTCTCCTGATGGATGGTTGGCTGTGTGGATTTGGGGGCACCCAGCTCCAAGGCCTTGTCGAGTTGTCTACTAAATTGTCTTGTTGGTAAAATGGTGTGCACGTGTGGCCTGGAACAACAACTCCATAAGGACCTTGTGAGGTAAGTGACTAGTCCACTCCTTTCCCATATGGGAAGGGGATATTGAGAAATATATGCACAGATCGACAAAATAATTGTATTAGCGCTGAGAACTCTATTATCACAGTGGTTTGTGAAGCTTTCCAATGAATGAACAAAATGTATTTCATTCTGAAAGTACCCTATAATATATTCTACTATCCTATTATCAACTATATAATTTAGTTTAACTAATTATATAAATGGATGCAAATTAATGCTTATTTAGAGTCTTGTTGATCAAAATAATAGTTTATTGCACCTATATTTTATAGTATTATAGTATTTTGGTATTAAAAATAATATCTTCTAAAATTTGGGTTTCGAAAATTGTTGATAACTTCTTGACTGAAGTGCTTGAGTCTCTCCAAGGAGATGCAATGAGTCACAAATCAATCAAAGTAAGGCAGCAAGCTTCACATTAACAAATCAGCCATATCTTCATCTTCTACTAGCTTCTTAACAAATGCCTCCCCCATCATATCCACGTGGACCCCCAAGGCCCCCTCTCTAAGTTACAACGTCAATCTACTAGGAAAAAGAACACTCTATTATAAAGTGAGGTGACTAAAGTGAGGTGACCCCTCTTATTTCTCACTTTATTTATTATTTCTATCTAAAGCGGCAAAATAAAGCAAAAATGCAATATTCCAATTAGCAAGGCTAATTGGGAATATTACAGTCTCCCCCGGCAAAACGTTGCTTGTCCTCAAGCAACTGAAGTGAGGGATGCCGTAAGATCTTCTCATCTTCCCAAGTGGCATCCTCATCTGGCAGATTCTTCCATCTCACCAAGAACTCTCTGATCTTCCTGCTCCGCAGCTGTCTCTCCCTGGTGTCAATAATGGCCTCCGGCTGTAATACCAGGTGCCCCTCATCATCTGTCGGAGGTAGCTCCCCGGTGACTGTCACATGCTGGCCCAGTGCTTTCTTCAGGCATGATACATGGAAAATGTTATGAATCCGGCTGCCTTGGGGCAGCTCCAACTCATATGCAACCTGTCCGATCCTACGAATCACCCTGTATGGTCCATAAAAGCGAGGCTTAAGCTTCTCTGCCCCCTTCTGTTTGAGTGAAGACTGGCGGTATGGCTGTAACCGTAGGTAGACCAAATCCCCTACCTCAAAGTGTCTCTCCACTCGGCCCCTGTCTGCATATAATTTCTGCTGATTTTGTGCGGTGGCTATGTTGTCCTTGAGAGCCCGGAGGATGTCTTGGCTCTCTTGGATCCATTATTTGGCTCGTGGAGCCCTGCTAACACCAAACATCACATCCACAAAAGATAAGGAATGGTATCCATACAACGCATAGAAAGGTGTCATGCCAATGGTCATGTGGTGGGTTGTGTTGTAGCAGTACTCGCCCAGATGTAGCCATTTCAACCATGCTCTCTGCTGCCCACTGACGTAGTTACGCAAGTAGCCCTCCAGCCACTTGTTGACTATCTTTGTCTGCCCGTCTGTCTGAGGATGATAGCTAGTGCTCGGTGTCAACTCAGTCCCTACCAATCGAAAGAGCTCCTGCCAAAAACCACCCATAAAACGGCTGTCTCTGTCACTAACGATGGTCTTGGGCAAACCATGTAATCTGAAAATCTCCCGGAAGAACAGCTCTGCCACCTGCGCTGCTGTATAATGTGCCGAAATGGCGAAAAAGTGAGCATACTTCGTTAGCCGATCAACTACCACGAAGATGCAGTCCTTGCCCTGCACTGTGGGCAAACCCGTGATGAAGTCCATCGAAACACTCTCCCACTTCCCCTCTGGGATGGGAAGCGGCTGCAACAACCCTGCGGGATGGTTCATCTCCCCTTTGTTCCGCTGGCAAACCTCACACTCCCGAACATGCTGGAGTACGTCCTCCTTGAGGCCCTTCCATGCAAATCTCTCCCGGATGGCCCCGTACATCTTGGTGAACCCCTGATGACCCGCCAATGGTGAATCATGAGAGGCATGGAGTATCTTCTCCTTGAGCTGAGACCCCTCAGTCAAGAAGATCCGATCCCTGTAATAGATGACCTCATCTGCCACCCTGTATCTGCTATCTGCTACCTGTCCATCCAGCACCTCACATGCAAATCCATCCTTGGAATACTCAACCAGTAGTCGAGCCTTCCAATCAGCGTCCAAGCTCATGAGGGATAACGTGGCTGGTCTACGGGAAAGGGCATCTGCTACCACGTTGTTCTTCCCTTTGACATACTCTATGTCAAAGTCGTAAGCCTGGATCTTGCTGATCCACTTCTGCTACCTCTCCTATAACTGCTTCTGCTCCAAAAAGTACTTCAGGCTGTTATGATCTGTCCTGACTCTGAATCTGCCGCCTACCAAGTACTGCCGGAATTTGGCCAATGCATGCATGATGGCCAACATCTCCTTATCATAGATGGGATAAAGTCTCTCATGTGGAAGGAGCTTCCGGCTCTCGAATGCAATCAGATGACCCTCCTGCATCAAAACTGCTCCAATCCCTTCCCCTGATGCATCGCACTCTAGGATAAAGGGCTGAGTAAAATCGGGCAATGCCAGCACCGGACAACTACTCATTACCTCCTTGAGCTTATCAAAAGCTCGCCGGGCGGTATCCGTCCAACTGAATGCCCCCTTCCTCGTCAGCTCTGTGAGGGGTGCAGCAAGCTGTGAGAAGCCCTTGACGAACTTCCTGTAGTAAGTGCAGATACCAATGAATCCTCTAAGCTCTGTCACATTCCGCGGCTCAGGCCAGTCGCTGATGGCCCGGATCTTCTCGTCATGGACTCTCACCCCGTCCACTCCTATGATGTGTCCAAAATACAACATCTCTGTCAATCCAAACTCACACTTGGAGAGTTTGGCAAAGAACTGCTGCTCCTCCAGAATGCGCAAGACCGTCTCAATGTGCTGGAGGTGCTCCTCCCAGGTCCTGCTGTATATGAGAATATCATCAAAGAAAACTAGTACGAACTTCCTCAGATGATCCCTGAAGATATGGTTCATGCAAGACTGAAAAGTGGCAGGTGCATTGGTCAGTCCAAATGGCATAACCAGAAACTCAAAGTGCCCATAATGACACCTGAAAGCAGTCTTGGGAATGTCCTGTTCCCTCATGCGTATCTGATGGTACCCGGACCTCAAATCAATCTTTGAGAAGAATCGTGCCCCTCTCAACTCGTCCATCAACTCATCGATCCTGGGAATGGGGTACCTGTTTTTCAAATTCTTCTTGTTCAGAGCTCGGTAATCAATGCACATGCGTAATGTGCCATCCTTCTTCTTCACCAGCACTACTGAAGAAGCGAAAGGACTGGTGCTGGGTCGAATGTGCCCAAGGGCCAGCAGCTCCTGAATGGCCCGCTCTATCTCATCCCGATAGGCCTTGGGATGCCTATATGGGGTGGTGATCACTGCCTGTATCCCCTGCTCCAACTCGATCGTGTGCTCAAACCCCCGATCTGGTGGCTGTCCTGGTGGAATGTCTCCAAAAACTACTGCATACCTGTTGAGAAGAGTCTGTAGATCAGGGTGCACCGCCCTTCCCGCATCTACTATCTCTGAAGCCCGCAACTCGACTGCCCACTCTATATCTCCCCTGCGGAATGTCGCATCCATGCTGTGTGCCGATACTGTCTGGGGCGGATATGTGTTATGTCCTCGGATCTTCTCATGCCTCCCCGTCTTGGGATCATCCCACTCCATTTCCAAGGCCTTCCAATCTGTTGTGACCTTCCCCAGAGTGATAAGCCACTGCACTCCCAATATCACATTGGTGTCTGGAATGTCCACCACAAAGAAGTGATCGGTCAATGTATAGGTGCCCATCGTTACTGATAACTCTGGTACATATCGAGCACAAGCCATGGTCTGATCTCCTGGGACCAAAACTGAAAACCCATCAAAGCTCTCCGTGGGTATGCCTCTCCGTGCGACCATCTGGGCATCGATGAAGTTGTGGGTGGCCCCACTGTCGACTAGAACTGAAACACGCTGCCCCCGCACTGTCCCTCGGACGCGGAATGTCAGATACTTGGGGACTCCTCGTAATGCTGCTAGAGCTCCCCCAGTAGGTGCGAATGATGCCTCTCCTGCATCGGGTGGTGGAGGTGGTAAGGTACTCTGCGCTGCATAACATTCTCCTGCCTCCTCATCATCCAACTCATCCTCTTCTCCACTGCCCTCGGAGAAGACCTCTATGAAATGTGCCTTCCCTACTGTGCACTTGTGTCCTGGTGCCCACGGCTCCTAGCAGGTGAAGCATAATCGCTTCCGTCTCAGCTCTCTCCTAACCTCATCATCATACTGTCCTCGTCCAGGATTCGCCTTGGGGGCGGAACCCTCGTGTCCTTACCCTTAGGCTGGAAAGCCTGTCTCTGGGGATAAGGTGGCCGAGTCCTAGGCAAGACATCTTGTAGGTCACGGGCCCTACTGATAGCGTCCTGAAGTGTAGCCGGTTTGTTCGACCGGACTAGACCACGAAGTGGTTCTGACAGCCCCTCTACAAACATCGTGATCAACCGAGCTGCTGATATGTCAGGTACCATCACTGAAACCCTCAAAAAGTCTGAGATGTATGCCTCTGCACTACCTGTCTGTCTGAGCTTGGTCAGCTCGAGGAAAGGCTGATCCGGGTCTTTCTGGTCAAAACGTTCCACCACTCTCCTGGTGAACTCAGCATATGTAGTCACTACCGAATGCCCTAGTGTGGTCAACCCATGAAACCACCAGTTCTGGGCTTCTCCCTCTAGATGTAATGCAGCCATCTTGATGGCCTCCCTCTCTGGCATCTGGTTAAGCTGAAAATAGAGGTCTAGCTTCTCCACCCAAGACTTGGCTGTAGTCTTCGGTGAACCATCAAACATCGGCAAGTGAAATTTGCTGGCTGCACGGTTACTATCACGGTGGGAGCCCCGTCCCTTATTTCGATCATGAGACTTGCCGCCACATCGGAACTGGATATATTGATTAAAAGGAAAAGCATCCATGAACTCCTGTCCCATGCTCCGCCAATCTGCAAACAGAGTCGCATGCTGAGCTAGATTCCCATCTTGTGGTGTTGTCTGCTCCTCTTCCTCTACCGGAAAGGTGGGCATGGTAGGTCGTGTGGGTGCGGAATCGACCCTCTGTGCTGTCACAATGGGAATAGCATCCGTTATGTAGCTAGACACGCCCGATCCTTCCCCCTCCTGGAAAACCCTAGGGGGTTCCTTCTGCGTCCCCTCTGCAATCTTCTTCACATCCTGCATGAATGCATCCATCTTCTCAGTAAACTTTGCAAACATGGCCTCCATTGGATTCCGCTGTTCTGTCTCTGAATCAGAATCACTCCCCCCAAAGAAACGGGGGTTACCCCTGGATGTCATAGACTGCTAGCACCACAGGCTGAGCCAGAAAGATGCTTTGATACCACTGTAATATCCCCAAAGGGAAATAACCAGTAATGAACAGAAATACACCAATACAGATATAGAAAATATAACGCTGAACCAGATCACTGAATCATAGCACATGGAATACCAGAAACTGAGCCATTTTATTAATCAGAAAGTACATAGAGAGGAATACAATAAATCAGAGTAAGTGCACCTATCCTTGCCCTAGGCAAGTGGAGACCCTCTCAACAGATAATGGCTGCAACAAGGACAGCGTCCTAGCTGCTCTGAATGCTGAAGATGAACTGCGCTGGTACTGGGGCTGGAAACTGATGAAATGGCTGATCTCCAACTGCAAACCCTCTCCAATGAAAAACGCTGACTCTGCTAGTGACAGCGCAGAAATAGATGGGGCACTAGTCACCCAGACCTCCAAACAGATAGATCAGCTACTGTGGGCTAGAAAACGCTGTTGAGCCTACCTCTCCCAAGTCTGCTCATCAGATCGTCTCACCGGGCGGGATTCGCCCTCGAATGCTCGGGGACCGGCGAGATCCGGCCTCCAAACCGCACCGCGTCGGCGACTCCATTATTGTGGCCAGCGCAGGCTTCCAGTATCCAAACCTTCGTATCCACCGCTCGTCCAACCCCAACCCCAATCGATGGGGCCTTTTCTAGGGTCGGGATTCGATGTTAACCCTTCGGGGACCGGGACTAGACCGCCAATATTTCTCGGCATCTCGCAACTCCCCGGCCGGGATCGGAAGCAACCTCCCCCGATTCGCAAAATACAAGACCAGACCGCAAGTATCCGCTCGTATCTACCTTCAGATTGATCTAACATCGGGCCTTCGCATCCTGGAACCCTTCTTCGAAACAGATGCCGCCGTCCTTGCTCTCAAAGCAGATGTCGTTCTTCTCCTCCCCCGACCGCCGTTCTCCTTACGGACCGGACTGCGTCCTTCCTGGGACAGCGTCCTCACCCTCCTGCATAAAACAGCGTCCTCTTTCCAGGTGAGACAGCGTCCTCTCCTCAATGAACTGCGCAGCCACTAGAGGGCTTTCTCCTCCTCGGATTTGCTTCAGAAACTGCTGCTGCTCTGCTACTGGAACTGAAAAGTGTACTCAGAACAAACCTTACTAGGGCGGGCACTCGAAGTCCCCCGAAGCTAAGGGTGAAACCAGAAAACCTTACCAGGGCCGGCACTCGAAGTCCCCCGAGGCTAAGGGTGAGACCTCCGACCGGAGACACTCGTGCACTAAACAGTGCTGCAGACCGACTAAACAACCGGCGTGCTGAAGCAGACAAAGTCTAGCTATCAATAAGAATATCAAATCATGAATGATCAAATGAGGTGAGAGCCTCTCCTTTTATAACATCAAACTCCCTCCAAAACTTAACTCTACCTGGATCTGCGCAGTTTACCTTGGGTTAGCCTGATGCCTCCCTCATCATATCCACGTGGAAATCTTGTCATATAACCCAATTTTTTTTTTTCCAAAAATAAAGATGTTATAAATTGAAGGGTTTCAATGATGGGATTTCCCTCAAATCACCAAGCTCACTAATGTCAAGTAGGGATGATACACAATCAAACTAAATAAGGATTGCAATTAGGTACATAATGCCTAGAAGCACAAATTCCCAGATCTGATATGGTCAGATATAAGTCAACATCAATTCAGGGTTACAACCATCAGTCTCATAAAATTGTAACCTCAAAAATGAAAAATGGACTCAATTTTTTTTGGGTTGGTTTGACACAAGTAGACCAAATTCTCACTCACCAGTGTCCTTGCCATGCCACAAAAGAACTTAATATTTTATGTCGAGTGATACTAATCATTCTATATCATTGTCATTGGTCTCTAGTCCTTTCACTTCGTCGTCACTCTGTGTTTTATTGTATACCCCATTCCTTGCCATTTTAGTGTGCTTTCATCATCATCCCTGGTATGTAGTTTTTGTAAAGTTACCGTTGGTTGTCACAAGTCACCATAGTTGATATTGTTTAGTGAGTTCTTTATCTTTCCTTCATTTATTTAGATTTCTATTGGCTTGGTTCATTGATTTCTGACGCCATTGGTTTTTGAGTCATATCTTAGACTTCTCTGGATGTTTTGCGAAATCTGTTGATGTTGTTTCTCTTCTCGTTCAACCAATCATTTGGTGCAACCAGACCTACACATATACACATCTTCGAAATCTTTTGGTGCCATCTTGCAGGACACATACTCAGATGCTTGTGGTCTATTTGCAAAGCTCGTTGCCTAATGGGTCGGTCCTATATGTGTCTGTGGGTTTGAGTCAATTCTGCATGGTTTTGTTTGTGTCTGCCAGTTTATATATAAAGTGAAAGACTCTTCTTTTCTCTTCTATATCACACTTTTTTAAAGAAAAGTATTTAATTTGTCTTTAAATCATCACGAGAATACACCGTCGCTTGAATTTTTCATATATGGATCAACGACGCAAAAATTTCATGAAAATATGGTGATTGACTCCTAATTTTGATATCGTCTTGGAAAACCACTAGTTTTTCATCTTCAACATTTTTCAAACTTCTTGTGTTTGGTTTCGGTGTTATCTCTCAGTTTCATCATCTTCCTCCATGCCCTGTCCCACCATTTTGTATGCCCTGATACATGTTTGTGGTCACTGATACCTTACTAAACTTTTATTTTATTAAACTTGAAATGTTTACATAATAGTGAGTATGTCTTTCATTTGCTCACGGTAGTGGTTGTCACCAGTGACTTGATCATAACCAACATTACCTTATTACAAACGTAAATACATTACAATAATGTTATTACATTATAACACCTACTTAACCTAAGAACACCTAAAGACCTAACACTTAAATGGTCATTAATCCTAACATTGTAAAGGATACTTTAAGTTTTGTAAAGTTAAGAGAATCCTTTTGTTCTCGAGCTCATCTTCTGTTAAGTGCCAAATACCATAGACCAATTTATATTTTTTTTGATAGATAATTCTTAATATGATATAATAAACGGTTGTGTCTAAATTAATTTTCTTAGGTTGTGTAATATAAATTTTAAGAATTCCATATAAATAATATCTGTTATGATTTCCAGGGATTTTCCGACGCCTCTCTAGCTTTGAATCCTTGGAGTTCTCATCACCGTAAGTTGATTTTAATGTTGTAACTCTCTCTGATAGAGTTGTTTCTAGTTTATGACCAAGTGTTTTACTTTTCATTCTTATAGCAACACATTCATCGAAATTCTCATATTTGTACATTTTATAACCATTAATTGTTGAATGTATTTATGTGCATCATATATGAAGATTCCATAATCATTCGTTAGATTGCATTATGCATTTGAAATAGATAAAATAAACGTAATAGAGACACATGTTAAACATGAAAGAAGGTACTGGCAAGCCATACAATTTTGGTCTTATGAAAGAGTTGACATACTAAAATCAAACTGTGTAGCATATGTACATTATTTTCTCATGTTTATTCAATTTTCTATTATTTGAACTTACTGTAAACCATTGGATTGACTAGAAAATTGTCACATGATTCATCACAGAAATCTAAATTTCTTAAATATTCTACTATGCTTCGCCCCTAAAATGTTGCAAAATTATTTAAGTAATTTATCAGTTTCTTTTTTCCATCTCTTACGTCCTTCCTGGACACAAGTGCTGTGTGAACTCCTCTAGCCCCTGATATGGTTGTTAAAATTTCAGTTCAAGGTGATCAGATCAGTAAACAAAAGAATACCTAAGCATGTTGGAAAACTAGAAACTGTGAAAGCTGCTGTTACTGCTAGATCTGCATGCACATGAGCAAACTGAAAGTATGAACAGCCAACTAAAAGAAACTCAGAAAATCGGATTGTATGTGTTCATTCTGCATAAAACAGTGGTCTGAAAATTATGATGGCAAACAGATTTCCTGCAGTTAATCGCACATTAAGTCCCTGTTGCTTCCAACAGAAAAATAAACAGCAGATTGCTCAAAATGTTTATATAACCCATGGATTGCAGTGGTGTGGCATGTGTCTCTTTTATATACGAGGAGAGAATATGTAATAAAATTAAGTAGACCTTCTAGCAGTTTTATCATAACCAAACTGGAAGCGGTGGAACCGGCCGGTCTGGTGTTTTGACCCCAAAACTGGTCCAGCCAGTGGTTTAGAACCAAAAAAGGCTGGTTCAACACTGATCTGGCCTTTTTCTACCGAACCAGCTGGTTCTGCAAGGAACCGGCCATTTCGATACAATCATCAATGCAACCAAGTACCCTCTGAATGCAAATAAAAAAAAATCATGAGTGGTGTAGAAAATTTATCTCAAGCTGTAGCCCAACTCAGTTTCAAGTTTTGCATGGTTTAGTGGCCAAACCTATCATAAAAATATGACTGATACTTACATTAAATTTGCATTTAGCTTGAAAAAAAAGGACTACCCTACCAGTTAGCTTTTCAACAACTGATACAAGAGAAAATTGCAACCTCACACATAAATTTAATACACTTACTTTTGGTCAACTGTCCCTGGAAAAACCCACAAGGGGAAAACCAGTCTTCAAGGAGGATTTTATTTGTTTGTTTGGAAATTTTTACAACAATAAAAACAAGAGTTTCAACTTATCTCTTTCATTGAAGAAGCATTTCTGAGGTCTTCTTTACACTGAATGCTGAACTGATATTTTGCACCCACAGTCAGCTCTCTGTCAGCTAGAATTTCAGCCTCTTTCGTAGTTCCTTGAACTCTGGAATTAACCACTGTCCAGTCAACATTCTGCTCAGGAAAACGAGTTTGTACAGTAGGTAATACTCACTGTATCTCCTTCCTTTGTTGAAAAGTGTGTAACTAGGTTCGGTCTTCCTAAGTATGAAATGTACTTTTGATTCTTGTAAATTGTAAAATGAAACAAAATTATTATTATTATTTTTGGAGTATGGGTTTCATGTTCAAGGTCTTTATTTCACAGGTCAAACACCCATTGAGTGCTTCTAAGGTTTGTTTTAGGTCAAGAAGTCAAAAGAGTCACTGTCATAAGTTGAAGACCCCATCGGGCACATTGTAACTTGTAAAGAAAATTATTTTTGTCTTTAAAAGTGTCAGAATACCCTCCAAGACCAAGTCGGCCTTAAAGAAAGAGCCACGTCCACATTGAAGAGCCTATATATAGGAGGGAACTTGTCCTCCTTGAGACACATTCACTCACCACTCATTCTAGCGAAGGAAGAGGAAGGAGAAGGCAGCGAAGAAGGAAGAGGACGAAGGAGACTTTTGTTTGGGCTATTTTTCTCTCACATGTGCTAAGGAGGGCTATGGTTTTTGCAACAGATCTAGGGCTTCTATCTACAAGTTCGATCTTGGAGAAAAGAAGGAAAAGAGGTCAAGCGAAGGTCACCAAGGGTCCCCCTTCTACTACCAAACTTCCAACCCCAGAAAATAGTGCATAAACCCTAGATCCTTCGGTCAAATTCAATAGCCAAATTCTCCTTCAGTCCTTGATGAGCCTTGATGACCCTGTCAGAAACAGATCATCTACATATAGAACCAGTATCAAGGGATCACTCCCTACCCTTAGATAGTAGAGATTGGGATCTGTGTCACTCTTGACGAATCCCATCTTCTGCAAGTAGCTCAGAATTCGACCATAGCAAGCTCTAGGGGTGTGCTTTAGTCCATATAAGGCTTTCTTAAGCCTGCACACTTGAGTCTTCTGTTCATGGGTCTTGAAGCCCTCTGGTTGTTCAATGTACACTTCCTCTTCAATGACCCCATTTAGGAACGCAGTCTTGACGTCCATTTGGTGAATCTCCCATCCCATCTGCGCTGTAAGGGATATCACAGATCTAATGGAAGTATATTTGGCTACTGGGGCAAAAGTTTATTCATAATCTATCCTTGCCTTCTGAGCATACCCCTTAGCCACAAACCTGCTTTAAATTTCTCGATGCTACCATCTGCAGCATACTTGATCTTGTAGATCCACCTTGAACCTACAACTGATCTATCCTGAGGTCTGGGAACCACTTCCCACACGTCATTTGTCATGATGGAACTGTACTCTTCCACCATCGCATCTACCCATACCTGATGCTGAGCTGCTTCCCGAAAACTAGACGGTTTCCCAACCTGTGCAACCAATGCTTGGTACCTCTTAGGCTGCCTGCACTATCTCTTCACATCTTGGGGGGGCTCCGACAAAGTCCACTGCATCCCTCAGACTTTTTCATAGTTCTCTGCTCGTTCTCCCACGGTAGTGGATGGATTCACCTGCTTTCCCTCCTGCAAGTCCTCGGGAGAAGTGTCCCTTGGATCCCTATGCCTGGGAGAGGCAACCGTATTAAATTCTGCAGGTCGTTGTGGTTGAACCAGCGGATCATCCTCAGACTATGTAGTAGAAGGCATCTCTCGGGATCTTTTGAAGGCCCTCTCCTCCATGAATTTCACATCCCTCCGCACTACAACTTTCCTTCTCTCTGGAATGTAGACGGGGTAAGCCTTTTCATTCTCGCTGTATCCTACCAGATACCCCTTTTCCGCAGTGATGTCCAACTTCTTCCTCTTTTCATTAGGTATATGACAATAAGCCGTGCTGCCAAAGATCCTAAAGTGAATCACTTCGGGCTTGCTGCCAGTGAAGACACTTTCTGGCGTGATCTTTCTCAATGCGTTGTGAGGAATCTTGTTCTGAACGTAGATAGTTGTATTATAAGCTTCAACCCACAAAAATTTGGGCATGTCTTGATCATACAACATTGGCCTTGCAGCCTCGACAATGGTTCTATTTTTCCTCTCTGCCATACCATTATGCTCCGGATTATATGGATTGGTCCACTCTCTTCTGATACCTTCCCTTGCGCAGAACCCTGTGAATTCCTTGCCCGTGTACTCTCCGCCATTGTCTGAACGCAATACCTTGATCCGCTTTCCTGTCAGATTTTCTACAAGAGCTTTAAACTCTTTAAACCGACTGAAGACTTTGTCCTTGGTCTTCAGAAAGTAGATCCAGGTTTTCCTGGAATGGTCATCAATAAAGGTGACGAAATACTCGGCACCACTAAGAGTTCTAGTGGACATTGGTTCGCAGATATCCGAGTGTATCAAGCGCAATACACTCTTAGCCATAATACTGCTTCTCTGATATGTTGCCTTGGCATATTTTCCCAACACTCACCCTCTGTAGACATCGTCCCACTTGGTGCTCAGTTCTAGAACTCCTGTGACGGTTTTCTTAAGAATATTTAATGCTCCATGATGCAAATTCCCCATTCTTTTGTGCCATAGTTCATTCAGATTCTTTTCATCAGTGCTGCCTATTAGTGCCATTGGGGATTCGAGCTGTAACTTATAAAGTTTGTTGCTCCTTACTACAATTTGTGCTTTCTTCTTCCAATTGGGGTGTTTGACGTAAACTTTGTTACCAATCAAGTAAATGTCGTAACCTCTGTTTTGAAGTTGAGACACTGAGAGTAAGTTTATCCCCAATCGAGGCACGTGCAGTGCATTAGTGGCCTGAAGCTTATTTGCAGCTTCGGTCTGAAATACTGCTGTACCTCTTCCAACAGGGTTACATTTTGCTTTTTACCCATGGTAATTTTAAAGTTCATCTGCTCTTCTTGGTAGTCGAAAAAGCATTCCCGCACTCCCGTCATATGGGCAGAAGCTCCATTGTCAATGTACCAGACTCGAGAAGAAGCAGTGCTCGACACACAAGCAAACTCTTCTTCCAGTCTAGATGTGCGAACAAAAACATCATGATCCATCTGTTCTTTCATGCTTCTCTTCCTTTCTGGAGAACTGCGTGAACCCCTCCGAGCTGCTGCAACAATGTCATATTTCTGTTCACTTGCCAGTTCTCCATTCCTGTTACTCATTTCTGGCTCTGATACCATGTGAAAATTTCAATCTGGAATTCTACAGTTGCAGTGATAGATTTATTTTTCCTACTTATTACTCCGATAAGTTATTTACAAAAATCTATCAGTAAACTTTGAATAAATGCTACTGCAACATTCACAATTAGATATGTAGAGAAATAAATAGTAAAGAACATAAGCATAAGAATCAATCACATGTACACACTTATTTTTGGACAATTGTCCCCGAATTAACCCAATGTGGGAAAACTGGTGTAGCAGATGAGGGTTTTATTATTATTCTTCAGCAAATGAATCTTTACAAGGAATACACTGGTAGATATAATCAGAAAACACCTGAGACAAAATTCTTGGCCCTCCCGAAAATTTCCTGACACACAGAAGAGCCTCTGCTTCCCTCTGCGTTTGTCTGGGTGTCTCTTTGCGCAGTCCCTGCGTTGGACTGTGTTACTTTGCGTGGGTTCACTGCGCTATAGCTTTGCGCTACCTTCTGTGGCCCTCTGCGTCCCTCTGTCCTTGTGCTCAGTCACTGTTGACTTCCTCTTCTCCTTCTGCTTCTGCAACTTCGCCCCGCAGCTCTCCATCTGAAATCAAATTCTATTCCTTCAGAATCGATCTCTTTGGGGTACTGAGTGTATGCCCGACTTACTTTCCAAATGACCCTCAAGCCTTCTTTTATAATCTTCTCGTTGACGAATAAATGACCCAGATTAATGGCTAAGATTAAAACTTGACTTGATCTTCGTTCTCTAGAAGATTCACACTTTGTTTTATTAATACCCTTTAATTATTTAATTTCCCTAAGTTTAGACTTAGGGTCTCCATTAAAATAATTAATTAAGACATGAACTGAGTGCAATTTCCACAAACAGTTTCTGGTTCTTTGGAATACTGATGTCCAAGCCTCCTTACAAAGTTTGAGACTTAGAACACTTTCCGATGCTACAAAAATCAACAGAAAGTTCAGGAGTTTCCATCATCTCATGTGATAAACAAATGGCAGCCAAGATCATAATGGCATAAACAATACTTTCTTTGTTGGAAGACATACATGGGATGTTGATCGCTAGTTTGATCATGAAGAACCCTAGGGTGAGAAAAGTGGTGAGGATTCTATTGAAGATAATGTTCTTCCTTTTATTCCAAAAGAAACACATTTTAATGACATTGCACCATTGCATCGGGAAGACATTTAAGAATCCACTACATTCACCATCCAAGACAAGGGATTGGTAAGATATGTTTCTTTTCAAATTTTTGAATTTGATGATGAATCACTTGATGATTTAAAGAGGATAGATATTGTAGAGAAACCCTGGGAAGCACAAGAAATTCAAGGTGCTTCCACTAGCTCATGTTATAAAAATGTGGCAGCCAAAAGGATGATGATTATTGCAAAGCATATATGGAATGTGGATTGCTGGTTTGTTTATGGAGACTCCATCTATGACACGGATAATGAGAGCTTAATGAAGAAAGATTTGAATTTTCACTTTTCATTTCCAATTGGCGTTGGGAGCCATTTATTGTGTATGAAGAGGATATAGCAGATCCTATTTATTTGGATCTTGGATAGCCAAAAGATGTTGAAGTATGTGATTTACGTTCTATTGTTGATCTACATCTGTTTGTCCTCATCAATGGGGCAATGTTTTGTGGCACAAGGAGCACTTTCATATCACTTCACATGATGTTTTCCAGCCATTGATATCTTCTGCCAGTACCCTTTGTTGGAAATATTGAGAGGGGGGTGAATCAATATTTCTTTTCAATTGTTATTTTTACCAGTTAGATCACTTATATTTAGAACACAAAATGAACAATAATAATAAATGCTTTTATTATTTTCTTCTTTACAATAAATCAAGTACAATATACGTAGGGCTCCAACCCTAGATGAAGACACCAATCTTCAATCTTCCAGGTTCCAACCTGTATTTTCCAAGCACTGACTTGGACTTCCATGGCTCCAACCTTGTCAATTCTGAGGCACCAACCTCAAGGGCTCCAACCCTATATCTAGCACAGGCTCCAACCTGGTCTCTTGAGGACTCCTCTAGGGCTCCAACCCTATCTTCCAAGGCACCAACCTCAAAGCTTTATTTCGTCAAGATATATTTGGTTATAATTATGGCTCCCAGTGTCTTCTTCAATGAGCCTTGACAATCTTCAGCTTAGTGTTCACTGTAATCTACACATCATGTCGTCAATGACAACTTTTTCTTCGTAGAAGGTGTCATTGCTGCTCTTCATCGTACCCAAACAATTTCTCCAAGTTAGTGCATGATGGCTTCAACAACGCATCATTGTCTTCAACATTATCTCCACAAGATCTTCAATATGTCTTCAAGTTACTCCAAGATGTCTTTCAAGATTCTTCAAGAGTGTCTTCACAAGGTGCTCCAAGAGTGATGTTAATGTGCTCCAAACAGATCTTCAAGACAACGTTCCTTCAATAGTACTTCAAACCCAAAGCCAAATCAAGAAATGCACAATGTATTTAAGTGATCCAAGGATAACCTTCAGGTCTTCAATCTGCTGTCCCAAGAATTGTCCAATGCTTCACTTATCCAAAAATAGGTCTCCAACGTTGGTCTTGATGTTGGACAACTCCAACACTTAAACAATATTTGTTGTGTTCCAAGAGTGATGATACACAGTCAAAGAAATTAATCCAAGCCATAGCAACCAAGGGCTTCACTGATCTGAGTGGTAGTATTACTGTGTTGTGACTTTTCAACCAGTAAATCCGATCCAAGAATCATACCCAAAGATCACCGTTCGAGCTATCACTGTTATAGATAACAGAGTCCACACCAAGCCAAGAATCTTATTGTCAATGATACTACACTGCCTGAAGAGAAGATCCGAGCCAAGGTAAGTTGCTGCACCAAATGAATGCTTAATTCACAGAGAGTCGAAGCTGCTGGAATCTTCTACATTCTGAGCAAAAGAGTCACTGTAATTAATCTGAGTAATACCACAGTCCCAGCTCCGAACTATACCACAGTCTGCAGTCCAGTTATGCACTGTCCGAGCTACCACAGTCAAGCTATGCCACTGTGTTAGATGACACAGTCCGAAGAAGAGGGATCTGAGCCTCTTATATTCACTGTAGATGACACAACAGCAAGGGATTCTTCACTGATCTGTCCAAAACGAGTTGCACCAAGAATTATTACAGTAGGTTTGAGGTATTATTGGCTGCCTGTAGCTCTCGTTTAATTATTTGATCTATAACCCAATCAAAATTTAGCCCAAACTTTATTTTCTTGTTCCTCTGCCTCCTGTAGACGTCTTCTGAAATTCTTGACCAAATTGATACCAAGAAATGAATTTTGGACTGTGTATATACAGTCTTTATTGTGATGACAAACGAAGAGACACGTCACTGTTATGTAGGCCGACTTGAGAGGTTAGGACAGGTCGGCTCCAAAAAAAATAATTATTGCACAACTTCAAAAATCAATATCTTTCTAACCACAGGGAGTTTTGGGGCATATGAGGGCTCATTGGAAAGAGGAAGGAGTCCTCCTTAAGATGGTGAAGGAGCCATTTTGAAATGATGTCTACAAGATGTCAAAAAATAATTTTCTTTATGACTGTTTGGAATTTTTTAGTGCAGAAGGTGATTAGGACAGCAAGAGGTCATTACTGTCTTCTACATTGTCATGTATCCAACAATGTCATTATATGTCATCAAGTATGGTGAGGTCATTCATGTCATATCTCCTATCATTGTCCATGTCATTATTATGTATGTCCTTATGTGTGATAGTGTAGCATCAATCATGTTACCAACCATGTCATAGTGCAACATCCATTACATTCCATCCAGAGAGCCCATCATGAGATTTATATTTCATCAATGTAAGGTCATTCATGTATAGTCCTCCATATGTCATCAAGGGCTTGTATATTAGATACATCATTAAGTGTAGTCTTCTAGGTTACCAAACAAGTTACATGATTGACACTTGGCACCTTAAGAATATTCGCCATCTTGATATCATGTTGGTTCCAGGCTTCTTTATCAAGAGTAAGCACATCATCATTAATGACATCCTTATTAACCAAGAGGTACTTGTCATCATGAGCAAGGACATCTTTATATGAGGTCTGCATGATGTTACTGCTAGGGTTTTCGATTAGGGTTATTAGGACTTTACAAGAATATTGATCCCCATATTGGCATCAATGACAACCTTAGACCAATAATCTCCCCCTTTTTCATTGATGGCAATATTCTTGCCCTTCCAACATTCTCTCCCCCTTTGACATCAATGGCAAATGGGGTGCCCAAATACTCCCCTTGTCAAGCTGCTTCTATTCTTCATGATTTGTAGTCCTTCATAGGTATGTTACTCCCCCTGCCATGGTGATTTTTCTTCTAGCAATATGATCCATGATAGATGTGTTTGTATTTGTTCATGTGTTGTACCATCTCCCCCTGTTTTTCTTCAATGGAGTTACTTCCGAGAGATGATTTATCAGGATTGTCCATGTGTAACTCATCAAGGATTTCATAGGGCCCACTCACGGATCACTTTCTGCAAGAATACTCAAGAATCACGAACTATATGCATTTGGTAGGGTTTCATCATTGAATAATTGGAATATCACATCTGCGAAAAATGTCTTCATCAAATCAACAACATGAGTTGATGACTTGAGTGTTCAAGCGACTTTCGGATTCAATTTGTTTCCTTCTCCATACTTGTGTAACTTTCTTCTCTGGCATGGTTCTAGCTTGTGCAGGGGCCCAAGTCAAGTTACAATCACGTGCCATATGTCCAATGTTATGGCAATTGAAGCACTCTATCTTGTTCATGAATAATATATCATGACTTATTCTTGAAAAATTGCTTCGAGGAGATTGACGGGGACCATTATATTTGTCTTTGTGATATGCCCTACAATCTTTTGCCACGTGCCCAAAGTTTGTACAAGAAAAGCAATATCCAAGAAATATACTTTGGTACCTAGGAGATGAAGAGTTCCTTGAAGTACTCTTGAAGTCTTTTTGCCTTGGGATTCTTTGATGATATTCATTGCCTTTTGTATTCTTGACACCATCTGCAAGTCTCCTTGGAATAGAATCTCTTCCGTTGTTGTCTTGATTCTTCTCCTTGCCCTTGCTGGAACTGGGAGCATCAACATTTTTTTCTAGGTTCCTCACATCTTTGTTGTTTGAAGCATTATCATTCTTGCTTGAGGAGACCTACATAGCCAAGACTTGATTTATCAAGGGGAGACCTTTGTTGACTTAGGATGTCATCTAGGGTTTGAGAGCTTTTCAAGTTTTTATTTAGCAATTCAACTTCCTTTTCAAGAAAGACAATTTCTCCTTTCAACTTTTCACAATCTTCATCTTTCATAAGTAGTTGCTTCTTCATTTCTTCCATCATCCTTGTTGCTTCATGTGCTTTGATTTTAAGGGAGATGATATTTGATTTCATTATGAAGACTTCTTCATTCTCCTTTGCTAGACTTCTCTCCATTTCTTCTTTTATTCTTGTAGCTTCACATGTTTCGGCCTTGAGAAGATTGATGTCTGATTTTAGTTTCAAGATTTCTTCATCCTTTTCGTCTAGTTGGCATATCATGGTGTTTCTATCCTTTTCTGCTTCATTAACTTGTCCTTCTATGACTGCCAAAGTTTCCATCACCTTCTTAGCTCCTTGCGCTTGTTTCCTTGCTTCTTCTAGTTGAGATCTAAGAGAGGAGACCTCTTCCTTGTATTGACCAATCTCTGCTTCAAGATTGTTCAAGCTCTTAAGTCTTTGTTCAAGGTGGTTTGACAAGGTTTCTTCCCTTTTCTTTGCCTTATCCAATTGATTTGTCATAGATAAGATTTCTTCATGATGCTTTCTTTTATTTTGATGAAATTCCTCTTTAAGTTTGGAGAGCTCCTCATCTCTTTCTTGTACTTGAGGCTTGACAAAGTCAACTTCCTTCCTTGTCTTGTCTTGGTTACCATCTTGCGCTTTCTTCTTAAGTTCCTCATTTTCCTTTTTCAAACTGTTAATCTCTTCCATGGAAGCCATAAGTTTATTTAGGAGATCTTCTTCAAAGTCTTCTTTGTTCTCTTCATCTTCTAGGTCTTCTTTAGCCTTCTTGTCATCTCTCTTATCTCTAGCTTTGTTGATGGATTTTGGACTTCTTTCTTGTTTTTAATCATGTTCTTGACTAGAGATCATTGTCAATGCTCCTTTTGAGTGAAGATCATGAAGTTTGTCCCATATGCCTTATGCTGATGAACATTTTTGCAAATTAGCCTTCATAGAATCAGGTAGCCCATTCAAGATTGCTTTCATTGCTCTTGTATTATACTCATTGGATTCTCCTTCCATCATGCTATTAGTAATCACTGATTTCCAGACTTCAATGCCTTGAGTCTTCAAGAAATTCCTCATTCTTGCCACCCATTTATCAAAATTTCCATTGAACAATGGAGCCTTCGCAAATTGATTTACTGCAATTTCAATGTTTGAGGAAGACACAACTTTAGAAGGATTGGAGACTTTCTTCCTTGGCTTTGCCATTTTTGTTCTAATGATCAACCTTCAAGCTGTTAGGCTTTGAGTGAAGGTACTGGCTCTGAAACCAATTGTTGGAAATACTGAGAGGGGGGTGAATTAGTATTTCTTTTCAATTGTTATTTTTACCAGTCAGATCACTTATATTTAGAACACAAAATGAACAATAATAATAAATGCTTTTACTATTTTCTTCTTTACAATAAATCAAGTACAATATATGTAGGGCTCCAACCCTAGATAAAGACACCAATCTTCAATCTCTCAGGCTCCAACCTGTATTTTCCAAGCACCGACTTGGACTTCCAAGGCTCCAACCTTGTCAATTCTGAGGCACCAACCTCAAGGTCTCCAACCCTATATCTGGTACAAGCTCCAACTTGGTCTCTTGAGGACTCCTATCCTCTAGGGCTCCAACCCTATCTTCCAAGGCACCAACCTTGTCAATTCTGAGGCAGCAACCTCAAAGCTTTATTTCGTCAAGATATATTTGGTTATATCTTGACAATCTTCAGCTTACTCTTCATTGTAATCTAAACATCATGTCATCAATGACAACCTTTTCTTCGTAGAAGGTGTCACTATTGCTCTTCATCGTACCCAAACAATTTCTCCAAGTTACCTCATGATGGCTTCATCAATGCATCATTGTCTTCAACATTATCTCCACAAGATCTTCAATATGTCTTCAAGTTACTCCAAGATGTCTTTCAAGATTCTTCAAGAGTGTCTTCACAAGGTGCTCCAAGAGTGATGTTAATGTGCTCCAAAAAGATCTTCAAGACAACGTTCCTTCAAGAGTACTTCAAACCCAAAGCCCAATCAAGAAATGCACAATGTATTTAATTGATCCAAGGATAACCTTCAGGTCTTCAATCTGCTGTCCCAAGAATTGTCCAATGCTTCACTTATCCAAAAATAGGTCTCCAACATTGGTCTCGATGTTGGACAACTCCAACACTTCAACAATATTTGTTGTGTTCCAAGAGTGATGATACACAGTCAAAGCAATTAATCCAAGCCATAGCAACCAAGGGCTTCACTGATCTGAGTGGTAGTATTACTGTGTTGTGACTTTTCAACCAGTAAATCCGATGAGCTGATTTGTTTATCTAGATCTGAATATTCATGGCATGCATCATGTGGAGGTTGTTCAATAGAGAGCGGATTTTTTTTACAGATTGATCTTGGAGCCACCATTTAAACCCCTGTTTCTGGAGACTATAAAAAGGGAGACCATAACAAGGGATCTATATAGCAACAGAAGAAGATTGTTGGGGCATGTATAACAACCTTTGGAGAGGCATGTTGTAATGCATGGGGTTGACTTGTGGCTTGATGACGCACAATCCTATTCCTATGCTGGAGGTGATGATTATATCAGCCCTCTTTAACTTTGATAGAGCAAGCAACAAGGTGTTGATTATATCAGCCCTATTAAACATTGGATACAGCAAGCAACAAGCAATACATACCAACCTTAGTGTGATATTAGTGTTTTCTTCCATCTTTAGGAGCTCACCTTAGTCTTCAGCTGTATAGTGACTGAGAGTCCATGCTATTCTTGCAGGATGTTTGATGCAGCTATGTTTTAGTTTGTTGCCAAACACCAGGGGAGATCTCATGTTTTTGTTGAGATGATATGATTGTTGCATTGGCTTTGTGTTTCATGTAGCATTTGCATCTTCTTGTTGTAGAGAAGGATAGGAAGAATAAAATCAATGTTCACAAGTAGTAGATTTTATTTATGCTATGCTCTCTTTGGCATTTTGGGTTCATGCCTTATTTGTAGAGCCTCTTGAGACCAAGAAGTTAGATGAACATTTTCAAGCCTTCTGTAAAAAAATGGAATTAGAGAAATGCTATAACATGTGATGAGAGTGTGAATTTTTGATCCCTGCAGGTGCAGATTCAACAGGATGTAGAGATTCTCAAGTTCTCTTGCACCCCACAAGAGAGTACAGTTCCCATATGGAGCCAGTTGTTACCTCCCCTAAAAATGCATATTTTGTTTCACATTTTCAATGGCATCTCTCTAACTGAAATAGTGGAAGCCCATGAACTCATTGATTACTGTAGGTTTTGGAGAAAGAATTGGAAGCTATGCAAATTGTTCTATCTTGCTTGAGCATCATTCCATTCATCATTTGTGGGAAGATCAAAGGTGTATAGGTGTTGGCTAGATGGAGGCTTTACAAGATATTTCATCACGAGGATCCATTTGGGGCCTGAGCACATTTGACACAGTTGGAGGAATGATTACATGGCTTACATTACCTTTTGTTGCATCATTGATGGAGAGCTTTGTTCATAGGTTAAACCTAGGGCCTAGGGCATGTGGAGGATGTGAGTAATAAAGGAACCTTGGAAGATGAACACCCTATTTGGGGGGTGCCACATGGCAGTAAGTTACACTTGGGTGTAGTCAAAGGTCCACTTGAGGTTGAAAGCCGTCTTTAAAGAGGTGGATAGGGCATGTTGAAGGCAAGAAGGTGTGATAAATAACCTAAATGGAGGAGCTTCCATGTATTTGGAGGTGTGTCTCCCCTATGTTATTTATACACAATTCAATTGAGGTAAACTGAGGTTATGGATCCACATAACAAGGGCACACACCCCAAGAGGGTATTGAGCCTACGTATCAAGTTTGACTAGGTTGGCCTTAACCATAACCCTTGTATACAATACATGAAATGAAATATGTCTTTAGCCATGATTGCAATTTGCAAATACATAATGATACATATGAATGGGCCATGGCCACATTTGCAAATTGCACCAATAATTCCAACAAAAGTGTCTGAGCAAGAAAATTTCTCTCTCCATCAATTAGTAACATACTAACAACTACGAATACTAACATATTGAGGAAGTTAATCACTTAGCCTAGATTATAGGATCTCAACACAGTATGTAATCACATGTCTTAATAATTTATAATAGGCCTTCTTGTCTGAGTGAATGTTATACACACAAATAAGCACAGCCATAGAAAAACAAACTGCATGTTTCCTATCCTTTCCAAACTAAATGTCAAAATGGGAGGTTACGACGTCCAGCTTCAATTCTCAGTGCATTTGTGCCCAGCCTCTACCTAAGAGTCCTTCTGAAGTGACACATCTCATGACTTCTGCATGGTTTCTATCCAAACAAAAGAGAAAAGAATCAGTGACTGCCTTGAAGGAAAGGGCAGCCTAATTGGTCTTCTCTAGCCAAATATACCTGTGGTGATCTGAGTCATGTATTTAATTTGAAAACTTTCATTTGATTGAACGTAACATTAGTAATTTAAAAATGGAGCAATCCTACTGATTTATTTAAAATCCTTCTAATAATCCTCAAAAATTGCTGGAGTGGTGAAGATACTCTCAACCAGAATAATTCCAAGTTCCAACTATTTTTGAACAATATTCTTGCCAAGATTTTGAATAACTATGTATGTCAAATTAGGCTACAATATATTGTACTCAACAAAATTTTAAAGATTCCATGTTCTGGAATTGGGAAAGAAAAAACTGTTTCTCCTACTTTTAGTGGCTAGGACAATGACATGAGTGAGAAAAGCTTGAGAGATTTCTAAGCAAGCACCTTAAGTTAGAATTGGGGCTAAACTTGGGGAAGAAGTCTCTATCATTCATTTGGGAAGCTACCATTTATTTATCATTTTATATACTCAGTTATCACTGCAACAGACCCCTTTTTTTTATTCGGTTGATATTCTGCCTACAAGAAATTTTGGATTTCAATTCCTATGCATGTACATTCTGATAATATGTCTGTTTCTTTAGATAGTTGATTAGAAGGAACCTTTATTGCTATTAACATCTTTTAAAGTGGATCTGATAAGCATGATTTTCTGATGCATGCCATTCAGGTCAGTTCAAAAGGATGTTATCAGATTGGATGAGGACCTTTTTACCCCATTGGTGGGGAAGAAGATGATTTATACATTTGAGACATGTGATTTTTGGGAGCAAATAAAGACCCCAGGGTTTGGTCTTTATGACTGACATCACCTATGTTGTATTACTATAGAATTTTGAATCTTCCAAAATGTCCGAAGTACAGTGATGAAGTTCTATTTTTGTGTATGGAAATCGAGATGATTCATCTTATCTATTTTCTTTTCCAGGATGTCATTGAGGTGCTCTTCTTTGTATCTAAAACAGTATCACATGAAAACACCTGAACTCCTGTCTTCTGCTGATGCCATCATGACTGTAAATATTATTGGTGATGTTTACATTCATCCTTCCTCAAAGATTCATCCAACTGCTAAGGTAATCTTTCCTATGCCTGTCTTTTATAAAATGTTATTTCAGCTGAATCGATCATTTGTCCCTTTTTGTAATTAATATGCAGCACTCATTGTAATACAGATTGGACCAAATGTATCAATCTCTGCAAATGCTCGAATTGGTCCTGGTGTGAGGCTGAGGGATTGCATCATTCTTGATGATGTTGAAGTACAGGTATTATTTCTGTTGGACTGGAAAAAAAAAGAAAAAAAACACTTGCTTTTGTCATAATTGACTAAACGTGTGCTTCAAATGTCTTGTAGGACAATGCTATCGTGATGCATGCCATAATTGGCTGGAAGGCATCAATTGGGAAATGGGCAAGGGTGCAGGCAAGAGTCATGCTTTTACTTTTGGCTTCCAAATAGGAATATATATTCATCAAAGTATAGCGAAATATAGATCTTTACAACAAATTATCATATATGATAATTTTTTTCTGTTCACAGGGTGAAAGAAATTATGGAGCAAAAAATGGTATTTCAATTCTGGGTATGTTTCATCTCTTAGATTCTGGAATGTATAAACTGGTTTCCATGTTTTGTACATATAAAATGTGTCTACTTCCTATCTGTTTGATGGAATTTATACTGTTTTGCAGGTGAGGCTGTTACTGTTGAAGATGAAGTCATAGTTCTTAGTAGCACTGTTCTTCCTCACAAGGCTCTGAACCAAAGTGTTCAAGGGGAGATTATTTTATGATAGGTTCAACATCTGACATGATGTATGCTACATCTGTATCTATAATTCACCCAATTCCATATTAAAAGAATAGGACAAGTGATGGTTCGAAACAAATGTTTTGTTTACAGGTATCAGAAAGTTTGGCGATGCATTATTCCATTCTCCTAGAGTTAGGCTGTCAGCTATATGATCTATTTTTGTTTAATTGACAATGTTTTTTAATCTTATAATAATTTCGAACTACCAACATGATCTCAATAACTTGTTGTGTAGTGTGAATTGTGCATGCAACTTCAATGAAAATGTTGGTCAATATTATTCCCATACTAGCATGCGGTAGGAAGAACTTCATTTCCAAACCTCCTGTGCACCTTGAAACTACAACCATTGTTAAGAAGAAATTATGGTAGTGATACCATGCATGTTTAATTCTCAATCATGTATTTGCTGTTTGTAATCTAATTATTGTGGGAATGGTTTGCGAGAGACACCTACAAGCATGAACATAGTGCAGTCAGCTAATTGGAATATTAATATTGTCAAACTTTACCTTTTCTAATGTTAACAGAAAATAAAGTGGGTAAGGGTGACCCACAAATAAACTTTATGATTAGATCACTTCCTAAAGTCACTAAGGCAAAGATTAGAGTTGGAGTGGGACCCATGGGGCCAGCGTCACATAGAAGACAACAACCTAGTGGCAGCACAGGAGAGGCAGCAGCGTAGGCACCACAGTGACAGCATGGGGGCAGCAATAGCGCAGTGGCTGCACAGTGATTGGTAGGCAGAGGTGGCAGCGCAGTGCAGTGGGGCCCAAGGGAACGTTGGGGCTCAGCTAGGTAAAAGAGGATGAGTGCATCTCATTCCTCATTCATTCATTCATCATCTACTGAATTTTCTGTCTGAAAGACTGAAAGCACGCTTGAGCTGTTAAGCTGAGTCTACAGTGCTGTTTAGCACAAAGATTTTCGAGTGGAGATCTCAACCTCATCCTCGGGGGTCTTCGAGTGCCCGCTCAGGAGAGGAGTCATACCCAGTTTTTAGAGAGAAGTCATAGTGACACACCTAGGTAATACACAGTCCCTCCAGGATAGCGCAGAGGTCATGCAGGTACAAGAGGATTACGCAACTCAGTGAGGAGCAGCACTTGGGATAGAAGGAGAAGGAGACGATTGCAGCTGAGAGTTTGATGAGGGAGTTAGCCACTTCCTAGCAGACTTCTTGAGCAGTTGTCCAGTAGCTTCTTCCAGCAATCAGCGAGAAAACCAAAGAGCCCAGCAGAACAACATGCCACGCCCAAGGGGGTGAATTTTCGGGGCCATAATTTTTGAAAGCCCTTCGCGGGTTTTTCTGGGTTTGTTGAGGAGAGTTCGGTGTCTAATTCCCAGGATTTTCCGAGCAACAGAGCATCCTTAACACGCATTGCCCTTTCAGTCAGCAACAACAGCAGTTTCAGCCAAGATTGCATAGAGGAGGAGCCACATAGAGCAGCAGCGTAGCAAAGATTTCTGAGCAGGGTTGAGGAGTGTTTCAGCCTGTCTTGTGCAGGCCAAGGTGCCATCTTTCTAAGCACCTTCTTGTTCCTCTTTCCCATCAAAGATCTAATAAAATGGCTCAGATGTTTTTAGCTGTATCATGGTGTTTTTAATGGTTATTTTTTGTTTGTTGTAGTTTTAGTCTTTGCATGCTTTATATTACTATTTGTTCCCAAATTGGGATATTATAGTGGTATCAAAGCTCATAGGCTTGGCTCAGCTTGTGGAGCACGCAGTCTTTGACACCGGAGGATTGGCAGAACATCACATACCGAAGGCAGCGATATAGAAGCATGGAAAGGGAGTTTGAAATCACGTCAGATCAAGTAAACAACGTTCCAGAGGAAAAAGAGAAGGGAAAAAAACCAATGGCAGAGGAATGAGAGGATGGAAAGGAGTTTGCTAGCCTCCTTCTGAAGTAGATGCAAGAGCTCACGAAGAGGATAGAGGAGATGGGGCAGAAGATTGTTGGAGATAACAAGCAATGGGAAATTCCAAGGGAATTTCAAATCAGAGAGGGATCTAGCACTTCCCATCACCCACCTGAGCCTAACATTGCACAATAGGTGGTGCCACACACTCCCCCACGCTCTACCATGCCCACATTCTTGGCTTCGGGAGCAGGAGCAGGAGGGCCACAAGAACCGGAGGTGGCTCACTACGGAGAGTACTTTGCAGAGTATTAGTCTTATGGGACGGAGTTCAGAGATGCCCTCACCTTCAACAGGTTCTATCAGTTGAAGAACAACAACAGACCATGAGGCCAGACTAGAGGAGGGTGGTAAATGTAGGGCAATGACCTGCAATGTATCGTAGGTAGGCTTTTCTTACCTACTTTCGATGGGTCATCGAAATGTTCAACCAAGGCTTGGGTGCAGAAGTTGGACATTTATTTCCAGCTTAACCAGATGGCGGAGGTAAAGGCCATCAAAGTGGCAACATTGCATCTTGGGGGAGAAGCCCATGACTGGTGGTTCCATGGGATGGCTACACTGGGTCACTCAACAGTGAGCATATGATGATTTCACCCAGAGGTTGATAGAAAGGTTTGATCGGAAAGACCCGGAGGAAAATTTTGTTGAGCTAACCAAGCTCAAACAGATGGGGAATCCAGAAGCCTACATTTCCGAGTTTCTAAGGCTTTCAGTAATGGTTCCAGATCTGTCCGTGCCCAGGAGAGTGTACATGTTCATTGACAGACTGGTTGAACCCTTGCGTGGGTTAGTGATGTACACTCGACCCACTATACTGCAGGACGTAGTAGGGAGAACCAGGGATTTGCAGGACGCTTTGCCGAGGACGAGGGCTCCCTTGCCCAATAGACCAAGGTCACAGATGTGCCGGAGGGAAGGCACACTACATTGCGGTTTTCTCTGATAGTGAGGGAGAAGAGGAGGCATATGAGGAGTTGGGAGGAGATGTCAGCACTGGAGCACTAGGAGGGGATCTTCCACCACCACCTCTTCCAGCAATAGGAGGGTCAGCGTTTTCACCTATAGGAGGGGTCCTTGCATCTTTGCGGGGAGTTCCCAAGTACCTCACGCTGAGGGTCCATGGGAAAGTCCAGGGGCAGCGTGTCTTAGTGTTGGTGGACAACGGGGCCACACACAACTTCATTGATGCCCAACTAGTGCAGAGGAGGGGCATACTGACAAAAAACTTTGATGGGTTTTCTGTGTTGGTTCCAGGGGCCAGGACCATGCAGTACATGCATTATGTCCCGACACTAATATTGACCATGGGGACATATACATTGATAGACCACTTCTTCGTGGTCGATATTCCAGACACCAACTTAGTGTTGGGTGTTCAGTGGCTTATCACCCTTGGAAATGTCATTATAGATTAGGAGACATTGGAAATGGAGTGGACGAACAAGAAGAGTGGGAAGCACGTGATGCTCAGGGGCATGCACACATACCCTCCACAGACAGTTTTTGCGCATCGGATGGAGGCAGATTTTTGGAAGGGAGACATAGAGTGGGCAGTGGAGCTGAGGATTTAAGAGGCAGGTGTCTCGGGGCAGCCTACGCACCCAGATGTGCAGACCATCCTAGACCGTTACTCGGTTTTTGGGGACATCCCACCAGGACGGAAACCAGATCGGGGGTTTGAGCACACCATTGAGTTGGAGCAGGGCATCCAAGCAATGATTACCACTCCCTACAGGAACCCCAACGCCTATAGGGATGAGATTGAGAGAGCCATACATGAGCTCTTGGCATTAGGACATATCAGTCCCAACATGAGCCCATTTGCTTCTTTGGTGGTTCTAGTTGAGAAGAAGGACAACACACTGCGGATGTGCATAGATTACAGGGCCCTGAACAAGAAAACCATGAAGAACCATTACCCTATCCCTAGGATCGATGAGCTGATGGATGAGTTGAGGGGAGCACAGTTCTTCTCCAAGATCAATATGAGATTAGGGTACCATCAGATCAGGGTGAGGGAACAAGATGTCCCTAAGACTGCGTTCTGCTGTCACTATGGCCATTTTGAGTTTTTGGTGGTGCCCTTTGGGCTAACCAACGCTCCAGCTACATTCCAGTCTTGCATGAACCACATCTTCCGCGATCAGTTGAGAAAATTTGTGCTGGTGTTCTTTGATGACATTCTCAATGGGAAGAACATTTGCATCACATAGAGGTTGTACTGCGTATCTTGGAGGAACAACATTTCTATGCCATGCTGTCCAAGTGCGAGTTTAGGCTGACAGAGATGCTCTACTAGGGGCATATCATCGGGGTGGATGGAGTGAGAGTCCACGCGGAGAAGATCATCGCCATCTAGGATTGGCCGGAACTGAAGAATGTGATAGAAATCTGGGGGTTTGTGGGGATTTGCACCTACTACGGGAATTTCATCAAGGGGCCTTCACAGCTGGCAACATCCCTTGTAGACCTCACCAAAAAGGGGGCTTTCAGCTGGACAGAGATTGCGCAGAGGGCCTTTGACAGGCTCAAGGAGGTGATGAGCAACTGTCCGGTTTTGGCACTGCCCGACTTCACACAACCCTTTGCGTTGGAGTGTGATGCTTTAGGAGAGGGGGTAGGCACAATATTGATGCAGGGGGGGCATCCCATAGCTTTATAGAACGAGAAGCTACTGCCACATGAGAGGCTGTACCCCATCTATGACAAGGAAATGTTGGCTATCATGCATGTTTTAGCCAAATTCCAACAGTATCTTGTGGGGAATAGGTTCCGAGTGAGGACTAACCACAACAACCTTAGATTCTCCGGTGAGCAGAAACAACTACAGGAAAGGCAACAAAAATGGGTCAGCAAGATCCAAGCATATGATTTTGACATTGAGTATATCAAGGGGAAGAACAACGTGGTTGCATATGCGTTGTCCCAGAGACCTACAACGTTGTCCTTGATGAGCATTGACGTAGATTGGAGGGCCCAACTGTTGGTGGAGTACTCCAAAGATCGGTTTGCATGCGAGATCCTAGATGGGCAGGTGAGTGATGACCGGTACAGGGTGATGGATGAGGTCATCTACTACTATGACCGGATCTTTTTGGTAGGCAGCTCCCAACTAAGGGAGGAGATTTTTCACACAGCCCATGACTCACCGCTTTCAGGCCACCTGGGGTTCACCAAGACATACAGGGCCATCAGGGAGAGTTTCTCTTGGAAGGGCCTCAAGGAGGACATACTCCAGCATGTCCGAGAGTGCGTAGTTTGCCAATGGAACAAGGGGGAGCTGAATCATCGGTGGGTTTGTTACAACCGCTAACCATTCTAGAGGGGAAATGGGAGAGCATCTCCATGGACTTCATCGTCAGATTTCCCATGGTGCAGGGCAAGGATTTCATTTTTGTAGTGGTTGACCAGTTGATGAAGTATGCTCACTTCTTCGCCATTTCAGCTCGGTACACTACTTCACAGGTGGTTGAGCTATTTTTCCGAGATATCTTTAGACTTCATGGTCTTCCAAAGACCATAGTCCGTGACAGGGAAAACCAGTTCATGGGAGGCTTTTGGTAGGAGCTGTTCCGTTTGGTGGGCACAAAGTTAACACCTAGCACCAACTACCACCCACAGACAGATGGGTAGACCGAGATCGTGAACAAGTGGCTAGAGGGCTACTTGAGGAAATTTGTCACGGGACAATAGAGGGCTTGGCTATGCTGGCTTCACTTGGGAGAGTACTGCTACAACACGACATTCCACATGTCGATTGGTATGTCTCCATTCTATGCTTTGTATGGTCATAATGTCTTGACCTTTGTTGATGTGATGTTTGGAGCTAGCAAGGCCCCTAGGGCCAAGGACTGAATCCAAGAGAGCCAAGACATACTCCGGGCTCTCAAAGATAACTTAGCCACAACTCAAAACCAACAAAAGATTTACGTAGATAGGGGACACGTGGAGAGGTAGTTTGAGGTGGATGACTTGGTATACCTCTGTCTTCAGCCGTACAAGTAGTCCACGCTGAAGTATAAAGGGGATGAGAAGCTCAAGCCATGCTTCTATGGACCAGACAGGGGTGATCAGGCAGGTTGGAGTAGGATTCACAACATTTTCCATGAGCTGGAGCTGCCATCAAGGAGTAGGATTCACAACATTTTCCATGTCTCATGCCTGAAGAAGGCTTTTGGACAACAGGTGACAACAACTATGGAGCTTCCACCTACTGATGATGAGGGGCACTTGGTGCTACAACAGAGGCCATCTTGGACACTCAGGAGAGGCATTTGAGGAGTCGGATAGTGAAAGAATATCTGATCAAGTGGAGAAACCTTCCTGATGACGATGCCACTTGGGAGGTGGGGAAGATCCTGTAGCATCCATCTTTGCAGTTGCTTGAGGACAAGCAACGTTTTGGTAGGGAGGACTATAATATTCCAAATTAGCAGTGAGCTAATTGGAATATTAATTTTGTCAAATTTTGCCTTTTCTAATGTTAACAGAAAATAAAGTGGGTAAGGGTGACCCACAAATAAACTTTATGATTAGATCACTTCCTAAAGTCACTAAGGCAAAGATTAGAGCTGGAGTGGGACCCATGGGGCCAACATCACGCAGAAGACAACAGCCTAATGGCAGCGCAGGAGAGGCAACAACGTAGGCAGCGCAACGACAACGTGAGGACAAAAGTAGCGCAGTGGTTGCATAGTGATTGGTACGCAGAGGTGGTAGCGCAGTCCAGTGGGGCCCAAGGGAACGTTGGGGGCTTAGCTAGGTAAAAGAGGATGAGAGAAACTCATTCCTCATCCATTCATTCATCATCTACTGAATTTTCTGTCTGAAAGACTAAAATCACGCTTGAGCTATTTAGTCGAGTTTGTAGTGCCGTTTAGCATAGAGATTTTTGAGTGGAGATCTCAACCTCATCCTCGGGGGACTTCGAGTGCCCGCTTAGGAGAGGAGTCACACCTGGTTTTGAGAGAGAAGTCATAGTCACACATCTGGGAAATACGCAGTCCCTCTAGGACAACGCAAAGGCCATGTAAGTACAGGAGGATTACACAACTCAATGAGGAGCAACACTTGGGATAGAAGGAGAAGGAGAATATTGCAGTCAAGAGTTTGATGAGGGAGTTTGCCACTTCCTAGAAGATTTCTTGAGCAATTTTCCCTTCTTTTAGCAACTAGCCAGAAAACCAGAGAGCCCAATAGAACAACGTGCCAAGCCCAAGGGGGTGAATTTCCGGGGTCATAATTTCTAAAAACCCTTCGTGGGTTTTTCTGGGTTTGTTGAGGAGAGTCCAGTGTCTAATTCCTAGAATTTTCTGAGTAGCAGAGCAACCTCAACATGTAGTGCCTTTCAGCGAGCAGTAGTAGTTTCAGCCAGGACTGCATAGAGGAGGAGCCATGAAAATCAACAATGTAGTAGAGATTTCTGAGCAGGATTGAGGAGTGTTTCAGCTTGTCTTGTGCAGGCCAAGGTGCCATCTTTCTAAGCGCCTTCTTGTACCTTTTTCCCATAAGAGATTTAATAAAATGGCTCAGATGTTTTTAGCTGTATCATGGTGTTTTTAATGGCTATTTTCTGTTTGCTATAGTTTTAGTCTTTGCATTCTTTATATTACTGTTTGTTCCCAATTTGGGATATTATAGTATCAAAAACTTGGGAAATATGACAAAAATTGTATATTCAGATTTCCAGGGTGATGTAGAAATATATCAGTTTGCAATACAAGATGCTCAATCAAAGGCATAGGAGAGATGTAACATGTTTTATATAAACAATATCATCCCTACTTCTCAAATGAAAATATTCACCTTACAAAATAGTTCATACGCATACCTTTGAAAATATTGGCAAATTGGCGAATTTCAATAGATTTATGGCCCTTTTGTATTTTGGCCCCTTGTCACTTTCTTTTGTTCTGTTAGAAATTAAAAAGTTACATTAATATATTAAAGTTTAGAACCATTGGGCCATTATTTTTGTATGATAGTTTAGTAAGCCGATTTCAGTTTGAGTTTGATACTACTCAAACCATATGTTAAAATAATCAATCAAAGTGGACCAATTTGAGTTTCATATTGCTTAAACCATATGTTATCACTCCACCGGATCTCTAACGCTGAGAAAGAGTCCAAATAGAGGTAACTACAGACTAATCTTTTAGCTTGGTAGCTATCCCTACCAAACTGGAGAGGGTTGTCTCCACAAAATCACAGCCAAGAGGGCTGGATGAATTAAGGTTTTAGGCTAGGTATGAGTACAGGGATTTGTTTGTTTGAATTGGTTTGTTGGATGGATGAATTAGGTCAAAGAGGCTAGGTCAGGGAAAATAAGATTAGGATTGCAGTCCATTCAATGGGACAAGGTAGGTAGGAAGGCTAACACTTTAGGGTTTCAGGGGGAGATGGATCAGACTCATGAGGAGATAGAAAGAGCAAGACAACGGATGCATTCTTCCTAAACTGAAGAAAATGAACAAATTATGAAGATTTTCCCAAAACAGAGCATGGGAGATGTATTCTGCTTATCAACTTGAAAATAAACATATAATAGAAATGAAATGGATCATGGAGAGTACAAAACATTCACACATATGCAACAGAAGAAGAAACAATGTTAAATTTCCATACCACAGGTATCCCAAACATATAGCTGCAACTTTTTCATTAATTTCCTGCCAAATACTGATTACACTAGAGTCTCTGATCAATGCAACAACATCCAACCTGGGAAATGAGTCAAGAAATGATAGATATAGAGATCAAACAACTTCTCCCAACCTCAGGGGTCGAATCCATGAGCTAAGGAGCCGTTACACCAAAAACTGAACTGATACCTAGAGTGTAGGGAGGTCAAACTGTCTCATCCCTCACTTTTTGGAAACTAATTCATTACATCTCATCAAGGGTTTTACCTAATGTATTTACCCCTAGCTAACTCAAAAACATCATTATTACATTTACATCCATGAATTACATCATTAAAAACTCAAAGATTCCATCACAATCTGAGAAAATTTCAAAAATTGGAAAATATCAGAGAATCTGGCACAAGTGCAGCGCCTGAAGCAAAAGCGCATTGCCAAATTCAAGGTAAGTTTTGGAGGCATTCCTGAAGTACAAATTGAGCTCAAGATAGCTCATTGGAAATCCTGTCCTATCTAGTTTCCAAATCTGTGCTTAGTTTCCAAAATTGACCATATTTGACCCTCCAAAAAGTCAATCTCCCAAGACTGGTCAAAAGCACAGCGCTAGGCTCAAAAAAATGGTAGAAAGGTGATTTTTTAGGTGTTTTTGGCCATTTTCCCCTGCGAAAATGTCCAATTTTGGTGTGCCAATAGTCAAAATTTTATGTAGAAGGCATTTTGAATCCAATGGAGGTGGCCATTTGTCATTTGGAGGCTCCTATAAGAAGCGCAATGCCCTAGGTGCTACGTTTTTTACAAGTGGATTGTGTCAAATTTCTGGGTTTCTTGCAAAAATAGGCCTCAGAGATGGAGCGATATCTCCCTAACCATGCACTGGTTTGAAAAACTGAGAGAGGTTTCTATTATTTGGCATGTTAGGAACAAAAACCTCCAGTTTCCCAACATTATTCTTCGTTTGGCCACAATATGTTCTGCAAAAAAGCGACCAAATATGACATTTTTGGAAAATGTGCCTTCGAAGAGTTTTTCAAAATTTCCCAAATTTTCTTCAAATTTCCTTCTGTGGGAGGCTGATGAGGTATGTTAGGCAATGAATGATTCCTCAGCAAGGATATCAATCTTGTCCCCTTCATTTTGCTTGGTTAGGGTTTCAAGTCTTGATTTGGCCTTTTGGAGCTTTGACATTGCAATCTGATTTCTCTTGCAATAGTGTTTGGCTATCTTCCTTTGTAAATCACTGTCCTTCTTTTCCTTCTCCAGGAGCTTCTCAATATTCTTGTTGACCGAATTTGACCATGAAATGGTGATGATGGTGGTGACGGTGATGAAATAGGTGAAGTGGACTGAGGTGGAGGCATAGATGTAGCAGGATGAGATGAAGAAGGCACATCTTCAACATGTGGAGCTTGTGGAGCAGTGAAGATGTCATTGGCAATGAAGGTGTCCCATGAGATGTTCAACTGGTCAAGGTGATGGAGTACAATGATTTTGATCAATGAGTGGTGGAAGAGGTTGTTCATCTACTGGTCATAGTCTCTCCTTTGTACAATGAATGCCATTTCGTCTACGCTCTTGAATAGATAGTATGGGATATTGAGCAATCTTACTCTTGTGAAGTGCATAAGCAGTTTAATATGGTATGTGTAGAGCCTAGAGAACCTTCCTTCACAAGAGAAGTGCTTCATGATAATTTTCATCATGGGGGCATACCTATCAAGAAGGTAGCTGAAAGGGAAGACCCTCTTCCTCTCATTTCTGTTCCTTGGTTTGATGAATGGTTCATAATACTGATCCTCCAAATATTTGGATTTAAACCACCTCTCACCCATGTTTGGAATCCCTGTGGCAGCAACAATGATTGATGTAGATGCATGAAGGTAACACCTACAAGGGTCACCTTATTGTATCTGATGTTTAATATGAAGATTCTACTCAACATAATATGATGTTGGACCCTCTGAATCATGTTGCAAAAATCAAGGCAACCTACATACTCAAAACAAGTGACAGTCATAAGAGAGGCCATCAGTTCATTTGTGTTGGTGGGTAGGCTCAAACCTTATGATTCTTCCTCCCTTATGTGGCCTTCTTTCTTGTCTATCCTTCTCTTCCTTCATGTAATCTTTGTCTTCTTCCATGGTGTTTTTGATCTAGAAACCCTAGGGATGAGGAAATGGGAGTGGGGATAGGTCTAGGGAGTAAGGATAGGTCTAGGAAAATAGGGAGATGGGGGAAGGGGTTACTGAACTTAGAGAGATGATAGGGATCAAAATGTTTAAGGGATTGGGAATTAGAATTTTATTATAGGGTTGATAGGGCTGCCTAGGAAATTGAGATGCCCAGGACTTAGGGTTTAGGGGAAAAGGGATTTAGGGAAATGAATATAATGTTGTAGGGGTAGGGATTGGGTTTATAGTCATGTAGGGAGGGAATGCAGGGTTTATGGGCATAAAATTGGGAATGAGGGAGATGGATTAGGGTTTTCAACTAGACAAACTACAAATTTTCATGAGAACTCAAACACCATGGAATTACTCTTGAAGAATGCAAGGAGGCGGCAAATGTGTCTTACTTACTTGTTAAGAGGTGATAAACATATTTGCTGGAGGTTAGAAGCAGTTTGGATGAGTTTTGGTGCTTGTTGGTAAAACTGAGCAAAAGCGCAGCGCCCTTCAGCGAAAAATGCAACACACTTGTCCAAAAACGCATCGCTTGTTCATAAAGCGCAACGCCACCCTCCAGAAACGCATCGCCAACTTCAAGGTAACTTTTGGAGGACTTCCCGAACTCCAAATTGAACTCATAATAGCTTGTTGGAAAGATCTCTTTGTCTGCTACACAATGGACCTATCAAGCACTGAAAATGATCAATTATAGCAGCTCAAAAATCAATTCTCCCAAGACTAGTCAAAAAGTGAAGAATGGGGGTACAAAAAACACAGCATGCTCTTGCGGGCCACTTTTGGAAGCCTTCCTGAACTCCAAATTGAGCTCATGATAGCTCATTGGAAAGATATTACAGTCTAGTTATCATTTGACTTATCAAGAAAGTCATTTGGACACTACATCAGGGAAAAAAGTTGATTTTCCCAAGACCACTCCAGAAATGTAGGGAAAACAGGGGATTTATGATTGTCTTGTAGAGGGAGGGGAATGAAGGGAAATAAAGGGGATAGGGGGCTTTTAAATTCTTATGAAAATTTTTGGAGGTAGGGAGGGATGTTAGGAAGTAGGGGAAAGTGGAATTTCAAGGATTGGAGGGGAAGGGGTCCAAAAGGTCAAAACACATGCCTAGTCTAGAAAAGTGTCAAGTTGTAGCAATAGGCTAGGGCTTATGGAAAAATGATGATTTTGTGGGATAGGAGTGATGGGAAGTGTTTAGGAAGGTATATTAAGGATAGGGGAAGGTGTAAGAGCATCAAGATACAAGTCTTTTTGATGATTTAACCATGGAAGTCACGAAACTAAGAAAAATGCCCTCAAAACCCTAGGAGAGGGAAATGAGATTTCCAAGCACAACTGAGAGACAAATATGGTAAACACAAAACCACTTACTTGGAAATGCTATTTTGGAATCTGAAATTGTTGAAGACCTTTGACTATTACTACTCCTTCAAAAGATCAATTTGATGGTGAAAAGACCAATTTTCATGATTTTGACCCTATGACCTAATGATAGCACAACATGGAAGAATGAGCTGAATGATGACCATGATGATTATGGGACTCTTTCAACAATGAATGACCTGACCATGATGATTTCCATTGACCACGGAGGTGAAAGGAGTAGTAATTATCTAAATACCCTAATCAGTGACCAAATTTTTGCATGATTACATAAATGGAATGACAAAAATTTCAAAATGGGACCCCTAACATGACATGAAAGAGTTAATTTGATAATTAATGGAAGGATGCAAATATTGACACTAACATTGGGTCCAACTAGGGATGGTAGCTCCTTGGAGGTGCCAAGAACACTGTAGACCAAGTGCCTATCCATTGGGCATGGAGTCAAGAGCTAAAGACTAATTAAATAATAAAAACTTGTCTCAATAAAATGACTCAATACTGACTCAAAACTCACTGAAAAATGATGCTCAGAATTGAGCTTATTCGACAAAACCTACTCTAACCGATCCATTCATCACCTAATCATGTGAAATGGAACAACCAATGCAACCATGTAAGCATTATGGCTACTAGTTGAATTCTCTGCAAGTGCTTGCTTATGAGCAAGAAGAGAGAACTACTGAAAGGCAACTCCCATGAAAGCTTGTCAACAGATTGAATCTTAATGAAATTGCAAAGCATGAGCCCACCAGCTGACCTCAAGAATGCCGCAAAAGGATCTTCATAGGAGTACATATTAATTTCCAGCCCATCTAATACATTACTACTATATTCTAGGTGGTCTTCTTGACATGAATATGAACTTTCATCTTTACCCTTACTTTCTTGATATGACTACAAATGTTCGGATGAGCTTTGTAATGAGACTCCTGCTGAAAATGACAAAGAAACCAGTTGTGAGATCAAGTTTATATCAACACTCTTTTCAAGATCACAGTTAGCTAATGGAGAAGGACTTTTATTGCAGATATCATCCAACACATCAACTATAAGGTCATGAAAAACTTGAAAAGACTGTTGTAACCTATTTTCCATTGGTTCTAATGAGACTGCATGACTTTCTACAGGCTACTCATCCTTTGCTTTAGAGACATTATGAAAATTTTCCTTAAAAAAATGAAATGCTTCAAAACATAATGGTATAGAATCATCTTGCATCCTTTGATCATATGTTTCAACTTCCAAGCCTTCATCTGCAATTTGAAATTCAATGGAATTTGGTGGCTGCAAATCTAGAGCTGAGGAGTCTTGATCAAGGATTTCATTGCCCTCTTGATTGTCAAGATCAAAACTTAATGACTGCTGATTTTTGATTGCATGAAAGTTGTCTCTGATGAACTGAAATGAAGTAAAACAAAGAGGCAAATATCCATCACTTACTTCCAAATTTTCTTCACTTTCCTCCTCACTGCCATAGCTGATATGCATTGGCTAATCATTGTATTTCAGTTGCTGACATTGAGCTTCATCCTCCCACAAATTAGATGCTGATTGGTCTGCAAGATTAGCTTCTGTTTGGAGAACATAATTTTCGTCATACTGATCAAACTTAGGCAAATCATCAAAAGAAGGAATGTCATCAAACATACACATTAGATCAATAGATCGTTCCTCCATAGATTGATCTACAAATCCATTTTCATGATTGTCTATGAATGAATACAAACAACAATCACTTTATGATCTATGGTAGCTGGAATTAGCAGGATAGTTTTTAAGGCCAACAACTTCTTCTTCTTCTGCAATAAGTGAGACATGGTGATCTTGAACAACAAATTCATCTCTCATGGTTATCTTTTGCATAATTTCCTCTATTGTACTTACCAAAATGTCGAGCTTCGCTTCTGAAGATGTCAGGTGCTCTGCAATGTTCTCCCTCTCTTCTTCCTTCAACTTTTCCCTTTTGATTGGCAGATTAGCCTCTACATCTACTGCACTATTCTGCATCTCTTCAAGTGTTGCAAGGTTCCTTTCTCTCAGCTGAAACTCCATTTCCGGATCAAAGGCATCCGGGTAATGTAAGAGAGTTGAGCCAGGAGGAGATCTTATATTAGCAAGTATCAAACAATAAACTTGTTTGAATCTGGCAGAAAATTGTTGTACTATCTCCCCTAGCTATATTTTCAGCTGGTCATACTCTTCTAGAATCAAGAAAGGGTTTTCTTTGACCACCCACTTGTCGAGGAAAACTTTGACGAACTGCGGGAAATTTGAGATTCTCACAGCAGGCTAGTTTTTGAACCAACTCTTGACTTTGCCTTGCAAAGAAAGAGCAAACAACCTAATACTGACATCCTCTTCATCAACTTCAAAAAGGTAGAGGAAAGTATCAAAATTATGCATATGTCTCTCAGCAGTGATATTGTCACATTCACCATCAAACCTTGGCAGATATAGGTAATGACTTCCAGGGAAAGCATGGAGTATAGGAGGTAAGATGAGTGGTTTGTATCTATCTGGAATTTTACAAGGTGTAGGAGTATATACAGAAGCTGTAGGATCAGTCTTGATCTCTTGAGGTTCATCAATTTGAAGATGGTCATCATATGATTCAGAAAAAGGGTCTGGACCAAGATCAAAGGCGTATGGGGAATTTGTATTTACAACCTTCAAAGGAGCAAAATCCAACAGAGGTCCATGATCTTTTCTCAAACATAATATACTTTGGAAAACTTTTTGGACATTCTCAATATTAGAGAAGAGATATTTCATGATAAAGAACATGATGTCTTGAATGAAAGTCCAAGTTGAATACTTGATCTTCCCATGTTATCCTTTCATATTTCTTGGCAAGGTTCATCCTCTAGTGGAGTCTTTGGATTTGATTTCAAAACTGATTTGGAGTCCCTAGGTGGATGATTTCAGCCTTCGTGTGCCTGATCACTGTCCACCATCAACAACCAGATCTGATATTTGAGGTTCTTTCCCGGGGAAGATTTGTCTTTTCACTTCCTTGACAATGACGCCAATACGTGATCACTCCACCGGATCTCTAAGGCTGAGAAAGAGTCCAAACAGAGGTAACCACAGACCAATATTTTAGCTTGGTAGCTATCCCTACCAAACTGGAGAGGGATCTCTCCACAAAATCACAACCAAGAGGGCTGGATGAATTAGGGTTTTAGGCTAGGTATGAGTACAGGGGTTTGTTTGTTTGAATTGGTTTGTTGGATGGGTGAATTAGGTCAAAGAGGCTAGCTCAGGGAAAATTAGATTAGGATTGCAGTCCATTCAATTGGGCAAGGTAGGTAGGAAGACTAACACTTTAGGGTTTCAGGGTGAGATGGATCAGATTTTTGAGGAGATAGAAAGAGCAAGAAAATGCATGCATTCTTTCTAAACTCAAGAAAATGAACAAATTATGAAGATTTTCCCAAAACAGAGCATGCGAGATTTATTCTACTTATCAACTTGAAAATAAACGTATAATAGAAATGAAATGGATAATGGAGAGTAAAAAATATTCACACATATGCAAGAGAATAAGAAACAATGTTAAATTTCCATACCACAGGTATCCCAAAGATATAACTGCAACTCTTTCATTAATTTCCTGCCAAATACTAATTACACTAGAGTCTCTGATCAATGCAACAACATCCAACTTGGGAAATGAGTCAAGAAATGATAGATATAGAGATCAAACAACTTCTCCCAAACTCATGTGTCGAATCCATGATTTAGGAGTTGTTCCACCAAAAACTGAACTGATACCTAGAGTGTAGGGAGGTCAAATTGACTCATCCCTCACTTTTTGGAAACTGATTCATTACTTCTCAATCAAGAGTTTTTACCTATTGTATTTACCCCTAGGCAACTCAAAAACATCATTATTACATTTAAATCCATGAATTACATCAGTAAAAACTCAAATATTCCATCACAATCTGAGAAAATTTCAAAAATTGGAAAATATCAGAGAATCTGGCAAAAGCGTAGCGCCTGAAGCAAAAGCGCAATGCCAAATTCAAGGTGAGTTTTGGAGGCCTTACTGAGGTCCAAATTGAGCTCAGGATAGCTCATTGGAAATCCTGGCTTGTCTAGTTTCCAAAATTGACTAGATTTGACCCTCCAAAAAGTCAATCTCCCAAGACTGGTCAAAAGCGCAACGCCAAGCTCAAAAAGAGGGCAGAAATGTGATTTTTTGGGTGTTTTTGCCATTTTTCCTTTCCAAAATGTTCAATTTTGGTGTGCCAATAGTCAAAAGTTGATGTAGAAGGCCTTCTGAATCCAATGGTGGTGGGAATTTTCCATTTGGAGGCTCCTATAAGAAGCACAACGCCCTAGGTGTTGCATTTTTGACAAGTAGACTATGTCAAATTTATGGGTTTTTTGCAAACCTAGGCCTCAAAGATGGAGCGATATATCCCTAACTATGCACTTTTTTACAAAACCGAGAGAGGTTTTTGTTCTTTGGCATGTTAGGAACAAAAAAGTCCTCTAGTTTCCCAAGATTCTTCTTTTTTTGGCCACAATATGTTCTGCAAAAAGGTGACCAAACATGACATTTCTGGAAAATGTGCCTTCGAAGAGTTTTTCAAATTTTCTTCAAATTTCCTTCTGTGGGAGGCTAATGAGGTATGTTAGGCAATGAGTGATGCCTCAGAAAGGATATCAAGCTTGTCTCCTTCATTTTGCTTGGTAAGGGTTTCAAGTCTTGATTTGGGCTTTTGGAGCTTTGACCTTGCAATCTGATTTTTCTTGCAGTAGGTTTAGTCATCTTCCTTTGTAAATAATTGTCCTTCTTTGCCTTCTCCAGGAGCTTCTAAAGATGCTTTTTGACCCAATATGACCATGAAATGGTGATGATGGTGGTGATGGTGATGAAATAGGTGAAGTGGACTGAGGTGGAGGCATAGATGTAGCACTATGAGATGAAGAAGGCACATCTTTATTATGTGGAGCTTGTGGAGTAGTGAAGGTGTCATTGGCAGTGAATATGTCATCATAGAAAATTTGTATTACTAAGTAAACAAAGAGTACAAAATTGGCAGCGAGTATGTTAGATTAGAAACCATACCAGCTGCAGAAAAATATTTTCTTAATCATGCATTTGTCCAGGAAAACCATCAATTTTTTTATGTTTCTGATACCTTTTAAACAACTCAAAAAACTGACCTTTCCTACCATTACTTTTCACAGGTCTTCCTATCTAAAAATCTTGACAACTATAATCTACAGACCTAGACTTAACAAAAAAACTACTATCATGCCTACTTAATTCTAAAAGTATATTGACTATAGGCTTATTTGCCACCATAAAAAACTAGCGTAGGGTTTCCCCATGCGTAGACCTCATTTCCTAGGGGTTGGAGCTACCGCTGGACCTGTGTCTTGTACCTCCATTGGAGCCTCTGGAGATGTCATTAGTTGAAGTCTTGCGCCACTAAGCTCTCAAGCTCTATATTTCCTTAGGCAGGTAGGTGCCCCTTTCGAGTCTCCCTACATAATATCAACATTATGAATGTACTTAATATAAAATGAAAATATGGTATTCATGTCCCCGATACGACCATCCTACATTTTTTCGATGTTTATCAAATTCTTCAAGACTGCTTCAATTCTACTTAGGCACTAGTTTATTGCGTTAAGTTGCATTTTAGTCTCTAGCTGCCTTCTGGCCCTTTCCTCCGCTGCCTCCACCATTAGAGAAATTTTGAGGTCTAAAATGGGCCTCCTAAGAAAAATGTACAACCAAAATATACTTTATAAGAACCAATAGGATTCAATATGATGATGTCAACCATGGGGGATGATTCATCATTTTTGGGGTAAAATGTAAAAAGGTTAAAAAATAATAAAATAATAAAACTATTTTTTCAACTTATTTCCTTAAGTTTTTACTCGAATTTCGAGCGGGAGTACTCTTTGGATAAAAAATTTAATTCCTCATCCAAGGAGTACCCATGTTGCATACTTTCAATGGACCTTGTTACAAGAAAAATGAGAAACACATGAAAATACGTGACTGCAATTACATTTTTCATGTATTTCCCATTTTTCATGTAGGTGGGTTCATCGAAAGTATGAAACATGGGTAATCCTTGGATGAAGAATCAAACTCTGCATCCAACGAGTGTTACCACTCGAAATTTGAGTAAACCCATAGGGAGATAAGTTGAAAAGTAGTTTTTCTTTTTTCCCTCTAAAATTTGATGAATTAATCTAATCTTATTTTATTATTTACACTATTATTTTATAATTTCCTTAGTAGCTCATTTTAGACCTCAAAATTCCCCTAATGTTTCATCTTACCTACCAAAGTCTTAGCATTCCATGTAGTCTCCAATATTTTTTGATACAGAGTCGTTCGAGTCTGGGTTTCTCCAGTATCGATAATCCAATCCACTTCTTCCTCAATTATGCTATCTAGGACAACCCTTCGTTGCCTCCGCACTTCATTATCCCATACTTCTGTAATATCTTTTCCTTACTACGACACTGTGGCAAGATAATTGTCGACTGCTTCCCTCGCCGCCATCTCCATATACGATTGTTTGTTGGAGCTTGCTCCCTGTGCATCCGCTAGGGGTCTGCATCTCGGCCAACCTCCCGCACCTCTAACCTTACCCATCACACTCTTTGAAACCTTGCCTACCCTTGTTACTATAACTATCAAAAACTCGATATTCCACCACCTCTCATCTCTTTGAATCGGGTCAAGTTTACCAATCCCAAACCCCAATTTAAAGCCGATATCATTGACTTGGCCCTTTTAACCAACTTTTTAACACTTTTCCTCTCCATTTTCGGTTTCTTTGATCCGTCGACGATGTTGTTGTTGCCTCATGTGTGCCTGTGGTCACTCACATGACTATTCTTCCTTCATAGCAGTTTGTATAGGCTAATAATCACCATTAACATGCTCCTGTATGTCGTCTTTGTTGCTTTCATACCTTCCCACCCCGTGAGCACCTCCTTCTCGTTTATGAACTGATATGCATGACGAACCATGATGGAGGAAATACCACCTTCACCAACTTTGGCCGTCATCTTGTCCATGCACTGAGTACACGTGGTCAATCTCACATCCCAATTGAACCTTTCTTTCCCTTCCATTATGAAGAATTAGTGCCCAAGTGGGCCTTCGCCAGGATTTGGGCCCACCTCCTCATTGTCTGGCTCGCTTGGTGTCATGGAATTACCCTGCACTGCTAACTTTCAACAATCTTTCTTCAACTTTCCTTCCGGGATCTCCTACCATCCCTTCTCTGTCAGTGTTTGTATACTTTCTACGCCTTTGTTTTCCATCCTGTCTGCCAACACATTTGTTGACCTTCGAACAAGGGTGAATTCCATTATTATCAGGGACTCCAGGTGGAGTTGCATTAATTGTGTTAGGCACCAATTCGTTGTAAAATTTCCTATCTATGCACCGCATTGAAGCCTTCGTGTTGCTTGGATAGATAACGATGAGTCTCCTTCGAAAATGGCGTTTACAATTCACTCTCGGACCAACAATTCCAGCCCTTACTCCAGGGCATAGAAGTCTGAGGCATTGTTTGAGGAATGGCCCAAATTAATGTAAATATGTGTCCCATCCATTCCAACATAGCTCCTCTCGCCCCTACTTTTCCAGGGTTCCCTTTTGATTCCCTATAAAAATTCAAATTGAGGAAGCCCTGATGGGGGGGCAACCATATCATTAAGCCCAACTAGATTTGGATATCTCTTGGTCGGTGCACCTGCATACTCATATATTCCATTTGCATATACATTAAAACTCTTGCTTCTCGAGGGGATGGTTGTTCCTTTGAAGTTTTGGTCCCTCTACTAATTATCGTTTCCTTTAGCTGACGCTTTATTTCTTCCACCAGGTGGACTGTCGGGAGCTTCTTGTAACAAAATATTTTCCTATTCCACTCCTTACACACTAACCAAAGGATGAACCACAATACTAGGTTCCAGGTGAGGTTTAACACCTATTTTTTTTGTATAACGCAGTCGTTATTTCCTTATCGTTTCTTGAATGTTATCCCTTATTTGATCTGTTTTTCTGAATATGAAAGTCAACCAATCCCATAACAAAATCGTGTAGCTGCAGGTATTCAACATATGATTTATATTTTCCTCTACATTTTCACAGAGACAACACCACGAGGCTCCAATATATACTCTCTTAATAAGGTTATCCCAGGTTAGAACTTTCTGGTGCAAGACCAACCACGGGAAAATTTTAATTTTTGGCCAATGTGTTGATGCCCATAGTTTCTTACATGTTGGGTAATATGTCCCATCTCATTCCTCGGTAGGATGAATATTTTTACTTTTACTTCTCATCCCATGTATTTTTACTTCCGGTCATGGTCCTTGTTGAATAATATCTTTCACTTACTGAATTCCTCTGCTAACCTAGGAACCACCTTGTCATTCTAGTTCGATTTCTTAAATATGGTTAAGTTCCACCTTCTCCGCTTATTGTTTTCCAATCCATATTCCCATAAGTAATGAAATTCTCAGTAGGTATGGTCCTACATAAATAATTATATGGGGCGCCATTCCTCCATGTTTAACTTAGGTTTTTGTTGCCATGCATCATCCCAAAATAGGGTTGCCCTTCCATTTCCAATTTCCTAGAAACAATATTGTTGTATTGTTTCTCTATTACTCCAGGCCAAGTTCTAGATTTTCGACCCCTGAACTGTGAAAAATCCTAGATCTGGATTCCTACTGCAACAAATCTGAATTACTTCTCTTATTTTTTTGATAATTATTTCATTACATTGAAATACCAAAGTAATTACTGAAGCAATCTACACAAATAATTCTGCGGAATAAATCTAAGTGCTGAAACAATCTGAACAAAATACAATGAAAAACAACCACTTTTGACACAGTTATTTTTGGACTAAGTCCTCGGAAAAACCCAACTTGGGAAAATTGGTGCAGCAAATCTGAGGGTTTGTATTATTAAGCAGCAGAATCTTGAATACAAATAGGGTGCCAACATCCGGCAAACCCTTCAGAGAAATCTAGACAACAAAAATAATTGTGAGATATACCTCACTCAACAAGTCTCCGGCTGATAAAAAACAACGTTGGTGAAGCCCTCACTGCCTCTGCGTGATTGCCTATGTTGGATCTGCGTAAGCCTGCATATGCAAGCTTGAGGAACCGTGTCACCCTTCTCTGCAACTGATCTCGCTGATTTGACGCTGGATCTTGGCCCTCCTGGCTCAAAACCCCATTTCTAGCTTTCTCCGGATTGAATCCAAGAGACACTGCGCTGGTTCTGCGTGATTCTCTGCAGGAACTGCATCACCTTTGCAAGAAACTGCATTGTCTCTCTTCTGCATAAATTTTGCCTCACTCTGAAATGTATTCTTGGTCCACCTGACCAATCTCTGCTTTTGTCCCTCTCTAGATCTGATCACTGAATCAACATCACTTATCAAACCCTGCCTTAGTGATTTGATCCTTGATCAAAAGTTGTGTCTCCTCACACAAACTCGAAAATGCCCAATGGCTCAAGTGTCAAGTGTATTTTCCATAGGCCCCTCACCCTCCTTCTTATAATCTTTCGTTGACCCTTCAACGACCAAGATTAAAACATAATCAAGGGCTAAGATTAACTTGGAGGTGATCCATGAATTTATCTAGAAGATTCACACTTGATTTAATTAATACACTTTTATTAATCAAATTTTCTAAGTTTAGACTTAGGAAAACATTAAAAAATGATTAATTAATTTAATTAAATCATCTCTAAGTGGAATTTTCCAAAACCATTTTTGGGTTTTATGGAATACATGTGTCTTAGCCTATATACAAAATTACAAGGCTAGAGCACATCCGATGCTACCATAAATAAACATGAACTAGGACTGATAGGCAGACAAGATCCTTTGTGTTGCAGTTAGGCGCATACTTTTCTCTCCAAATCTTTTCTCTCTGGATCCTAAAGACCAAGGCCCCCACTAGCACCCATTTTCTTTTATCCTCTTCTCTGCACCAAGGAAAGTTCCTTTGAATTTCTCTAATCTTCTACAAAACCCCTTTAGGAGCTAGGAGGATAGATAACATGTAACCTAGAATTTCTTGTAAAACGACCTTGGCCAACATAAGGTGATTGATCGGGCTCAGAGCCTTGATGGTCCACCACTTTACCCTATCCTCTAGGCTTGAGATAACATTTTCCTAGTTAGATTTCTTCCAAGCTTGAATCGTCAGAGGGATCCAAATATAGTTTCACAGGAGAGTTCTTCCTTGGAATCCTAATATAGAAGTCAAATTTATCTGGATTGCAATATGAGTATTAAAGAAAAAATCATGGATTTGGAATGGTTTATCTCCATACCTGAGGATGAAGAAAAGGGGTCCAAGATGATTTTAAAAGAGTGGCCCCCCTTCACTATGGGGATGCCATGCAACATGGTATCATCAACACATTGTTGAAGCGTTGTAGCTTGGCCTCCATCATATAATTGGATACCACATATCTCACCCTCCCTGTTAGTAACAAAGATTTCTCACCCTAGGCCTTCATGTTATGCAACCAACTCACAAATAGAAGAAAAGGTATATCAAATACTTAAAAATTATCCACTTTGAGGGGGAAACCTCCTTTACATTACATAAATGAAAAATTCTTGGATAATACAAATAACAAAACCAACTTTCTACTATATAGGAGTCTAATGGGTCACAATATAATCAGAGCCTACATAACAATAATAATTTAAGGGCACAAAAATAACTGTTGGGTGTGAGCCTGATTATCTTCTTTAATTTTCATCACAACGTTGGACCCCTTTTCTTAATGGGGCGGCAACGCCGCTCATAATTAAACGCTGCCTGGGGGGTCGATTGGGGGGGGGGAATGCGTTACTTCGAAGCTAAAAAATAACAAATTTTGCAAAAGTATTGTACCCCTATCAACCGCCGTTCACGGCGATGATCTGACGGTAGAAGTTATGTTTAATTTAGGGTTTTTCGCCCTAGAAGGAAACCCCTCATTTTGTATGAGGGTATTGTATTGCGGCTGTGTATTGTGTGTGTATTCTCTGAGCGAGACACCGATAGAGAGACTGTGAGAGAGAATAGAGGATATTACAGCAGATCTGCTGTAGGTTGCGTCTCTTCGTTTTGCTGGATAATAGAAAGGAAGGACTGGCTATTCGGGGTGGATGTAGCCCACACTGGGTGAACCATGTATATCTGTGTCTCTCTAGTTTTATGTGTTTTGTGTGTTTGTGTTTTCCGCATATTTTATGTGTTTCATTGCTCTGTAATATATAATTTTATAACAATAACAATAATGGGCTTCTATGGGGCACAATAATAACAATATAGGGACTGCATGGGCACAAAAATAACAATAAGAGAGTTACACTAATAATAAAAATTAGGGGCTACACTAGTATTATAGGGACCTAACATGCCCCTCTCCAAAAAAGTGTTGTCCTAAACGCTTGAGTAGTTATGGATGCTTCTATATAAAATTCTCATCCTCCCATGTGGAATCTTTAGCGGGTAATTTCTTCCACTTGATGAGATACTCTGAAATTGATCGATTTCGTAGCTGTCGAGTTCTTATTTCTATGACTGTTTCAGGTTCCAATATGATTTTTCCTTCCTCGTTAAGTTCTGGCAATATTGTTTTGAACAAAGAGTTTGTCACCTATAACCTTCTTTAAGCACGAAACATGGAAAACTGGATGCACTCGAGAACATGCAAGAAGCTCCAATTTGTATTCCATAGTACCAATCTTTTGCAACACCTTGTAAGTACCATAGAGGGGAATTTGTTTGTATGGTTGTAGCCGTAAAAATACCTAGTCACCTACATCAAAACTTATTATGCTTCGATGTTGATCTGCCTATTGTTTCATTCGATTCTACGCCAAATTTAGGTTATCCTTTAAGAGTTGGAGAACTTGTTGCTGATGCTCGATGTGATCTTCCACTGCTCGAACCTTATAATTTTCTCTTAAAGATGATTTCGATGTTTGAAACTCTAGTGAGCATAATTGTGCAATTCTCGTTGTTTGTTCTTTAGAAGTTTTGTCATGCCATTAGTGTTAGGTCCCTATATTACTAGTGTAGTCCTTTATTGTTGTTAGTGTAGCCCCTTTATTGTTATTGTTGTATCCTTGCAACCCCCATATTTTTATTATTGTGCCCCATAAAAATCCACTATTGTTATTGGTGTGCCCTTACATTGTTATTGTTAGGTCAGCTAGGATTATATTGTGACCCCATGGACTCCTATATATAGAAAGAAGGTTTTGTCATTTGTATCATCCAAGAATTGTTCATTTATTTAATGTAAAGAAGGTTTCCCCCTCGAAGTGGCTAATTTCTAAGGCATTGATCTCTCTTTTCTTCTATTTTTGGAGCTGGTTTCATAACATTTGGTATCAGAGCTTTGGATTCTAGGGTTTTGTTACTTCAAACAGGTTATTGTGGAATTTTCACTATAACTGTTTTTATGTGAAGATTCAGAAGCTAAAAACAAAACACATTTGTGAAGAAATCTTGAGGAACTTCGTGTAAAAATTTCAGATCTTGGGTTGCAATATTTTCGGAGATATGATCTGTGGAAGTTATGGTTTTTGCAGGCTCTTAAATTTCATCTCAAAGAGGTGACCTTGGGAAAATCATCATAACTCTCTCTCTGACCATCATATTGGAATTTTGTAAAAAGTGGCCAAAACTACATGGACTCTAGTTTCCTGTGTATAAATTTCAGAGCCGAAGGAGGAAACAATGACACGTGGCATGTCGTACAGGTTCGCTCTATTGAACCAGTCCATAATTAGTTCATTGTGGGATATTGGGCATAACTTTGTCTTGAAGAATCCAAATCTGGTAAGAAATATGGCATTGGAAAGAAGTTTCAGAGGGCTACTAAAGGACTAAAGATAAGATCTTGGGGATCTAGAATTACAGAGATAAATCAGTTTTAGTATCGAACTCCTCAAAAGGAAGAAAAATGTGTGTATTTTTTTTCAAATGCATAAGTCTTCTTTGAAAAATCAGTTTGAAGTGATTCCAAGGGAATATTGAAGCATAGATATCAGTATTGGATTATAAAATGCCCCCTGAAAAGAATTCAACACTCATTAAGCCCTCACGAGGCTCTATTATGACTCATGAATGAGAAGAAAAGCAACGTGATATATCAAAATTACAAGAGAAAGTGCAACAACTTTCGTTCTCGCAAAGAGCAATAAAAAATGAAATGGAAGTTTTGAAGAAAGACGTGGAATCTAAGATGGATGGTTTGAAGAATGGCATGGAATCTAAGATGGATGACATGGAATAAAAAATGGAAGACATGAAGAATGATCTAAAAGTAGACATGGAAGGTTTTAAGGAAGGTTTGACAAAGTTGATACAAGAAATGATTCCTAATGGCGAAAAGATAGTAGAGGAAACTCATGATGAGAAAAAATAAATATTAATCGTGATTTCATAAACTCTAATGTTGGATTGATCCTACCATATTCAAAAGATTGATATGAAGAAGTTTGATGACAAGGATCCTGTAATATGGATACTATAGATGGAGCAATATTTTGATCTCAATAATGTGAAAAACACACAAAAGGTACGCATGAAAACTTTATATTTAGAACAAAATACATTTGTATGGTATCAATGGCTTTTCTCTCGTAAATTTTTTTTCACTTGGTCAATATTTACGAAGGAAATGATAGCACATTATGAGGATACAAAGAGCAACACTTTCTTTAGCCAATTGATAAATCTCAAACAAAAGGGTTCAGTGGTGGAGCACATTGAGGACTTCCAAAAATTAAATATAAGGGTAGCTGATATTACAGAGGAACACAAGATTGATGTCTTCATAGGGCTTTAAAGTATAACATCCAACATGAGGTTCGCCTTTGGGAACTTTATTCATTGGAGAAGGCATTCAGGTTGGCAAGAAAAATTGAATGTAAAATTATGGCAACAAGGAAGCCTACCACTCACATCTATAAAGATGGAAGTGTTGTTACTCCTAGACTTCCACAACCTACAAGGTTGACACCAAAACAATTGGAAGAAAAAAGAGCAAAAGGGCTTTGCTACGGTTGTGATATCAAATACACTAAAGGTCATAAGTGTGCTGAGAAGAAATTATTTTACATAGATTGTGAAGAGGAGGAAGAAAATGAACAAGAAACTTCAAAAGAAGAGGATATAAACCAGGAACCAACCATAGAGAGAAGAAAAGAGTTTGACCATATCCTGTAATGCATTGGCAGGAATTACCACTCTTCAAACTCTCAAGATAGAAGGACATATCAAGAAAAAAAGGCAATAATGTTGATTGATTCGGGTAATGCCCATAATTTTATTCATTGTAAGGTAGCCAACGAATTGAATTTCTTCCTATACCCAACATCGGAATTTCAAGTGATGTTTGCAAATGGAGGAACTATAAATTTCTCTAGAAAATGCCATAATATCAAGCTAACCATGGGGGAATATGTATTGAATAGTTAAATGCTTTCCATTCCAATGGGAGTTGCTGATATTGTACTAGGAGTACAATGGTTACAATCTTTGGGGACGATAGCTTTTAATTTTCAAGAATTTTCTTGAAATTTTTTCGAAAGGAAAGGAAGTTGAATTACGGGGTATTGCAGGGAAGCCGAGAAATATAATAAGCTCTAATGTCATGAAAAATATTTTGAAGAAAGAACAACAAGGTGTAATTACACAATTATGCTCACTAAAAGTTCCAACATCAAAATCATCTATTTCTCCAAATCTCTGAAAAGTCTTGGACAATCATTCCAAGGTGTTTGAAAACTCCCAAAGGACTCCTACCTATTCATGATCATGATCATGCTATTCATTTGATTCCAGGAAGTGTTCCTCCAAACATCAGGCCTTACAGATATCCTTATGTCCAAAAGAGAGAAATTGAACGTATGATTGCAGAAATGTTAGAGGTTGGTATAATTCAACCTAGTCAAAGTTCTTTCTCTACTCGAGTAGTATTAATGCACAAGAAGGATGGATCATGGCATATGTGTCTGAATTGTATGGAGCTCAATAAGTTCACTATTAAAGATAAATTTCCCATTCTTGTGATTGATGAATTATTGGTTGAATTACATGGAGCAATTTATTTTACCAAGTTGGATCTTTGTTCAGGATATCATCAAATTAGAATGAAGATTGAAGATATTTCAAAAACAACATTTCAAACTCATGAGGGTCATTATGAATTTTTGGTCATGCCTTTTGGCCTTACCGATGCACCTTCTACATTTCAAGGGTTGATGAATTCCATTTTCAAACCCTTCCTTAGAAAATGTGTGTTCGTATTTTTTGATGATATATTAATCTACACAGGTCTTGGAAGGATCATGTTCAACATGTTGACAGGGTGCTCAAACTATTGGAGGAGAAACAATTATATGCAAAAACCTCCAAATGTTTCTTTGGAGTACAAGAGGTGGAATATCCGGGTCATATTTGTAGAAATTAGCTGAATAAATCACTTATTCACTGAAGATTAACCCGATCATACATCAATTTCGAATTGCATGCATAACACATAACCTTCTTCCACAATTAATTGTCACATGCGGAAATAATATAGAAGCAATCGCACATCAAATCAATCACACATTAACTCAAGATGTACAAGAAAGCCTATAGCTGAAAACCCCGTGCCTATTGTGTATATTATAATGGAGAAATCATGTAACACCCATAGCACAAAACTCTTCACAAGCTCTCATGCACTACCTCCCAAGTTACACACTATCAAGCTAGATCTAGCAAATCACTTGCTCCAATCCTTAGCCACTTGATAGCCAGCCTCTATTGCGTGTTTTAATGCTAGGTGATGGCCTCCTTATATAGATAAACCACCAACCTAAACTTTGCAATACTCATAGCTTACTCCACCTATCTATGTGTTGCAAATAGCAACAGTATAGTTACAACTGATAGCTAACTCTACCCTTTCATCTATCTCTTTCACCGGTCTTCACTGAACTGATCATGCACTGTAGTGAACTGAAGTGTTCTTGAGTTGACTAATGAGTTAATATTTAGTAAATTAAATATTATTTAATTTACTCCACTCATATCTAGTTGATTAGTTAGTTAACTAATCCCAACTAGTTCAACTGAAACAAACAGAACATAACTCCACTACTTGTCCCGTTAACTCCTCCAAAACTTCTGCCACTGAAGTCTAACTGAAGTAAACCATGCAAGATGCCATCAAACCCTAGGAACCACGTGATTCCTTGTGTCAGTTGCATGAGCCACCTCCATGACTCAAACCGAAGTGCGCCAAGAGAGTAAACTGCTGTTTATAGTCAAAATATTATTAAGGGTAAATAATATTTGACTTCCATATTTTTAGGAGATCAGTCTAAAAATAGCCTGGGTCCTAAAAATTAAGGTCTCATCTATTTTTACCGACATGTCGCATACTTCAAGAATCTCCAAGTAGAATTCCCAAATTATGCTCCGTATGTCTAAAAATAGACATAGTCTAAAAATAGACTTTGCGCCAGAATTTGCCTGCGGGCCCACTTAGTGAAGGCGACTTCATTTCACTAAGCTCCATCATCTCGCTGCATTCTCAACACTCCCTCTCAGCAAGATATGGATTATCTGCAATCCCTATCCTGCCTCTGTGGAATTCGAACTTGCTCCTGGTGAGCGCCTTCGTCAGGATGTCGGCATCCTGATCCTCCGTGGGAACATATGAAAGCATCATGATCCTCCGCTGAACACAATCTCCGATGTGATGGTACCTGATGTCGATATGTTTGGACCTATCATGAAAAACTGGATTAGCCGAGAGCTTGATGCAGCTCTGGTTATCACAGTAGATCACTGTAGGCTCCAAATGCAACTTGAACAAACCTGCGAGGATCTTCCTCATCCAAATAGCCTCACATGCAGCCAAGCTAGCTGCCATGTACTCGGCCTCTGCTGAACTGAGTGCCACGGATCTCTGCTTCCTGCTGTACCAGGAAACTGCCGTCGACCCAATGCTGAAAACTCCTCCAGAAGTGCTCTTCCGGTCTGTTGGGCTCCCTGCCCAATCTGCATCAGTGAAGCCAGAAAGCTTCACTCCATCCTCCTGTCTGTACCATAGACCATATCCCGATGTGCCTTTGATATAGCGCAATACATGCTTGCCCGCCTTCCAAAAGAGCTTGGTAGGCTTAACCATAGCTTGCGAAAGCTGGTTAACTGCATAGCATATATCGGGTCGAGTATTGACCAAATACATCAACGACCCCACCAACTGTTGATAGACAGTGGCATCCACTACCTCCTCCGAAGTAGCATCTCCCTTCCTCCAACCTCCAGGAAGAAGGGTATCAACAGGCTTGCAGCCTTGCATGTTGAACCTCTCCAGAATCTCTCGGGCATACTTGCCCTGAGAAACAAACAGTCCTCCACTGCGCTGCCAAATCTCCAATCCCAGGAAATAATGAAGGATGCCCAGGTCCTTCATCTCAAACTCTCGTGCAAGATCCTCCTCGCATGAAAGTATCAACTGCTCGTCGCCAGTCAAAATCAGATCATCTACATACAGTACGATGATCAACAGCTTCCCCTCCACCACAATCTGGTACAGGTTTGGATCCGCCTCACTCTTGGAGAATCCAAGCCCGGCGAAGTAGCTGTCTATCCGAGTGTACCAAGCACGAGGTGCTTGCTTCAGCCCGTACAGTGCTCTCTTGAGTCGGCACACATGCGACTCACTGCTGAAGATCTCAAAACCTTCAGGCTGCTCTATGTACACCTCCTACTCAATAACTCCATTGAGGAACGCAGTCTTCACATCCATCTGATGAATGTGCCACCCCATCTGCGCCGAGAGAGCAAGGATCGTCCGTATGGAAGAGTACCTTGCGACAGGTGCAAAAGTCTCCTCATAGTCAATCCCCTCGATCTGTGAGAAGCCACGGGCGACAAATCTCGCCCTGTACTTCTCCACACTCCCGTCAGCCGCCTGCTTCACCTTGTAGATCCATCGCGAACCTACAACTGATTTCCCAACCGGTCTTGGGACAATCTCCCATGCACTGTTCCCGATGATCGAATCATATTCTTCGATCATGGCATCAACCCATGCGGGTTCCTCCACAGCTTCCTCAAAAGAGGATGGCTCTGTCACAACACATTGACTCATAAGAGCCATGTATCCAGTGTACCGATCCGGTGACTGTCTCTGTCTGCGCTGTGCCGTAGGTGGTCCTACAACCTTCTCTGCATCCCGAGCCAGTCGCTCAGCTTCTGTAGTGCGCATGCGCCCTCTGATGGTTGGCGCTGCCTGGGTGGTTTCTTCCACCTCCCGAACCTCCTCTTGTGGCTGATCCACATCCGGAAGCTCCTCCTTAGGAACTAACAGCTCCTCATCTGCATGCAAGTGTAGCTCCCTCTCAAGCGAACACTGCATGGCTTTCTCCTCCGGGAATTTTATATCCCGTCGCACAACAGTCTTGCGACTGTCTGGCACATACACCCGATAGTTGTGAGGTGTATCAGTGTACCCCACAAATATTCCAACTTCAGCAGTTGGATCCAGCTTCCTTCTTGCATCCTTCGTCACATGCATGTAGACAAGAGATCCGAAAATCCGCAAATGGGAAATATCAGGCCTCTTGCCAGAATAAGCCTCCTCTGGTGTACTCATGCCAAGAACCTTGTGAGGACAACGGTTCTGCACATACACTGCTGTATTGCATGCCTCAGCCCACAAGTGAAGGGGTAGGCCCCGATCATGCAACATCGCCCGTGCAGCACCCACGATCGTTCTGTTCTTCCGCTCAGCCACCCCGTTCTGCTGTGGGTTATGGGGTGCGATGAGCTCTCTCCGAATCCCTTCTGCGCTGCAGAACTCCTTGAATTCAGCCGAGATGAATTCACCACCGTTATCACCCCTTAGAGCAATCACCTTCTTCCCCGACTCCTTCTCGACCAGTGCTTTAAACTCACAGAACTTCGCGAATGTATCGCTCTTCTTCTGCATGAAGAAGATCCAGCACTTTCGAGAGAAATCATCAACAAAGATCACATAATACCTGTGCTTTGCTGTCGAAGCAACCGAGAAAGGACCACACACGTCTGTGTGAACTCTCTCAAGGATCGTCGTGGCGCGACTATCCTTCTCGTGAAAGGTGGCTTTCACATACTTCCCTAAAGTACACCCCTTGCACTGATCTGACTGCGCAAGAGTGCCCTTAGAAAGTCCAGTAGAAATCTGCTGCAGAATCTTCAAAGCTCCATGGTGAAGATGGCCCAATCTCCTGTGCCATAGTTCGCCCTCATCATCCCGGCTCACCACATCTCCAGCCCTGCATGCCATAGCTGCGCAGTCATCTACCTGCAACTGATAAAGGTTCTGAGTTCGAACCCCTATCTTCCGGGTCTCTCCAGTAGTCTTACTGCGCAGGAAGGCTTTTCCTTCGCCGAAGACCACATCATACCCCTTATCCTCCAACATCGCTACTGAAATCAGGTTCTTCTTCAATCCAGGTACATGCATGACATCCTTTAAGACAAAGGGTTTACCAGACTCCCTCTGAAAGGATACGGTACCGATACCAGTCGCACCGTATCTACCGTCATCGCCCATCTCGATGTGCATACCCAAATCCTTGTCCTCCAGATCTGAGAACAACTCCCGATCTCCCGTCATATGAAATGACGCACCGCTGTCCAAGAACCACACCGATCCCATCATACTTGAAACTAAGCATGCAATCAGTGAAACTTTGACAACCACCCCCACACTTCCCAGCTCATCTCTGCACTTAGTGAACTTCGTGAGGTATTTGGCGATGCTGTCGCCCTTCTCCATCTTGATGTTCCTGAGCTTATCTTTGAGCGCCAGCTTCCTTTGGTCACTCTTACTCTGGAATAGATCCGTCAAAGCTTTCCACATTAAATATGGAGTAGCCTTTCCATGAAGGCTGGATACAATATGATCCTTGACGCCCTCCAACAGGATCCTTCGACATTTCGCGATCTTCTTTTGCCATGCATCGACCAAAGCTGCATCAGTGGGCTTTGGGACATCCGCATCCACGAACTCCTTTAGACCATTATCTTCTAACACTGCTTCCATTCGATCTTTCCATGCAACATAGTTCGAACTGCCTTCAAGAGCATATTCGAGTCGCAAACCATCGAAAGAAGACATCTTTCAACACCGGCACCAAGAAGAACAACCTTCTGCAAAATTCGAATTCCAAACTCCAAGCTCTATCGCTTCCGATCTACACTTGAAAACAAATTATTTCCAAATCGGAGATTGACTGCAAAGGGCATTCACCAGATCTTTCACCTTACAAAGAAGGATGAATATTCCGGAGGCTACCTGGCCCGCATGCAGACTCTGTCCGAGGAAATAAGTTTGCAATCACCGTAATAGACTTCGACAATTAACTTCGCTCCGATACCATGTAGAAATTAGTTGAATAAATCACTTATTCAATGAAGATTAACCCGATCATACATCAATTTCGAATTGCATGCATAACACATAACCTTCTTCTACAATTAATTGTCACATGCGGAAATAATAGAAGCAATCTCACATCAAATCAATCACACATTAACTCAATATGTATGGGGAAAGCCTATAGCTGAAAACCCCGCAGCTATTGTGTATATTATAATGGAGAAATCATGTAACAATCATAGTACAAAAACTCTTCACAAGCTCTCATGCACTACCTCCCATGCTACACACTATCAAGCTAGATCTAGAAAATCACTTGCTCCAATCCTTAGCCACTTGATAGCCAACCTTGATTGCGTTGTTTAATGCTAGGTGATGGCCTCCTTATATAGATAAACCACCAGCCTAAACTTTGCAATACTCATAGCTTACTCCACCTATCTATGTGTTGCAAATAGCAACAGTATAGTTACAACTGATAGCTAACTATACCCTTTCATCTATCTCTTTCACTGGTCTTCACTGAACTGATCATGCACTGTAGTGAACTGAAGTGTTCTTGAGTTGACTAATGAGTTAATATTTAGTAAATTAAATATTATTTAATTTACTCCACTCATATCTAGTTGATTAGTTAGTTTAACTAATCCCAACTAGTTCAACTAAAACAAACAGAACATAACTCCACCACTTGTCCCGTTAACTCCTCCAAAACTTCTGCCACTGAAGTCTAACTGAAGCCAACCATGCAAGATGCCATCAAACCCTAGGAACCACGTGATTCCTTGTGTCAGTTGCATGAGCCACCTCCATGACTCAAACTGAAGTGCGCCAAGAGAGTAAATTGTTGTTTATAGTCAAAATATTATTAAGGGTAAATAATATTTGACTTCCATATTTTTAGGAGATCAGTCTAAAAATAGCCTGGGTCCTAAAAATAAGGGTCTCATCTATTTTTACCAACATGTCGCATACTTTAAGAATCTCCAAGTAGAATTCCCAAATTATGCTCCGTATGTCTAAAAATAGACATAGTCTAAAAATAGACTTTGCGCCAGAATTTGCCTGCGGGCCCACTTAGTGAAGGCGACTTCATTTCACTAAGCTCCATCATCTTGCTGCATTCTCAACAATTTGTATCTAAGGAGGGTGTTAAGGTAGACCCTAACAAAATTAAATCCATTAAATAATGGAAAGTCCCCACAACCATAAAGCAGTTGCGATGATTTCTTGGGTTAACTGGGTATTATCACAAGTTTGTTAAGAATCATGGGAATAACAGTGCCTGTAACAACATTATTGAAAAAAGATGCATTTTCATGGACTCCTGAAGAAACTAAGGCCTTTCGAACATCTTAAAGAGGCAATGTGCCTAACACCCGTCTTAGTTACGCCAGACTTCACAAAAACCTTTATTATGGAATGTGATGCCTCATGAAATGGAATTGGTGTTGTTTTAATGCAAGAAGGAAGACCCGTTTCTTTTGAAAGTCGTCCAATAAAAGGAAAATATTTACAGAAAGCTATTTATGAGAAGGAAATGTTGGCAATACTACATGCATTAAAGAAATGACGACTTTAACTAATGGGAAGACACTTCAAGGTAAAAACTGATCATGATAGTCTTAAATACTTTTTGGAACAAAGACTATCTTCAAAAGAGCAACAAAATGGGTCACAAAGATGTTGGGTTATGACTTTGAAATCATCTACAAAAAAGGGAAGCTAAATGTTGTTGCAGATGCACTCTCAAGAAAGGACGAAGAGGTGGAATCATTTCTATTATCCAACCAAATTGGATAACCGAAGCCAGGGATTAATGGAATAATACCGAAGAAGTGTGGACACTCATTCAAAAGTTGCAACAAGATCCTAATACATGTGATACATTTAGTTGGAAAATGATTCCTTATGGTACAAAGATCACTTATAATTTTGTAAGAATTCCCAACTAAAACAAAAGATTCTTTTGGAATTGCACACCTCTCCCTTAGGAGGACACGAGATTTTTAAAAACTTACCACAGGGTGAAGAAATAATTTTTTGAGGATGGTCTTAAATCTGATATTCAAAAGTTTGTGGCAGAATGTTTGGTTTGTCAGCAAAATAAGGTTGAGACAATTAAGACCCTGAGTCTTCTACAACCTTTATCCATTCCAAGTCAACGTTGGGAGGAAGTTTCAATGGATTTTATCACAGGTTTACCTTAAGTCCGAAGGAAAGAGTGTCATCATGGTGGTAGTTCATAGATTTACCAAGTATGCACACTTTTGTGTATTATCTCATCCATTTAAAGCAAGTACAATTTTTACTTCATTTATGGAAACATTTTAAAAGCTACATGGAAACCCAAAGATTATTGTAAGAGACAAAGATCTCATTTTTACTAGAAATTTTTGGACGAAATTATTTTCTTGTTTGGGTACTCAACTAGCTCATATCTCATCTTATCATCCTCAATCCGATGGGAAAACTGAGATAATGAACAAATGTTTGGAATGATATATTCGTTGTTTTGTATATGATAAATAAACACAATGGTTCAATTGGTTATCTCTGGTTGAATGGTGGTATAACACTTCCTTCCATACTGCAGCAAAAATGACCCCATTTATGGCACTTTATGGATATCATCCACCGTCCATCACATCATATTTAAGAGAAAATTCTAAGGTTCAAGCAGTGGAAGATCACATTGAGCATCAACAAGTTCTCCAACTCTTAAAGGATAACCTAATTTTGGCACAAAATCGAATGAAACAACAGGAAAATCAACATCGCAACGAGAGTAGTTTTGATGTAGGAGACTGGGTATTTTTATGGCTACAACCATACAAACAAATGTCCCTCAAGCAAGCTAAGAAGGATAATAAATTATTGCCAAAGTACTATGGTACTTACAAGGTGTTCTAAAAGATTGGTACTATGGCATACAAATTGGAGCTTCCTGCTTCGTCTCGAGTGCACTCAATTTTCCATGTTTCATGATTAAAGAAGGTTATTGGTGACAAACTTCTAGTTCAAACAATATTGCTAGAACTTGATGAGGAAGGAAAAATCATATTAGAATCTGAAGCAGTGACAGAAACAAGAAATCGAGAGCTACAAAATCTATCAATTTCAGAGTATCTCATCAAGTGGAAGAACTTACCCACTGAAGATTCCATATGGGAGGATGAGAATTTTATACAGAAGCACCCTAAGCTACTCAAGCGTTGAGGACAACACTTTTTTGAAGGATAAGGGCATGTTAGGTCCCTATATTACTAGTGTAGTCCCTTAGTTTTGTTAGTGTAGCCCCCTTATTGTTATTTTTGTACCCATGTAGCCCCCATATTGTTATTATTGTGCCCCATAAAAAGCCACTATTGTTATTGTTGTTCCCTTACATTATTATTGTTAGGTCGGCTAGGATTATATTGTGACCCCATGGACTCCTATACATAGAAAGGAGGTTTTTTCATTTGTATCATCCAAAAATTGTTCATTTATGTAATGTAAAAGAGGTTGGCCCCCTTCGAAGTTGCTTATTTCTAAGGCGTTGATCTCTCTTTTATTTTATTTTTGGAGCTGGTTTCATAACAATTAGAGCTGATTATCTTTCCTAGTTTCCATGCAATACCCCTTAATTCAATTTCCTTTATTTCCCAAAAAAATTTTGAAAAAAATTCTTGAAAATTTAAAGCTATCGTACCCAAAGATTGTAACCATTTAACTCCTAGTACAACATCAACACCACCCATTGGAATGGAAATAATTGGGCTATTCAATACATATTCCCCCATGGTTAACTTAATATTATGGCACTTTCCAGAGAAATTTATAGTTTCTCAATTTGAAAACATCACTTGACACCCTGGTGTTGGATATAGGAAGCAATTCAATTCCTTGGTTCTCTTACAATGAATCAAATTATGGGTACTACCTGAATCAATCAACACTATTACCTTTTTCTTCTTGATATTTCCTTCTATCTTGAGAGTTTGAGTAGTGGTAATTCCTACCAATCCATTAAAAGATATGGTAGGATTCATTTCTTCTTTCTCTAAGGTCCGTTCCTAGTGTATATCCTCTTCTTTTGAATTTTCTTATTCCTTTTCTTCCTCTTCACAATCTATGCAAAATAATTTCTTCTCACCACAATTATGACCTTTAGTGTATTTTCTATCACAATTGTAACAAAACCATTTTTCTCTTTTCTCTTCCAATTGTTGTGGTGTCAACCTTGTAGTTTGTGGAAGGCTAGGAGAACCAACACTTCCATCTTTATAGTTATGAGTGGTTTGTTTCCTTGTTGCCATAATTTTGCTTTCAATTTTTCTTTCCAACTTGAATGCCTTCTCCAATGAATCAGGTTCCCAAAGGTGAACCTCATGTTGGATGTTATCCTTTAAAGTCCCTATGAATACATCAATCCTATGCTCCTATGGAATATCATTTACCATTATATTCAATTTTTGGAAGTCCTTAATGTGCTTCGCCATTGAACCCTTTTGTTTGATATTTATGAATTGTCTAAGGAAGGTTATGATCTTTATATCTTCATAATGTGATATCATTTCCTTCGTAAAAATTGACCAACTAACAAGTGGTTTACGAAAAAAAAGCCATCGATACCATATAAATTGATTTGGTTCTAAATATAAAGTTGCAGTTCATATCTTTTGTCTGTGTTGCACATTATGGAGATCAAAATATTGCTCCATCTGTAGTATCCATGTTACTTGATCCTTTCCATAAAACTTCTTCATATTGATCTTTTGAATATGGTGGATCTTCAATCCAAAGTTAGAGTCTATAAAATCATGATTAACATTTATTTTGTTCTCATCATGAGTTTCATCTAATACATTTTCGCCATTAGGAAACATTTCTTATAGAAACTTTGTCAAACCTTCTTTTAAACCCTCCATGTATGCTTTTAAACCATTATTCAAAGCTTCCATGTTGCCTTTCATTTTTGTTTCTATGCCATCCTTCAAAATTTCCATGTATGATTTTAAACCATTCTTAAAACCTTCCATGTCTGCTTTTAAACCATTCTCTAAACCATCCATATTATCTTCCATTTCATTTTTGGTTACTCTTTGCGAGAATGACATTTGTCGCACTTGGTCTCGTAATTTTGATATATCATGTTGCATTTCTTCCTCTTCTTCATGCATCATAGTAGAGTGTTCTGGTTGCTTACTAGGTGTTTTTGTTTTCTTGCTTCAAGTCATTTTGGAATAAAACAATGATATTTATGCTTCACAATGCCCTTTGAATAACTTCAAACTGTTTTTTCAAACAAAACTTATGCAATTTTTAAAAAAGAAATACACCCCTTTTTCTTTTCTTTGTAGGCACTCGATATTGAATATGTTGTATCTCTATAATTTTGGGTCCCCAAGATTTGAATTTAGGTCCTATACTAGCCCTTTGAGTCTTATTTCCAATTGCATACGTCAAACATAATTTGAATTCTTCAAGATAAAGTTATGCATGATCTCCCATAATCACCTAATTATGAACTGGTTCAGTAGATCGAACTTGTATGGCGTTCCACATGCCACTGTTTCGACCTTCGGCTCTGAAATTGATATAAAATAAACTACAGCCTGTGCAATTTCAAATAATTTTTACAAAATTCAAATCTGATTCCTAAAATGAAAGTTATGACAATTTTCCCTCAGTCACGTGTTTGAGATGAAATTCTGGAGCATGCAAAAACCCTAAATTCCTTAGATCATATCTTTGAAAATATAGCGAACCAAGATCTGAAATTTGTATATGAGGTTCAATAGTATTTCGAATCCATGTGGTTTCAATTTCAGCTTCTAAAGCTTCGTAGAACAAAATTTATAGTGAAAATTCAAAGATGATATGTTGGAAGAAGTGAAACCCTTGAATCTAAAGCTCTGATACCAAATGCTATGCAACAAACTCACAAATAGAAGAAAAGATAGATAAATGACTTAAAAATTATCCACTTCGAGGGGGAAACCTACTTTAGATTACATAAATGAATAATTCTTGGATGATACAAATGAAAAAACACAATTCTATATATAGGATTCTAAGGGGTCACAATATAATTAGAGCCTACATAACAATAATAATGTAAGGGCACAACAATAACAATAGTGGGCTTCTATGGGGCACAATAATAACAACATGGGGACTACATGGGCACAAAAATAACAATAAGGAATCTACACTAACAATAACAATAAGGGGCTGCACCATTATTATAGGGAGCTAACACATCATTATAACAAACATGAATGGTGACATAGGGTCCCCTTACCTAATTCTCCTAGACGAGAAGAAAGTTTTTACTAGAGTCTCGTTTAACAAGATTGAGAAATAGAGGGATGAAACCAGGGCCATAATCCAAGTGATCCATTGATTTTCAAAACCAAACGCCCCAAGAAATGGCTCCATATACTCCCAACTGATCTTATCGTACACCTTCGACAGATCCAACTATACTATCATCCCATCCTTCCTCTAACTCTTCAAAGACTCGGAAATCTCATGCACATGTATCACACTTTCCAGGATCTATTTGCCCTCCACGAACCCAGAATTTTCTTTCGAGATCATGGAGGGAAGAACCATTTTCATCCTATTGGTTGCTACTTTTGATATGATCTTGTACAACAAAGTAAAAATAGCTATCAACCTAAATTTCTTAGGGGTACTTTTCTTTTCCTCCTTCGGTGTAAGAGTGAAAAAAGTAGAGTTGAGAGCCTTCAATATAGTAGCAGAATTTTTGGAATCTGCTACCACCTTATGAACATCGGTTTTGACTATTTCCTAGCATGCTTTGAAGAAGTCAATAGTAAAATCATCTGGGCCTGTTTTTTTACCATTTGGCATATCATTTACTTCCTGGGCCACCTCTTCCATGGAGAGAGACTTATTTAAATTCTTGTTATGTTCTTCCATTATGAATTTTGGAATGTGCTTGACTATCTTCTAGATGCTTTCTGTCCTATCCACTTGAGGTTCCTCTGCAATTTTTTGGAAATCAATAGGGGAATTTTGAGGTCTAAAATGGGCCTCCTAAGGAAATTATAAATAATAGTGGAAATAATAAAATAAGATTAGATTACATCATCAAATTTTACAGGGAAAAAAGAAAAAAACTATTTTGAGTGACAACACTTGTTGGATGTAGAATTTTATTCCTCATCCAAGGAGTACCCATGTTGCATATTTTCGATGGACTCTACAATCACATTTTTTCATGTATTTCTCATTTTTCGTGTAGCAAGGTCTATTGAAAGTATGCAATCACATTTTTTCATGTATTTCTCATTTTTGGTGTAGCAGGGTCCATCGAAAGTATGCAACATGGGTACTCCTTGGATGAGGAATCAATTTTTTCATCCAACGAGTATTACTGCTCGAAATTTGAGTGAAACCTTAAGGAGATAAGTCAAAAATAAGAGTTGAAAAAGTAGTTTTATTATTTCATTAATTTTTAATCTGTTTACTTTTTTACTCCAAAAATGGTGAATCATCCCTCATGGTTGACATCATCATATTGAATCATATTGGTTCTTATAAATTTTATGTTGGTTGTACATTTTTCTTAGGAGGCCCATTTTGGACCTCAAAATTTCTCTAATGGTTGAACTAGGAACTATTCAATATCATAATGCACCTCATAGGATTTCCCCTATCATCCTTAATCATGAGGATTCAATTGGAGTTTCTATGTTCAATTATTGATCGGTGAAAGAACTTAGTGTTATTTTCTCCTTCCCTGAGTCACAGAACTCGATATTTCCGTCTTCACAAAATTTATTCCTGTCTTCACCTTTCCTCCAATAGTTTCAGAATCTTCTCCTCTCTTCTCCTTTCCTCTGAATAGCCTTTCGCTATCAATATCCTTTGGAATGCTTCCTTCTTCAGTTTCAAGTCTCTTTTTGCTTGAAATATGTTACCGAATTCCATCTTATTTCACTGCTTTAATTTACATTTTATATATCTTAACTAAGCCTGCAATACATACATCTTGGAGCCCTTGAATGGGATGAGATCCCCCCACCACTGCTTGTTATTTTCCATAAAAGAGGGATGCTCTATCCTGAATGACTCAAATCTAAACGGTCTATTTTAGGAGTACCTAACATTGCAACCATTAATATCACCGTTTAGTGATCCGATCCTCCATAGTGGAGGATATTGGCTTCCATATATAACCCTCTCAATAGAAAAACCTCTTAAATTAAGAATTTGTCTAACCTAGATGAAAATTGATGTTTCCCTCTATGCTTATTACTCCAGGTGAAGCTGCCATTGGCAGTTTCCATATCAATTAGATTAGCTTCATCAATGAAATTTTTAAAAGATTCAGAATCTCTTTCTGTGCACCTTTGGCCTCCCTTCTTTTCTGATAGGGGGGTTATCATATTGAAGTCCCCCTACAATCCAGGCGAGATGGAATTTTATATTTCTAAGCTCCTTAAGATCATTAAGAAAACTAAGATTCTCCTCTATCCTTTGAGGGTCGTAAATGTTCGTAAATACTATCGAACCTGGGACCCCTATGACCTACATTTCTAATGATAAATAAGATCTTTTGGCTTCTGCATAAATTAGATTCGGGACCTGAGGGTTCCACCAAGTCACCGAACCACTTGCAGAACCTTGCACTGCTACCTCCAAGAAAGTAAAACCCCTTCCTAATTTTCTACTTACCTCCATAATATTTTCTATTGAACATTTTGTTTCTTGAAGCACTAGCACATTTGCCCCAAATTCCGACGGCCAAAATGTCGCTATTGCGACACATAGGCAGCCCAAGAGTGACCTTTTTCGGTGTGCCAAAACGTGGTTTCTCTTCACGTCAGACTTCCGACACTTGACTTAAACGTCGCTATAGCGATGGTATTTTCGACGTTTTATATTTATGTCGCACTTTCAACGTTTAATATGTCGTCGCATTTCTGACGGTTACAAGCATCGCTAGTTCGACGCCTTTACACGTCGCTAGTCCGACTTTGCCAAATGCTGCTACAACGACGATACAAAATGTTTGGAAGATCGACGGCTTCACGATGTCGGAAGAGAGATGAAAAAAAAAAAAAACTTAACGTCGGAAGACTGATGGTCCAAGCATGTCAGAATAGCGACGAAACAAAAAATAATTAAAAAATAAACATTGAAAGTCTGACGACCCTACTCTGTTGGAAGAATGACATAAAAAATTTTAAAAAATAAAAATAAATGTCGTAGGACTGACGGTTCTACTTTTTCGAAAGAGAGACGATTTAAAAAAAAAAAAAAACGTCGCTAGATCGATGGAACTAGGAAGTCACAAGAGAGACGAAAAGAAATGTCGGAAGATCGACGGTTCTACACTGTCGGAATAGCGATGAAAAAAAAATAAAATAAAAAATAAACGTCGGAGTACCGACGAAAAACAAACCATTTTATAAAAAAAACGTTGGATAAGCTATCAACAATAAGCCAGGCTTTTGATATATAAGAGGACCATTGATAGTATGATGCAATTTGTATCTCTATGTCGATCTACCAAGGTCGTATGGTGCCATTGATAGATCTAACTCTTGTTTCTCACCTCAAGTTTGATCTACCTACAATGGCACCCTACTCAGCGATAACATAAGGATCCAGGTTTTATGCATGCATGAATAAGACCAATCCTTATACTTATTTTTCAGCCCAAGGTCAAGTGTTGGAACTTGGGATATGATGTCACTTGTAACATACCCCCATGTGTAATTGTGATTTTTTTTTGTTCCTATTTATGTTTGGGTGATCCACTATTCCTTGAATGGCTTAGTTTTGACCATTATGTTATTTTTCCAACACCCTTTTGCTGAGGTTGGGCTTAACATCATTGTTCTATTAGATGTGTTCTATAGGTTTGAAACCCGTCGGTTGCATTTACAAGACTGGAAGGAGGTTTGAAACCCGTCAGTTGCATTTACAAGACTGGAAGGCTATGCTTGAAATTCATCCAAGGGAGTCAACACAAGAGGATTGTAAAGAGGGAAATGAAACCTACAACTATCATTTCATACTGTTACCTCTAAAGAAGTCCTATTTTTTGCCTCAAAGGGAGGCCTCTATACGTTGCTATACCTACATTCATTTAATACATGGTGCATGTGGGAAGGGTCATCAAGTGTATACCCAATTATAAGCCATTAAATAGGGTGATTACTCTTGTAGTACATACAAGAGAGGTATTGTGATAGAAAAAAACCAATAACACGACATTCTTAATCTCATATCCGAGTGTACACATAATTGACATTCCTATTATGATCTACCATCCATGAAGCTTTCCTTGTGGAATAAACATCAAAAGCACCATGGAAATGCCAAGTCACAAAGGAATTAACATGTCCAAGAATCTTACCATATCAAGAATGGAACATCTTTGTACTAGTGCTTAGCATGGTTACACATTCAAGTGATGGAAATATCTCATATAAAGACCAACTATATATGAAAATCACACAATTATACCAATTAGTCTTATGCTACCATTACAGTGTAAAAGACTCCATGACTCAAATATATTTTGCAAAATTTTAAAGGAAAAATGCACAACTAATTTCAGTTGGTTAACACAAACACCAAAGTTGGATAAGTCCACTAGTTTGGTGGTCAATGGGCAATAAGTTGGTGATGGTAATAGTGTTGAGCCACTAGAAGTGAAGTTTAGTGATGGCCATTTCCTTGTTACTGTAGCAAGATATACTTCCTAGTAATTAAAACATGGCTCCATTTCCTTGCTACTGTAGCAAGACACACTGCCCAATAATTAAAACACAACCCCATTTCTTTGCTATTGTAGCAAGGCAAACTGCCTAGTCATTAAAACACGGTCTTTTGACGTTTATTTTTTAAAAAATTTCAGAGTACTAACCAGAAAGAATAAATAGTTTCAGAGTACTAATAAAGAAGGATAAAACATTTCTTGTGCTTGCTGAAAGCCCTAGTTTGTGGGCCAAATTTGAAAGGAGAAAATATTCAGGTGTCTTATCAGCATAAGGATAATACTAGGAGACATTCATCGCAATTCATGTAAAAGAGTGTAAACTTCTTGATTCTTGAACATGTCCTTGAACTACTTTGAAATTTCACTCATGTGAAAGTTGAATTCTTAAAAGGAAATATCAGTCCACCAGTGAAAATGGGGAGCCCTATCCAGAGGGATGGATACCTATAAAAATTTGGCATGAAAACATATTTGTAGGGAGATCAATATTGGAATCATCATATATTCATGCATATAGTTATCGTAAGAAGAAGTATTTAGATGACACTCTTCCAGTTCGAGGAAGTTGTGACATTTTGGAAAAATTATTGATGATAGTATCCTTTATAAATTCTAATGATGGGACTTGTTCTCAATCAAAGTTGTGAACAAGTCAGGACCATTGATAGTATGATGCAATTTGTATCTCTATGTCGATCTACCGAGGTAGTATGGTGCCATTGTTAGATCTAACTCTTGTTTCTCACCTCAAGTTTGGTCTACCTACAATGGCACCCTACTCAGCGATAATATAAGGATCCAAGATTTATGCATGCATGAAGAAGACCAATCCTTATACTTATTTTTCAACCCAAGGTAAAGTGTTGGAACTTGGGATATGATGTCACTTGTAACATACCCCCATGTGTAATTGTGATTTTTTTTGTTCCTGTTTATGTTTGGGTGATCCACTATTCCTTGAATGGCTTAGTTTTGACCATTCTTATGTTATTTTTCCAGCACCCTTTTGCTGAGGTTGGGCCTAACATCATTGTTCTATTAGATGTGTTCTATAGGTTTGAAACCCGTCAGTTGCATTTACAAGACTGGAAGGCTATTCTTGAAATTCCTCCAAGGGAGTCAACACAAGAGGATTGTAAAGAGGGAAATGAAACTTACAACTATCATTTCATACTGCTACCTCTAAAGAAGTCCTATTTTTTGCCTCAAAGGGAGGCCTCTATACATTGCTATACCTACATTCATTTAATACATGGTGCATGTGGGAAGGGTCATCAAGTGTATACCCAATTATAAACCATTAAATAGGGTGATTACTCTTGTAGTACATACAAGAGAGGTATTATGATAGAACAAAACCAATAACATGACAATCTTAATCTCATATATGAGTGTACAAATAATTGACATTCCTATTATGATCTACCATCCATGAAGCTTTCCTCGTGAAATAAACATCAAAAGCACCATGGAAATGCCAATTCACAAAGGAATTAACATGTCCAAGAATCTTACCATATCAAGAATGGAATGTCTTTGTACTAGTGCTTAGCATGGTTACACACTCAAGTGATGGAAATATCTCATATAAAGACCAAATATATATGAAAATCACACAAGTTATACCAATTAGTCTTATGCTACCATTACAGTGTAAAAGACTCCATGACTCAACTATCTTTTGCAAAATTTTAAAGGAAAAATGCACAACTAATTTCAGTTGGTTAACACAAACACCAAAGTTGGATAAGTCCACTAGTTTGGTGGTCAGTGGGCAATAATTTGGTGATGGTAATAGTGTTGAGCCACTATACGTGAAGTTTAGCGATGGCCATTTCCTTGATACTATAGCAAGATATACTTCCCAGTAATTAAAACATGGCTCCATTTCCTTGCTACTGTAGCAAGACACACTGCCCAATAATTAAAACACAACCCCATTTCTTTGCTGTTGTAGCAAGGGAAACTGCCTAGTCATTAAAACACAACTCCATTTGCTTTCTGTTGTAGCAAGACAAACTTCCCAACAATAAAACATGACTAAAAATATTTGATAACATCACCTTGTACCCTTTACTAAGGTAAATAACAATATCAAGTATATCCATAAAGGATACCTCTGGAAATAATACGTGTCTATTATTTATAATATTATGTCCATTAAAAAATACATCATGTTTAATGTTAAATTTAGACTAATACTTGACATCATGCCCAAGCATGAATACACGATGGCAACACCTTGACATCATGCCCAACTGGGATAGCTTATTTTAATTTATTTTCAGTTTGTATAAACGCTTCTAACAACGTAATTCATAACAATATCACACGATGGCTACATAATTAGGAAGCTACAAGTATTTCATATTGTCTTAGGTTTCTTTTGGACTTGTAGCTACAATTAATATAGCTGAAATTTTTTAGGTTCTATTAGTATTGGGAGATAGGCCAAATACTGGATTCCAAATTTCTTGGAATCCATTCCTCGACATGTGCTCCACATAACCTTCCACTTCCTCTCCATGTTAGTTCCATGTCAGTGCAATGTTTTCACCATGTCATCACCACATCACCAATGAGCCATGTCATGATGATACACCATCTACCACATAGGTGTGCCACATCATTCTACTTCAGTGCCACAACATCATGAACCAAATAACAATGACATGTTATCTTCCATGTGGGTGTTCCACATACCAATGAATATACTACTGTTCTTCACCGCAAATTGAGATTTTGATCTTCAAATAGTCTACAAATAGAGATTTTCAGACATCTTCTCTGAGATTTTCAGTGACCTATCTCTGAGGTTTTTTGATGACAAGATATAAGTAGTAGGCCTTGACCCATACGAGGGCACCTAAATGTAGACACAACAACCTTCGCCATCAATAGCATAACATGCTCCCATTTCCTTGCTTAGAAAAATGAGAAAACAAGAGCACGTGGCAACGTGGTTTTTTGGAAAAATGTGGAAGAATTACGTGAAAAAGTTGACATAATTACATTTCATGGATTTTCCACACTGAGACTTGTTCATGAGAAGGAAATATGCAGGCATTGTTGGCTCAATAATGCCCATGTGCGCTTATATTTTGAAAAACACCTTTGAGATTCATCTTTGACGGCTCAACATTGTGTCTGTGTGTGAGCCAACACACATACACACACAAAGATTACACACACATACATAAACGTAATTATTATAAATATTGATGTAATTCAAATAGAAAATATGAAACATTATGGACCTATAACCAATACCAACTTTTTAACGTTATAAACTGTATCCTAACTCGAAAAAAATAACAATGATTTTGTTTCGTGTAGTGAATTCTTGGCATTAAAATGAATCGGTAGAGCGCCTTTAGATACCTTCCGTAGAATAAATAGTTAGTGATGATAGATTTATGTTTGTAGGAAAAATCCAGGCCAATTTTCCATCATAAAGCCATCCTTATTTTTGGGGTTTGTTCCCTAGCCTTCATTGTCATCCCCCCTACTTGGGGGCGACAAGTGTCCTATCCATCATTCTATTGGTCAGTGTCTTATCCCCTTCTAGGATGATGAGTGTGAGGAGATAATATAAGATGCAATAAGATAATTTTATTAGTGTCTAAGTGACCACAAAACTAGGTCAATCTAGCTAAAATTGAGATTGTGATCTTCAAGAAAATTTATCATCATCTGAATGAGGAGGAGGTTATCTGTAGATCTCATTGTGTTCACTTAGTACTATAAACCTTGTGTTGGGTGAACCCTTCAACCTTGCAAGACTGGGCTGAGTGGGGAGATTTGAATCCTGGGTGGAAATCATTTTACGTACATGGAGTAACCCCTAGAAAAAACTCAAGGAATCAATGTAATTTGTTAGATCTAGGTCCAACTTTATAACCTGCACCTGGACCTACAAATGAAGGTTGGAAACTTGACACATATTATAACACCACCATACCAAGTAAATTTGCTGCAATTTTAAGCATTTTTAAATAAAGTTGTATTTAATCTTTCTTTTTTTTCCATATGAGATATAAGATTTCAACTCCAAATATTTGGCATGTTTTTTGGAACTAAATGGCCCAAAGGAGTTTATGACCTAATAGACTAGACTTCCAGAAAATGGTGGTAGGGAGCAATTGGCTGCAAATACTCTAGGTCCACTCCTAGGCTAATATAGCAGATATACAATTACAAGAACAGGGGCACTCATTCTACTACAAAAGGGGTCATTGGGCTGGGGAACCCACATATATTAAATTTACGTTGTTGGCCAAGAGGAAGGCCTTCCAAAATAAATGAGGAGGTGAATAATCGCTATTTTGAATCGATATAGGGATCCTAGATTGTTTCAACCTGATACAACCAATGCTTATTCTTATAGGGAAATTTCTAGGCTCCATTGAGCTGAATATACAAAACATGCTTTAGGCTTAGCCAACAATATCCATTCAATAGCTGTCACTTCCTAAACACTTTGGTGCAGTGCCCTCTCCAATTTCACGAGTTTCCACGAAGTTTTAGTGCCTTGCAGACCAATTTTGAGCAATATATTTTATGGAATAAGACTATTTATGTGCTCTATAATTGAATTTTCAGTAAATGCTAAATTAAACGCCTTCAATTCAGACCATATTTTTCTAGACTTGGGTTTTCAAATAACAAAGATCAATGACTGTGGTGATATCTTGCTTAGGTAAGTGCTTCGCTGAGAATTAGGCAGTAGGTCACTTTCTCGAAAGTAGTGACCTACTTATGTTAATAACAAAGTTGTTGTACTTGTTGGATTTTTACTTTTAAACATGAACCTATATAGGAAGATGCAAAAGAAAGAAGGTAAAATAACACCTTTGAATTTAAAATTATATGAAATGTTTATTTATAAGTTGAATTTTAAATCATATGAAAAGCTACAGTTATGTGCTTTGTCACGGGGCTTGTTGAATGTCCCTAAAATTATGATTCCCCCCCAATTCTTAACCCTCTTCTATGCATGTGATAAAAACCATTGACTCTCTCAATCATACAGGTCAAAAACCTCTTGCTAAAACTCTTATGAAGTATCTGTTTTGTTTCCAGTTTTATGAAAATGTTGAAAACCCCATATTCCTTGGAAAACAACATTTTCAACAACTATTCTAATTTGTTAGGTGGCTTTATTTCATTCACAATCAATTGTTTGTTCAGATTATTTGGCACCATTTTTAAGAAATATATCCACAGTCTGGTCATTTTTGGCATCTAAATAAGTGTTAAGATTTTTTAAACTCTATGTTAGCTGAAACTTTTTGATGACTAGTTGAAATTTTTTGTTTCACCCATCTATTATGCTCCACAAGGGCAAGAATGAAAGAAGAAATTAGGAAGAATATGATAAGTAGGTATATAGGAAGAATGAGAAATATCTCCCCTCAGATAAATGTTATGTGCAGAAAGAGAGAGGAGAGCCTTATGCCAACAGAATTATCAATCAACAGAAATTGTGAATTAAAAAAAATCCCTGAAGCTGAGTTTATCATCCTCACTTTGAATATCCATTTAAGATTTTTGGTATGCCCTAATAGAGTTACAAAATTCTTTTCAAATAGCTCAAATTATTGAAGGCCTTGAAGTGCGAGCCCCAAAGGTAATTTTTACATATTCAGTGACATGTTTCCATTGTTCTTTCTACACAAATATCCTTGGATGAAATAGCAACATTATAACTAGAAGTCAAATAAATATAATTCTCTTGAGTAGCCTTTTGATGCACATACCATAAGGTATTTAGAAAAGAGACACATCTTCATTATGTCTAATAATGTGAGCACACTGTATTTGGACTCTGGAGAAACGATCTTGACTTATGTTCCAATATTTTTCAATAAAGGTCATTTAGACGTGAAAATTCCCGATAATCCTCCTTTCTGTTTTAAAGAACATATATAACAAGGACAGTAAGGATGGAAGAACAGAAAGGATAGATTTTTTTTGTGTCTCTTCCTTGAATTTTGAACCTTAACAAAATTTCAAAACAAAATCCTCAAAATCCAATCACACTATAATTTTTTATTAATTACAACAATATTTTAATAAAAAAGGAAAAGTGAGATATATATAATATTACAATGATAATATTTATTTAGCTATATAAAAATGAAAATCACATGATATATGAGCAATTTTAACTATATATAAGTTCAAATTCAACTCATGACATTCATGTTCGTATTCAACAACAATGAAATATAAGAAAAAAACATCATATCTAAAATATTTGATAAAATTCGCCATGAAATTCATGTGTGTGTGAGGTTTCTAGTATATTCCCTTATCCATTTGGATGAAGACAATCCAGATCGATTGATCTGGTCAAATAATTCCATTAGGGGAATGCACAAAAAAATTGGGTTACAAGGCCTTTTCAGAATCAAATACCACACAACGACAAAGGTGGTGGGGGAAATATTTATGGAAACACTCTTTTCAACTCAAATGTAAAGTGATGTTATGGTTGAAATTTAATAGTAAATTGCTAACATAAAAAAATCTACTCAAAGAGGATGGTCTGGTCCAAATCATTATGCCTTATGCCATGTGGAGGAAAAATCCATCTCTCATACATTCATTTCATGTCCCTATGTATAAAATGCTTGGATTATCACCTATTCAATTTGGCTCCAATGTTTTCTCGATAGAAAAAAGAATCATTAAAGGAATTCACTCAAGATTGGGTATCATATTGTTCAATGCATTTTTACCAGGATTTCCCTACTATCTCATGAACAATATTTGGTGGTGTGCAATCAAGCCATTTTCCATAACAAATACATACCACCTAAAGTGACAAGTGTGGATATCATAGAGAAAATAGTAAATGAATTTCTAGAAAAGCCAAAAACAAATAAAACCATGGGATTAGGGGTTAGAGGAATAATGAGGATTAGGGTTCAGGGGTTAGGAGAATAATGAGTTAGTGGTTAAGGGGTTAGGGATTGGGGGCTTAGGGTTTAGGGGATTTAGGCACATTTAGGGGTTAGGGGAATAATGAGTTAGTGTTATCTCATGGTTTATTTCCCGAGTATGTGGAAGCTTTACAGGTACCTGGGGCTAGTAATACCAGAGTGGTGCAAGTGGAAGGGTGTTTTGGGCTTATATCCGAGAGGAGGGGGAGGATGTCGTGGAGTTTTCATTGCTTCCAGAACTGCCTCAAAACTGTCGACAAGCAGGGTTAAAAGGAAAAAAAGGAAAATTCATTAAGAAAAACTTTGAATACCCAAATCTGGTTTTCGGAGTGGACATACAAGTAGACCGGACGATGGCGGCCTTGGAGACCATATTGGTGGGCAATATAGCGCGTGGAAAATTCTTCTCTGTTCAATTTATAGGTGATTGGATTGAAAAATATTGGGGAGAATCTTTGGATAAGGAGGTGGAGGTGACAACTCTATCAAAGGGGTGGTTCATGATCAGGTTTGCGAACAAAGTGACCTAGATTAATGGGTTCTTGCACGCAATTGGGGTTTTGGAATTGCGTTGATTCTCTTCAAGTGGTGAACACCCATATTTGATGTGAAGTGGGAAAGAGTGGATGCGATCCTGGTTTGGGTATGTCTGTTAGCGTTACCTCCGCACTTATGGACAATGGACATTTCTAGGGCCATTGGGAATAGTATGTGCATCTTTATGGATGTGGATATGTCATTTCAGGTTACAAAATCTCAGAATGTGGCTCATATACTGGTTCATCTTGTTCCAAGAGAAGATCTGGTTGAAAAAATCCACTTACATCTCAACGAAAAATCTTTCTTCCAAATTATTGATTACGAGCACCTTCCTTTTCGGTGCCATAGATGTCACAAGTATGGTGATCATTTGGTCAGAGACTTCCCTCTAGGAATTAGGAGGAGGCGTCGTCCAAGGGTAGTCTATAGGAATGATTATCAAGCTCAGGTAGATGATTAGTCAGAAGGTGGTGAGAAGGAACAGATGGAAGAGGTGGTGCATCAGCAGGAAGAGGGGCTTATCCCGATGGAAGGGATGGAGGAACATATTGAACAACTATAGATCCCTCTTGGCAGTGAGATATTGAACCAAGCACAGGACACTCAGGCTCCAGTGGAACCTGCACCGGACTTGGTGGGTACTGTCACTCGATCCCTTCCTTCTATTCATGATACTCTTGATTTGTTATTAAATGTTATTCAATCGCCCTGTCCTTCCAGGCCCATAGTAAATGAGCCATTGTGCATAAACAATATTTCTATAATGATTAAAATATAAAGTTATAACATACCAGCTCATACTCGAACAAAACATCTGTATCAATATTCTTCTTCTGTATCTTCTTGATCTTCATCCAACTGATCGACATCTATACCAACATATGATTCAGAAAGGATGTTGAAATGATTGACCATGTCATCATCATCATCAATTATGTCATTTTCAATAATATCCTCATCAACATCATCATCAATAATTTTTGCCTCGTCTCCTACGCTTGGTTCATCTTCTATATCTTCTTTGTCTGTCAATGCATCTTCCTGCTCATCTGCCACTGCATCATTTTCTTCTTGATCAATATCATCTTCTTCCTCTACAGTATATTCTACTGGCCTTCCTCTTCGATCATATCTAATAGCAAATGACCGTCCGTTCTCACCTGGAACCTTTGAGTAAAAGACTTGTTCACATTGGCTTGTAAAAACATAGCGATCTTTTCCTGCTTCAAACTGCGATGTTTCAACCAATATTGGAAATCCATTGTCATGTTGAATAAGAGTTATGTCATCATCACGTAGATTCATTCGTAGCCTATACCATTTTATGTCGATCAACACTAATTTGAAGGAATTAAGTCACACTCAACTATATATCATCTAAAAACCCATAATATTTATTTTCATATTCTCAAGGATGTCTGTCACTCCTGGAGGAAACATTAGTGACCTGGACTGATTGAGTCTGTCATATTCCGATTTTTGTTGTAATAAATTGCCATTTCATGAACTCACATAAAGGAATCTTCAATTTATCTTAACAAACTCCATTTGTATATGTCCAGTATGGCACGATGGAGCAAACAAACCCACCCGAACGCGTTTCCCTAGGTGCCCTCACAGTACAACACGACCGGACCGGCGACCCGAACCAAACGCGTTTCCTTGGGTACCATCACACGACCTGACCTGACCCAACACACCCGAACGTCGATTAAGCTGGCACAAGGGAGCAAAGGAAAGTGTTAGGGGTTAAGGGTTTAGAGGTTTAGGGGTTTAAATGGGTTATGGGTACCTAACATACCTAGCCTTGTCACTTCCTCCTTAGCACACTAGCTAGAACTTGCTAACACTCCCTATCACACACCCTTATTCATGTAATTGGTTGTTTCATAAAGGAAAGCAACATTGATGGCAGGTTTTTTACCATTATTTGTAATCAAGAAAATACCAACCAAATTACCTGACCCACCCGAACGCGTTTCCTTGGGCGCCCTCACACAACCCGACCCGACCCGATCCGACCCACCAGAACACGTTTCCTTGGGCACCCTCACATGATGCGACCTGACCTGACCCGCCCGAATGCGTTTCCTTAGGTGCCCTCTCACAACTCGATTCAACCCGCACGAACACGTTTCCCTAGGAGCCCTCACATAACCCCACTTGAACCGACCCGACCTACCCGAACGCATTTCCTCGGGCACCCTCACACAGCACAACCCGACCGGACTCAACCCAAACCAAACACATTTCCTTGGGTGCCATCACATATTGATTTGACCCGACCCAACATGCCCGAACGTCGATTAAGCTAGCACGACGAGGGAGCAAATGAAAAACGGGTCGCACGAACGTGCACAAGGCACACATGCAGTCACAACTTATCTTTTTTGATACAGCCTCCCTCACACGATCCGACCCGAACTTGTTTCCTATCGCGCCCTCACACGGCACAACCCAAACGAAGGCATGACAAAGAAAACATAAAATGGATCGCACAAACGTGCAGTACAAGGCACACAGACGGTCACAACTTAGCATTTTTTATACGACCACCCTCACATGACCAGACCCACCCAAACACGTTTCCCTAAGTGCCCTCAAACGACCCGATGCGACTCGAACTGCCTGAACGTATTTACCTAGGTGCCCTCACACAACCCGGCCCGACCCTCCCTGACCCGCGGCAAACACGTTTCCTTGTGCGCCCTCACACGACCTGACCCAAACCGACCCTGCTTGACCCGAACCGACACGGCCCGACCCAAACCAACACAGCCCGATCGAACACGTTTCCTTGGGCGCCCTCACACGACCTGACCCGATTCGACCCGTTCGAACACGTTTCCTAGGGCACCCTCACACGACAAAACCCAAGAAAACCCGCCCAAAGTTTTCCTGAGCACCCTCACACGACTCGACTCGGCCCGACCTGACCCGCTTGAATACGTTTCCTTGGGCTCCCTCACACAACACGACCCGACCTGACCCACATGAACGCATTTCCTTGTGCGGCCTCACACGAAAAAACTCTATCGAACCCTACCCGACCTGCCCAAACGTGTTTCCTTGGGTGCCCTCACACGACCCAACACGACCCAACTCGGAAACGTTCCTTGGGTGCCCTCAAACAACCCGACCCGACCCGACCCGACCTCACACGACCCGACCCGACTTCACATGACCTGACCTGACACCGCAACCTGACACGACCCCACCTGACCTGACTGGACCCACCCGGACAAAATATGCAAAGTGAAGCTTGCAAAAAGGCAAAAGGGATGACATGCATGAACATAGGAGAGGGTAATAGAAAGTTCGAGCAAAAGGTTAGAGAGGGAGAGCTATTGAAGGCAGATAATGGCTAGAAGGCCAAGTCCTAAGGTCAAGAGGCCTTCCGTGAGAAGCTGAATCACAAATTTTACGACACATATTGCAACCTGCACCGAATGATATGCTCTAGCTAAAAGGGATGTTGATCTTAAATAACTTTGCATGGTCATGGTAATTAAAGCACATGAGAGTATTGGAATGCATAATATTGATGAGACTGAGGGAGATCACATTATCATTATTCGGGCACACTATGCATGATTTAAGGGTGTTTCACTCTACTTGGAGTTGCGATGGATATTGTGCTACATGCCAATGCTCTTGTTGCACAAGGTTTCCATGGTGGCTGCTTCCTCAGGGAAGTGATTAGGGGTGTTTTAACAATGAATGAGATCCATCATATTACCATTATGATACAAAGTCTTCACCATCAACGACGACATGGTTATGTGTGAGGTTATACTGGCATGGTACAAAAATTAAGTAACGTTGAAGGCAAAATGTCATGTTGAAGTGAATTTCCAAGGTGACGCACACGTTAGTCAGTACTAGGCGAGTGACATTCATGAATTGCAACTATTGAAAGTGTGATTTGTCACCATGTCAAAGAAGGTGGGGAGGGCCCACATTGAGCTACGATTTGTGGGGTAATCACAATACAAATATTGTAATGAAAAAATAGTAAATATTCTTCAATACACAGGACATTATATTTTGAAAAAGTTATAATAAAAATTCTAATTTATTCATTCATTATATATATATATATATATATATATATATATTCCTTTTTAAGATTAAACATGTTATAAGTTAAAGAGAAATTAATAACAATTAAATATAACAAATATATTATTATTTTTGTTAGCTTCACCTAGCTAACATAGTAATAGCTAAAGTAATAGTGGTCAATTAAATAACCGTAGTAAAAAATAACAAATATATTATTATAATCCTATAAAAATTAATAAAATAAAAAAACAACATTACAAAATAATGGTCAATTAAATCACCATTAGTAAACAAATAACAAATATATTACTATAATCCTATAAAAATTAAAAATTAAAAAAAAAAAAAAAACATTACAACGTTACATTTATCGTCGTCGTTGTTCCGACGTTAAGCTCACCGTCGTAATACTGACGTGAAGTCTAACCATCGCAGTACCAACGGTTGTCGGTAGACCATCACAATACCGACGGTTTTCCCCAATAGTGTCGCACTAATGACAAGTATCTCTAAACGTCACAAAAGCGACGGTTCTCTCCAAATGTCGCAATCCCGACTTGTTTCTTAGAAACGTCGCAGTTCCAACCTCGTGTCCCATAACATCGGTGTTCCGACGACGTACCTAAATGTTGCAATACCGAATATTTCCCTATACGTCGCTATAGCGACGTTTGTTGGCGGGATTTAAAAAATTGAGAAAAATTGGGTAAATTTCCGAAAATACGTCAAAAGTGTCGGAACTATAGTGTCGAAATTTTGACCAAATGTACTAGTGAAGAAAAACTAGATTCGACTATTCCATTTTAATATTCTTCTTAAGCAATTTTTGTTTCTTGAGGATATTTATGCCCCTTGCATTCCATGCTATAACTTTCATTTTTAACTATGAATATTGGGTTGCGAGCCTAGCTTTCTCATCTTACCTGAATTGATCAACGTTGCTCCCAGATCCCGAAGAGACACGATGTTGGACTTCCTCCCTATTTTTCTTTTGATGTGTCATGGTTTTAATACTGTCGAGATCCCAATGCCTTAACTCCCATCTCCCCTATGTCTGTGTGTGGGCATTTTTAGCCTCGTAATTTAGCCTCTTCTCCCATCATCTATAAGTATTGGATCCTATCCATCTGCGCTGTTGGGATGGCATCTAATCCCTGTTTTCAGGATTGTTCCAATGTTGTTTGAAGGTAAATCCATTCCCTTTCCACTATTTCTTGTATATCTAGGTCCTCTATACCTAGTTCTCTTGGGGTCATCTCAACATATACTTAAAATTATTTAGACATGTCTAGCATGCCCAAGTTTTTTCCAGGATATTTTGTCGGTTGCAAAATTTCCTCCTCTTTACCTTTTGTCTTCTCCTCATTTTTATCTTCTTCATTCCTGTGATTCTCATGGTTTTCTTCTGACAAGACTTTAAAAATATTCCTCTATGTTGTTCTGCCTCCTTGATTTCTTTGTTGTTGTCTTCGGATCACCTGCCCCCTTGTGTTTGGTCTCACAAAACTGTCAACATCCTTCCTTTCTTGTTCTTTCCCTTGTTCCCCAATTTTATTTAGTAGGCATTCCGGATCAGTTGGCCTTGTTCGTGACAAAATATGAACCTGAAGGGGATCTACTTGTAATTGAACAATTGTAATCATATTTCATCCCTGAATTTCAGTTTTACTACTTCAAGAAGTGCATCTGAGACATCCATTTCGACACAGATCTTTGCATACAATGTATTTATTCCCTGTAGCGTGTTGGAAATACTAAGAGGGGGGCTGAATCAATATTCCATTCAATCAGTATTGTTATTAATATTTCATAGCATTAGTTAATATTCAATTATTATCAGTGTTTGTACAATGATAACAGTAAACAAAATGAACACAAATGCACAATTTTTAAGGTGGAAACCCCCTCTGGGACAAAAACCATCTGAATGTTTTTCTAATAATTCTTTAATATTCAACTCCAATTGAAAATAAATCTCCAACTTACTAGAATCTAGAAAATCATTCTTCTCCATCTCCCACTGGATGGACGATCCAACGCCCGAGATTCTTCAGTAGTCAACTGAACGGATGGCCCAACACCCAATGAGCTACAACTCACCCTAACACCACCCTACCATCGTGAAGTTTTCACAGGCTTGAACCTGTTGGTGACTTCATGCACCAGCCTAGCACCAGCCTACCACCCTATAGAAGAATAAAATAAGAATGGACTCACGTACCAGGGAAAATGGTTCACTTTACAATGATATAGAATGATGTAGAAGAAGAAGACACACTAGACCATAACCCCAACTATGACACAACCACCTAATGATGATCCTAGACCTCCCCACACTTCCTCTTCAATTCTTGGTAGATAGACACTTGTCAAAATTTTAAAATGACTCTTTTACAATGACTTAACCTTTACAACGACTGTATGCAGCGAAGACTTCATGTGGTGAATTTCTTGCTACTGTTCTACACCTTGATTTCTACTCTTGTCATGCTACCCTTTCTCACTCTTCAGAACATTAGATCATGCATTGAGTCTTATCTTGATGAATATATAATACCTGCAAAAAGTCTTCAATGAAATACCCATGACATGATAATAGCAAAACTTACCTAATCCTACAGAGCATATGTCAGTGCTAAACAAAAAAAGACAAATTAGAATACAAATAACCTAATGCAATTAAGAGATGAATATACATATACAGAATATACTTACCTGGAGCTTACCTCTGCTGCACCTTTCTTTGCTTTGCTACCCTAGAAAGTCTGGTCCTTTGTAGCCCTTGACAACACATGATCTAGATTTTTCTTACCTTCTAGGAGCTCAATATTGAATCTGGTGTATCTCTCTTATTTCAGATCCCCAATATGTGATTTTCAGTCCTGTAGTATTCCTTTAAGTCTTCTTTCCAATGCCATAGGTCTGAATCAATTTGGATTCTTCAAGGCAAAGTTATGCCCAATCTCTCACAATGACCTAATTATGGACTGGTTCAGTAGAGAGAACTTGTACGATGTGCCACATGTCACTGTTTCCTCATTTGGCTCTGAAATTGATACACAGAAAACTATAGTCCGTGCACTATTCGCCACTTTTTACAGAATTCAAATCCGATACTTAGAGAGAGAGTTGTGATTATTTTCCCAAGGTCACCTCTTTGAGATGAAGTTCAGGAGCCTTCAAAAACCCTAACTTCCACAGATCATATCTCCGAAAATATTGCGAACCATGATCTGAAACTTTTACACACGCTTCATCAGGATTTCGGCTTCGCCTGAAAAAACATTCTGCTTCTGAACCTTTGTAGAAAAAACGTTATAGCGAAAATTCCACGATGACATGTTTCAAGTAGCAAAATCCCTGCATGAGGAGGATATGAGGATCACAATTTATATAAATGCTTAGGTTGAGAGGGACTTCATCAAGTGAACATGTGAGGGATTTTAGGAGCTTAACAATTATTAATTATTAACAGTTCAATGGCCACAACCAATTATTAGAGTCATGCCACAATCCCATGGGGTTTTAGCCCACTAACTGGAGTTACTAACTTCAAACATTAATATCTCTCAAACCGCGAAGAATTACGTGGCGAGCCATATATAAACGAAAACATCTCGAAAAGTAGAAACCATAAAAAATATCCTTGACTCTAAATATAGTAATTTGGTAGGTCAAAATTCTCATGCAAGATCAGGGTAGCCCCTGGTGCTGCTTGGGTTGACATCAATGACAACCACTGATCAATAATCTCCCCCTTTGGCATTGATGGCAACACAAGTACTCCCCCTGTGACCATGAAACCTCTTCCTACAACATTCTCTCCCCCTTTAACATCAGTGGCAAAGGGTAATTTCCCTTGACACACAACCATCCTACGAACCTGTACACATTTCCACTCCCCCTTTATTTTATGAATGAGGAAAATCTAATGAGAACTTGAGAGAATCCCAATCTTTTGGCGAAGATATTCAAATGATTTACGAGGTAAGGTTTAGTGAAGATATCAACGATTTTTTCTTTTGTACCAACATATTCAAGTTTGACATTCTTTTCAGCAACTTGTTCTCTAACAAAATGATATTTGATCGGAATGTGTTTTGTTTTTTAATGCTTGAAAGGATTCTTGGAGATGCTGATGGCACTGGTGTTATCACAAAATATGGGAATAAGCTTACGGAATTTTACTTGAAGATATTGCAAAGTTTGTTTCATCCAAAGGACTTGAGAACAACAAGTTGTCATTGCAATGTATTCTGCTTCCGCTGTAGATAACGAGATTAAGGTTTTATTTTTGCTCAACCATGATACGAGAAAACCACCTAGATAGAATGTTGCTTCACTAGTACTCTTATGATCATCAACACTTCCTGTTCAATTTTCATCTGTAAGGGCTTGAATGATGAGATTGTTACCCTTGGGATACCACAAGCCATATTCTGATGTGCCCTTTAGATATCAAAGAATTCTTTTCACAACAATAATATGTGATTCTTTTGGTGTTGCTTGGAATCTTGCTACTTGTCCAACTGCTTGCATAACATCTGGCTGGGAGGCTGTTACATATAGAATAATATCAATCATAGATTTGTACAACCTCTGATCCACATCCTTAGATGAGTCGTTTATGCTCAATTTGCAACCTGTTACTATCAGAGTAAGGATGGGATTGAAATCTTCCATTTTCAATTTCTTGAGCATTTCCTTGATGTACTTGGCTTGACATATAAATATTCCTTTCTCTTGCTGAGATATTTGAAGCACTAAGAAGTATTCTAGCTCACCAAGTAAAGACATCTCGAACTCACCTTGCATATTTGTAGCAAAGTTCTTACTTAGTCGATCATCATTGCTACCAAATATTATATCATCCACATATACCTCAACGATTGCTAAATTATCTTTATCTATTTGTACATAAAGATTTCTATCAACAATACCTTTCTTGAACCCTTGTTGACGTAGATATCCATCAAGATGAACATACCATGCTCTGGGAGACTGCTTGAGACCATATAGAGCCTTCTTTAACCTGCAAACATAGTCTTATTTTTCTTATAGTATAAAACCTTCAGGTTGTTTGATGTAAACTTCTTCTAATTCTCCATTCAGAAATGTTGACTTAATATCCATTTGGTAGACTTTGATTTTTCTTGAACATGCATAGGCGAGAAACATTTGGATGGCTTCCATTCTGGCAACTGGTGCAAATGTTTCGTCGAAATCAATTCCTTCCACTTGTGCATAGCCTCTGCAAACCAATCTTTCTTTGTTTCTGGTAACCTGTCCATCTTCATTCAATTTTTTCCTGAACACCCATTTAGTCCCAATGACATTTTTATATTTTGGTCGTGGAACTAATTCCCAGGTGTTATTCTTCTCTATTTGATCCAATTCTTCATTCATAGCTGCTACCCAATGTTCATTCTCGCTGGCTTCCTCAAAACTACTAGGCTCAAAGGTTGTTAGAAAAGCAATGTGAGCTTGTTGCGATGAACGAAGCTGTCGACCTTCATTTATGTCACCAATGATTTGATTTGATGGATGGTTATTTTTAATTCATTCTTTTGTTCTCTTTGGAGGAGCTTCTTGTTGTTGTTCCGGTATATCTTGATGATCATTATTTACTTCTTCCTGGTTGATAGTTGCTTCTTGTTCTAGAATTTTCTCTGTCTCTTTTTCAGCCTCTGTCTTAAGTTTCAAAGATTATAGATCCTCATCATTATTCGTTAGAACACCATCTTCGTCAAATGTAACATTTATGCTCTCCACTATCTGTTTTCATCTTATATTATAACATTTATAGGCCTTTATTTTGTGTGAGTAACCAAAAAAGATACCTTTGTCAACACGTGATTCAAACTTACCCAAATTTTGATATTCTCTTTTGATATAACATTTTCTTCCGAAAGATTCTAAAATATTTTACATTAGTCGATTTTATTTTCTATAATTCATATGGGGTCTTGTTGCAATTATTTCTGAGAAGACTTCGGTTGATAATGAAGACTTCCATATCAATTGCTTGAACCCATAATTTTTCATCCAATTTTGAGTCCTTCAACATTGTTCTTCCCATTTCTTGTACGGTTATGTTATTTCTTTCAAAAACTCCATTTTGTTGAGGTGTTTGTGCTGTTGAAAATTGTCTTTTTATTCCATTTTCGTCACAGTATTGTTGAAATAATTTGGAAGTGAATTCTCTATCATTATCTGATCTTAGACACTTTATTTTCAAGCCAGTTTCATTTTCGACCAACTCCTTGTAGATCTTAAAGCACTCAAATGCTTAATATTTTTTCTTTAGGAAACTGACGACTGTCATTCTGGTATAGTCATCTATCATTAACATGAAATATAATTCTCCATCTAAGAATTTTGTTTTCAGAGGACCACATAGATCAGTATGTATCAATTCCAATGGATGTGATGCAAAGTGTTATTTTGTTTTAAATTCGACTTTTGTCTGCTTGTCATGCCGACAGGCCTCACATAGTCTGTAGGAAGGTTTTGAGATTTTCGGCATTTCTCGTACTGCTTCCTTTTTTCTTATCCTAACAAGATTGTCAAAGTTTATGTGACCCATTCGTTTGTGCCATAACCAAATTTCATCTTCTTTAGCTAGTAGACATGCTTTTGCATCATCTAGAACATATATGTTGTTTGGAGCTCGACTTGTTGTAGCCCCAATTTTACCATACCTGCCTTTCCTGATTTCACATTTTGTGGAGTTGAATAGCATTTTGTGTCCTTGATCACACATTTTTCCAACACTGAGCAGATTGTGATTCATTTTTTCAACCAATAGAACATTCTTGGCTAGAACATCTTTGCTTCTGAGAGTGACGGTACTTTATCCTATAACATTTGAAGATACATCATTTCCAAAGGATATGGTTCCATCCTTCTTCTATTTCAGAGATACAAATTTATTTCTATCTCCAGTCATAAGTGTTGAGAAACCGCTATCAGCATACCACCTATCTTTTTTGTTTTGAGCCTTGAGAGCGAAAGCACAATTATCAGTCTTCTTCTTCTTCCATGTTCGTTCATTCTGTGGCTTCAAAGATTCTTCTGGAGGATTTTCAAGTCTGCAGTCTTTGGCTATGTGTCCAAAGTTTCAACATTTGTAACATTCCATATTATTTCTTAAATGTTCAAATCTATTGATGTTTTTTTGAGCCCTGGGAGGTTCATATTTGACAGATCTCCTGGAATTGTATTGGTTCCTAAGGTACATGTGTCATTCTATAGCTTTATGACCACATTTTCCACATGAATAACAATAGCCATGAAACATATGTTGGTACCTGGATGGAAATCTTCATCAAGGAATTGTCTTCCAAGGCTATTCTTGTGAATCTTGTCCAATGAAGTCTACATGCATTTCAGATCTCATAGGTTCATTGTATTTTGTTGTAGAAGGTCCTGCTTCTTCTTCTTTGTAACCGAGGCCAGTTCTGTCGTTGTAAGATCATTGATTGTTGATGAGTTCTTCCAATGCCCTTGAGCTGTTGGCATAGTTTTGGGAAATTTTTCCCTTCTTTACTTCCTTACGCAGTGAGACTACTTCGGCTTCTAATGCTTCCCTTTCTTGGTTTCTTTCTTCCAACTTATTTTGAAGTGACTCTTCAATACATTTGTGTTCTTCAACTTCAATTTTGAGACCTTGAACTTGTTCTTTAAGAGTATTGGAACAGATCTTCTCAGCCTTGAGATCTTTTATAAGCCTGATTGCCTCCTTAGAAAATTCTTCTATGGTCAACCCTTCTTCTTCGTTGTTTGATACCTCTTGTTTATTGTGCTTGGCCATAAACAATACTCTCTCATTGGCTTCTTCTTCGCTGTCACTGTCTTCATCGGATGATGAGTTATCTTCTTTAGAGAGAAAGTTCCTTTTGAATCCTTTATTTTTGCCTTGCTTGTTGAATTTCTTAAAGCCTTTCTTTCCTTTTGAGTTGCCATCACTTTTGTTCAGACATTTTGCTGCGAAATTACCAACCTCACCACAGTCGAAACATATCAATGGAAGTTTACCTTTGAATTTTCCCTTACCAATTTTTTTTTTCTCGTAAAGTAAGCATATTCTCCATCTGAAAGGCCATCTTCATCATCTTCCTTTTCTTCACACTTACAGGTGAAGGGCTTTTACTTTGAAGGTTGTTTGTCCTTATTGGCTTTCTTACATGCAACGAATGCAGTTTCTAGATGCAAAGTACCCTTTTCTTCATCAAGTCTCATTTCATATGCTATGAGAATTCCATGTCATTCCTCTTTGCTGAGTTTGTCCATATTTGCAATGTATTCTAAGGTTGATACCTTTGGGTTGAATCTCCCTGGTAACATTCTAAGACTCTTTCGTATAATATTCTTCGTAAACAAGCTCTCCCAATCCTTCCAGAGTGTTGATTATTTCATCAACGTGTTGGAAGTATGCACAATGTTGCCATCTTCTTTCATTCTGAGTTGCCCAAATTTTTCTCTGTAGGTTTGAAGATTTTCTTCTTTGACATTTGAGTCACCTGCATATATATTATCAAGCTCGTCCCATACATTTTTGGCAGTTTTACAACCCAACACCTTATGATAAGCATATTCAATAAGTCCACTGATAATAATATTATTTTCTTTTGCATCATATACCAAACTCTTCTTACCTTGTTCATCTGCGGTTGGTGTAAAGCCATTTTGAATAGTGTCCCATACTTCATAACCTTGCGCCAAGAGATGGACTGCCATTCTTCCTTTCCAGAGGGCATAATTATTTTCATTGAACAGATGTGCACCATTCTTGGTATGCTCCATGACCTCCTTCCAACTGTTAAACTGCTATTGAAGGAACCTGGCTCCGATACCAATTGTTGGAAATACTGAGAGGGGGGCAGTGAATTAGTATTCCTTTTAATTAGTATTATTATTAATATTTTAGAGCATTAGTTAATCTTCAATTATTATCAGTGTTTTTACAATGATAACAGTAAACAAAAGGAACATAAATGCACATAGTTTTTAACTTGTAAACCCCCTCTAGGACAAAAACCACCTAAATGATTTTCTAATAATTCTTTAATACTCAACTCCAATTGAAAAGAAAGCTCCAACTTCCTAGAATATAGAAAAGCATTCTTCTCCAGCTCCCACTGGATGGATGCTCCAATGCCCAAGATTCTTTAGTAGTCAAATGAACGGATGCCCCAACACCCAATGAGCTACAACTCACCCTAGCACCACCCTACCACCTTGAAGTTTTCATAGGCTTGAACCTATTGGTGACTTCATGCACCAACCTCTCACCACCCTACCACCCTAAAGAAGAATAAAATAAGAATGGACTCCCGTACCAGGGAAAATGGTCCACTTTACAATGATATAGAATGATGTAGAAGAAGAAGACACACTAGACCATAACCCGAACTATGACACAACCACCTAATGATGATCCTAGACCTTCCGACACTACCTCTTCAAATCTTGGCAGGTAGACACTTGTACAAATTTTACAATGACTTATTACAATGATACCTTTACAATGACTGTATGCAGTGAAGACTTCATGTGGTGAACTTCTTGCCGCTGTTATGCATCTTGATTTTTGCTCTTGTCATGCTACCCTTTCTAACTCTTCAGAACATTAGATCATGCATTGAGTCTTATCTTGATGAATATATAATACCTGCAAAAGGTTTTCAAGGAAATACCCATGACATGATAATAGCAAAACTTACCTCATCCTATAGAGCATATGTCAGTGCTAAAAATAAATAAATTAGAATACAAAGAACCTAATGCAATTAAGAGATGAACATGCATATACAGAATATAATTACCTAGAGCTTACCTCTGTTGCACCTTGATTTGCTTTATTGCCCTAAAAATTCTGGTCCCTTGCAGCCCTTGACAACACATGATCTAGCTTTTTCTTGCCTTCTAGGAGCTTGATATTGAATTTGGTGTATCTATGTTATTTCAGATCCCCAGTATGTGATTTTCGGTCCTGTAGTAGTCCTTTGAGTATTATTTCCAATGCCACAGGTCTGACCCAATTTGGATTCTTCAAGACAAAGTTATGCCCAATCTCTGACAATGACCTAATTATGGACTAGTTCAGTAGAGCAAACTTGTATGGCGTGCCACGTGTGACTGTTTCCTCATTCAGCTCTGAAATTGATACAAAGAAAACTACAGTCCGTGCACTATTCGCCACTTTTTAGAATTCCAATCTGATACTTAGAGAGAGAGTTATGACGATTTTCCCAAGGTCACCTCTTTGAGATGAAGTTCAGGAGCATGCAAAAACCCTAACTTCCACAGATCATATCTCCGAAAATATTGCGAACCATGATTTGAAATTTTTACACAAGATTCCTCAGGATTTCGTCTTCACCTAATAAAAATTTCAGCTTCTAAACCTTCGTAAAAAAAAAAGTTATAGCTAAAATGCCACAATGACCTATTTCAAGTAGTAAAATCCTTGCATGAGGAGGATATGAGGATCACAATTTATATAAATGCTTAGGTTGAGAGGGACTTCAACAAGAGAACATGGAAGGGCTTTTAAGAGCTTAAAAATTATCAATTATTGACTGTTCAATTACCACAACCAATTATTAGAGCCATGCCACAATCCCATGGGGTTTTAGCCCACTAACTGGGGTTACTAACTTCAAACATGAATATCTCTCAAACCGTGAAGAATTATGTGGCGAGCCATATATAAATGGAAACATATCGACAAGTAGAAACCATAAATAATATCCTTGAATTGGTATATAGTAATTTGGTAGGTCAAAATTCCCATGCAATATCGGGGTAGCCCCTGGTGCTTCTTGGGTTGACATCAATGACAACCACTGATCAACATAGCGTTGCCTCTAATATCTTGATAAAATTTTCCAGTTTGTCTCCTATAAGCTTTAGGGTCGAAGGTAGCCAGTATTCGAGGGGTAATGAGTACAACCTGACCCAAACTGGAACTCTGGTGAACGTCTCCTTTTTTGGAGTGAAATTTTCCATCCACGGGCACATGGATAGACTTGTCGATGCAAAGAAGTAGGGACCATTGTCAAATATTCGGTCTCTATCCTCTATAATAACAAAGACCACAATAAAGAACCCCTTAGACCCTAGATTCAACTCAATCTCCTGGTGTGATTTCCAATAGTGTTTGATCCAGTCAAATAATTATTTCTCTGTGGTATAGTGGCCCATAAACTTACAAATAATAGCATATGATCGCATGCGATCCCTAAAGGCCCATGTCTCGGGATCAATGATTAATGACATTGGGATTACTGCCATTTTTGGCTTACACAACCCATTCCCTGTGGTCACTTTTGACTTTTGTTATTTTTGTTGATCTTCCTGATTCCCTGAAGTACTTATGTCCTCTTCTCTTCTCTAACTATTCCTGCCTTGGGTACCTACTTCAACCACTACTTGGCTATTACCTGATGCACCATCTGCTAAAAGCTTGGATCCCTTCCCCTTTTCCATTACCACATTCTGATAGGAGGGAACTCTGCTCCCTCCCCCTATGAACACCATCTGCTTCAAACCATAAAATCGCATGCACATAAACCCTCGCTTTGATCTCTTCCCCCCATGCATGAATGCCATATAAATTAGAATATCTTTCGGTTTCTCGCAGAATATTTGGAAATATTTGATACTTTCCCTATGTTTTCTCAATAAAACAATGAGGACTATGAAGTATAATTAATTATGTAAAATATTTTTTTCCATAATTAGTATTTTCTTTCCATTCATTATCATACTTATTTTTAACAATAAATATGTATTAACATATAATCATTCATTGTTTGTTTTCTATTATTAATTGTTGTATTATTTCTAATAACAATATTTTTTTCACCTTTTTTCATTGATATATTTTATTAATCATAATATTTTTTGATAGTTTAATTATTTAATTGTTGCTGACCATTTTTTCATAAAACTATGTCATCATGTACCAATAGATTATTAGCAATTTTATCCCCCCTCCACCAATGTTGTGGTGCTTAAATCATGCACTTTATATAACTAAGTTATGTGATCAGATTTCACCCCATAAGCGTTCTCATTTTTATACCTGTCTTTTTATACCGTCCCTAAGGCACGTTATATTAATTTTTATTTTGGTCAAAAAGCTTTGACTTTGAATTAGTTTTGAATTTTTTAAATATATTCTATGAAGTTTATTAATGTTTTGAAATCATAAATAAAATTATTTCTCTCAACCATAATATAAATGCAACAAAATTAAAATCAATAATTCAAATAAAAAAAAGTTGAAAACATAAAAAATATATAAATTAATCACTATATTACTCCATCCAAGAATGGAAATCTTAAAACTTATTATGATTCAATTCCAACTTTAGTTCTCTCAAATAGTTCAATTATTGGAATTATGATATTAAATAATGATTTTAATAAAGAAAACATTTCCATCTTATTGCTTTTACTTTAATTTAGTTACCAATTACTTTTTAATAAGAGGAAGATACCAAGCAAAGTTAAAACTTTGATATTAATTAAATATTTTCTTTATTCTGAACTATTAATTAGTTATCTCTTTATGGTTTATATTAATTATTAATTTTGACAATTTGAATATTATTACTATTATATTTTATTATTATCCTTTACTATTTATTTTTATATTTTCAATTAACTAATATAAATGTTTTAATTAATTAATTTTGTTCTTATTTTTAATTATCTAATGTTTATCTAACTTCTCTTTTATTTTATAGGACGTTGCATCTCTTACTTATTTATCTTTCAAAACATGATCCGATTTCTTATCACTATCTCTGATGATGAGCCACACTTGCTAGCTCGAAAGGTTTTATTTTATTTTATTTATTTTTATTTTATAATATATTTTTAAAATATATTAATTATTTTCTAAAATAATATTAATAATTTTAATTTAATTTTTTATTTAATTATCTTTTTTTTTTTTTTAAATTCTTTATTAGTTTTTTTATTTAATTTTAAATATTTTTTAATAATTATAGGTCTTTTAGATTTTTATAATAGTTTAATATTTTTCTCTCTAAGTTTCCCTTAAAAAAAAATCAATATTTTTAGAATAAAAAAATTATTTTATTTGATCTTTCAAAATAAAATACAAAGTTTTTTCCTTAATTTTTCTTAATGTAAAGTATTAAAAAATAAATAATTAATAATTAAACAAAAATAATGCAATGCCACTTTATGGCTTTTATTTTGATGGTACCAATGGTTAATATTATAATGTAAATTAATTCGTAATTTTCACCTTAAAAATAAAATAAAGGCTAGACATATTTGAAGGATACTTTCCTTGATGGGGTTGTGGAAAAGTGAGCTAGTGGAATGGTGAAGAGGGGGCGGGTGGGGGAAGGGGGGTGGGGGAGAGGGGGTGGTGGAAGCCCACCACCTCGTCACCTCTCCTAGAATTAAAGAGGGAGAGATAGCACGACCATTTCCTGCCATGAACTCACATATGCCACCAACCTCAACCTTCAAGCACATGAAGATGGCATACTCTGCATCCTCAACACTTCCTAACCTTGCCCACTATCACTCAGATTCTTTCTGCTACACCTGCATTCTTTCCCAGTTGGAAGTGGGATGTTTTCATTTTCATGTTGTATTTTATGGTAATTTGGTTAGTCAAGGCCTAGGTCCCCATGGTCTATAGTAATACTAAAGCGTCCATCGTTCGAAAAAATCTAGAACCTGGGTCACTAGAGCAGTTACAGGGGAAGACAATCTGGTAAAGTGACCAATCTAGTAGTGGGGAGAGTTTCAGTCACAACGACACAAAGCCTCGTAGGTCATTGGTCAAATGGGTGTCCTGGTGGCATTGAAAATCCCTAGCGTGTTTTGGCTTATTCTAGATTACTCTCATTCCTAAAGCTTCCCCTCTGAGTTTCTCCCTTAGCTGTTGTTTTATTGTCATGCTTCTTGGTTAGCATGGGTGTAGTTTCTCATTTTTTACACAAGCCTAGTTTTGTTTTAGTTTTTCTTGGTTATGGGTCCTCACCACCACTAGGTGTTTATCAACTCTGTTTCTTTTCTATTCTTAGACACCATGCCATGAAAAAGGATGTATGCTCACAAGGGAGTCTAGGGGTTGAGGTTCTTTAGGAAGAACTTGAGCCCAAACTAAAGCCTAGTTTGCTACCAAAATTTTCCATTTTACTACCCCACATGAAATTCAAGTGAAATTTTAATAATTGGAATCTTTAACCTCCAATGACCACCAAAATTATTCAAACTTTGAAATCCAAACTAAAGTTGCTAGTTTAATCCATAACCCTAACCACACCAAGGGACAATGGAGTCAATACTTTAACTCCATCACCCTTCATTAGCAAATGAAGACACTTCTGGGTCGTTTCCTCAAAGAAAAATATGAGGATCAAAATGAGATAATTGCATGCGTCAATGAAATTCAAAGGGTCCAATGCCACCAATGCTCCTATTTTGTAAGCCTCAATGCATGTTTGGCACATATCAAGGGGAATTTCTTGTGTGGTCACCAACCTCCACTAGGCTCAAGTGCACAATGCTTGGCCTCGTAATGTCCTCTCGTAAATGATGCTCACCAAAGTCTCTTGGCTTATGTTTTGGTTTTAGAAACTTGCTTTCATTTTCATAGTTAAATGGATGACCAACTACACCTGGTAGATGATATGTTTCTATACAGTTGTCTAAAAGTATGATATCTAACACCGAATCTATATTTTTGCGTATTTGATGTATATAAAACGAGTAAGTCGCCTCAACTATCATTGGTCTAGTTTCCCTTGTGGTAGACCATAACGATGGGTAGGTAAAGCAATGGACTCTCTATGTTAGTGTTTATGATTGAATAAAAGACCTTAATTAAGAACAAAAAAAATGAAAAACACTTAAAACCCAAGCATTTAAAAAAAGAAGAAAAAATACAAAAGGGAGACAAACTTAAAGTGATAAGTTTTAGCATATTTAATAGTTATTCTATTTAGTTTTGAATGCCATGTTTGAAAAATGTTTGAATTTTAACCCTAAGAAAAGGGGTGATTCCACGTCACCACTTGTATTTCAACGTGTTTTTTCGTGTCCTTTTGTAGTCATGATAATTTTTCATTAATGTCATGATTGAAAATTGTTTGAATTTTAACCCTAGAAAAAAAGGGTGATGTTGCATCACCACTTTTTCTTTTCAACGTGGTTTTTTATGTCTTTTGTAATAATTGTTGAGAAGTGTAGCAAGAAAGGCTCAAATTGACTTTGCCTTGGTTAAATTGAGAAAATTCAAATTTTCTACATTAGCAGACAACTTGGAGATATTTAACTGAGGTGACATGGCTATTTTCAGTAAATTTGATCATTAAATTTGAGTTAGATGGCTTGGAGTTTAGTTAAGCATGTGTGATTGCTAACTAGTTAACCAAGGTTAGTTATTTCTAGTTGTTTTCAGTTAAACTAGTTCCAACTGTTGATAGAACTAGTGGAAGGTTAGTTGTGTAGTAGGACAAAAATCTAACTAAAATATATCCAGTTAACTAATAAATAAACCAAAAATCTATCGTGCATGAAAGGAATTCGAATTTATCAAGTCGTGGTGGAGATTCAAATGAAGTGTACAAATAATTATAGACTCGATTAAGTGTATAGTTTAGAGTATTGGTGTATTGTGCAAGAGAATAGGGGGGAAATAGGGGCATGTTTCCTTAGGAATTAAGCAAGGAAATAGGAGTGAGTGCAGGAAATTCGAGTATGGGTAGGGAAAGTATGGGCAGTGCAAGTGTGGGAAGTGTGAATGCAGGAAGCACTATTACAGGCAATGCGAGTGCAGGTGGAGTGCAAATAATTTTACTCTTTCAGTTTTTTCTCGGAGTGAGAGATCACAATTGTAATTTCTCAATTCATTTGATTAATGAAAAAATTATTAAGGGGTTTTTCTCAGTTTATTTCCCATAGAAACATTTGTGTACCTTTGTATTTGATGATGCATGTTTGTGAATGTTGTTATAAATTGTGAATTACTTTCTGCAGATTAGTAGAGTATAATTGTGTCTCTTGATTTTTGGTTTAATTTCTTGAGTAGTTGCAATTATATCACCATATTTCTACATGGTATTAGAGCAATATTCGCATTAGAAAAAAGTATTCAGCATATATAATAAGAGTTGGATTCCTCTTAGTGGTTGCCTAGTTTCCCTAAGTGTTGTGGACAAGTGGGAAACTTGTCACAACAAGTGGGTTGCATTTTGATACCCTAAGGATTGACTTTTGGAGCAGTCAAGAGTAGTCAAGTGGGCTGGTTTTGATGCCCTAGTTCACTGGTTTGGTGTTTGAAAAATCAGAGATAAGAGGTCTCATTGCAAAAAATGTAGATTAGTCAAGGAGTGACTGTATGTGGGCAGGTCTGAAAGCCCTAAGAAGAGTGACAGTAGCAGCTGGTATGTCACAGAGATAGGGAAGATATAGAATGTTGAGAACTATTCAAAAATTTAGTTGTGAATAGTGAATTTCATATTCAGTATGCAACAAATTGAAGACCTCAATTACAGTATGAATGAAAGGAGCCATGGACTATGAAGAGGAAAATTGATGGATCCCTAGTTTAGGGAATATCTAGAAGACCCTAGGTTCAGACTTATTAATGGAGCTAGAAGGCTGATAGCGGGAATATTAGTGAGAAAATTTTTAGTGACACAAAAAGGGATTTGTGATAATTTATATTGGTATATTGAGGAGCAATGTCATTTCCCACAGCGAGATCAAGACTCAGAGGGAGAAACCCTATGGAAGCTAGTACTTCAAGATTTGGGGAGATCATACTCATTATTGCCATAGTTGTAGCAGAAGTGTGGAATAAGAAACATAGAATTATCAAAATTATGATTAGATCATATTTTTCCATGCATGGAGCCTATACCTCTAGGAGTGAGGTGGCGTGATGTAGATCCCTAGCCCCATAATTGCAAAAATTTGGGCAATTTCCATTGAGGTGTTCTCCTCATGGATAATTTCCTTTCTATAGGGGCCCACAGTATTCACTAGCAGGAGGATCAATTTTAGTCATATGCTAAGGACCATAAAGGAGTGATGATAGTAGTGCAGGAGGCACAATGCAGAATCAACAACAATGTGGTTTTTCCAGTAGACAGTTGTAGAGGCACATGTAATTCAATGTTTTTTTATGCTTCTCAGTTGCATTTGTTGCAGTAGAAACAACAACAGTGAGAGGTAGTGCTACAATATATTCTAAAGGAGCTATATAGGGGTGGTTCAAAATCCATTTCTTGCTAAGAGGGACTGTTGAGAAAGTAGCAAGAAAGGCTCAATTTGACTTTGCCTTGGTCAAATTGAGAAAATTTGAATTTTCTACATCAACAGACAACTTGGAGGTAGTTAACTGAGGTGACATGGATATTTTAACTCAGTTAGATCAATAAATTCGTGTTAGAGGCCTTGGAGTTCAGTCAAGCATGTGTGATTTCAAATTTGTAGCAATCAAGGTCATTTATTTCCAGTTGCTTTAAGTTAAATTAGTTATAATTGTTGATAGAACTAGTGGAAGGTCAATTGTGAAGTAGGAAAACAATCTAACTCAGAGATCGTCCAGTTAACTAATCAATCAACCAAAAATATCTCATGCATGCTATTAATTTGAACTTCTCAAGTTGTGGTGGATATTCCAAGGCAGTGTACAACTAATTATATACTAGATTGAGTGTACAATTTAGAGTATTGGTTAGGTGATCAGTCCTTGGGAATTGCATAAGAAAATAGGAGGGAAATAGGGGCCTATTTCCTCAATAATTGCACAAGGAAATAGGAGAGAGTGCAGGCAACGTGAGTGTAGGAAACGCGAGTGCAAGAAACACAAGCGTGGGAAACATGAGTGTAGTCAGTGCAAGTGCGGGAAGCGCGAGTGCAGGTAGAGTGAGAACACATTTACTCTTGCAGTTTGTCCTTGAAGAGAGAGATCACAATTGTAATTTTTTCTCAATTCACTTGATTAATGTGAATGGTCTAAAGGGGTTTTTAGCAGTTTATTTCCCCTAGAAACATCTGTGTACCTGTGTATTTGATGATGCATGTTTACGAATGTTGTTCTAAATTGTGAATTAATTTTTGTAGAGCAGTAGAGTAGAATTACGTCTCTTGATTTTAGTTTAATTTCTTGAGTAGTTGCAATTCTATCACCATATTTCTACATGGTATCAAAGAAAGATTCACATTATAACAAGTATTCAGCATATGCATTGTTTGTTGGATTCCTATTAGTGGTTGTCTAGTTTCCCTAAGTGTTGTGGACAATTGGAAAAATTGTCACAACAAGTGTGTTGTATTTTGATACCCTAAGGAGTGAATTTTAGAGCATATAAGAGCAGTCAAGTGGGATGGTTTTTATTCCCTATTTCACCAATTTTGTGTTTCAAAAATTAGAGATAAGATGTCTCATTACAAAATTTGTAGATCAGTCAAGGAGTGATTGTATGTTGGTAGATATGAAAGCCCTAAGAAGAGTGACAATAATAGTTGATATGTCACAAATATAGGGAATATCTAGAAGGTTGAGCACTACTCACAAATGTAGCTGTGAAAATTACTTTCATATGAAGTATGAAACAACTTGAAGACCTCAAGTACAATACACATGAAATGAGCCATGTAATTTTAGGAGGTAGCCCTAGTTCAAGGCAGGTCCAGAAGACCCTATGTGCAAACTTCTTAATGGAGCTACAAGGCTGCTATTGGGCATATCAATGATCCAATGTTTAGTGACAAAAAATGGAGTTGTGATAATTGATATTGGTAGATTGAGGAGCAACGATATTTCCCACAAGGAGATTGAGACTTAGAGGGAGGCTAGCTTCAGAGGGAGCAGCCATATGGAAGTTAGTACTTCAGGATCTAGGGAGATCATACTCATTATTTCAATAGTTGCAGTAGAATTGTGGAAGAATCAATAGAGCAGTAGAAAAAGTATGAGTAGATCATATTTTTCCATGCATGCAACTATACCTACTAAAATGAGGTGAGGTGATGTAGATCCCTAGCCCTAGAATTGTAGAAATTTGGGCAGGGTCCATTGAGGTGTTCTCCTCATGGATCATTATCTTGCTACAGGGACCCATAGTATTCGGTAGTAGGAGAATCAATGCAAATAATATGTTTATGAGCACAAAGGAGTGTTGATAACGGTGCAGGAGGCACAATGCAAAATAAAAAAAGTGCATTTTTCCCAGTAGACAATTGTAGAGTCACAGGTGATTCAATGTTTTTTGGATGCTTCTTAGTTATAGTTGTTACAGTAACAACAATAATAGTGAGAGTTAGTGATACAATACATTCCAAAGGAGTTGGATATGGGTGGTTACGAAATAGATTTCTTGCTAAGAGGGACTGTTGAGAAATGTAGCAAGAAAGGTTCAATTTGAATTTTCCCGTGTAAAATTGAGAAAATTTGAATTTTCTACATCAGCGGAAAACTTAGAGGTAGTTAAATGAGGCGACATGGCTCTTGTCACTTAGTTAGCTCTAAAAATTTGAGTTAGAGGCCTTGGATTTTAGATAAGCATGTGTAATTGATAATTTGTAGCAATCAAGGTCAGTTATTTCTAGTTGTTTTCAGTTAGGCTAGTTCTAACTATTGATAGAACTAGTGGAAGGTTAGTTGTGTAGTAGGACAATAGTATAACTCATAGATCATCTAGTTAACTGATCAATAAACCAAAAATATCTCATTGATGCAATTAATTCGAATTTCTCAAGCTATGGTGGAGATTCCAAGGTAGTGTACAATTAATTATATACTAGATTGAGTGTACAATTTAGACTATTGGTCAAGTTATCAATCATTGAGAATTGCGCAATAAAGTAGGGGGAAAATAGGGGCATATTTCCTCAGGATTTGCAAAAGTAAATAGGAGTGAGTGTAGTAAGAGTGAGTGCGGGAAGCGTGAGTGCAGGCAGAGCGAGTGCAGGTAGTGCGATTGCGGGTAACGTGAGTGCAGGAAGAGTGGGAACAAGTTTAGTCTTGTAGTTTGTCCTTAGAGTGAGAGATCACAATTGTAATTATTTCTCAGTTCACTTGATTAATGCAAAAAATCTTAAGGGTTTTTTAGCAGTTTCTTTCCAATAGAAACAACTGCGTACCTGTGTATTTGATGATGCATGTTTGTGAATGTTGTTCTAAATTGTGAATGACTTTCCGCAGAGCAGTAGAGTAGAATTTCATCTCTTGATCTTAGTTTAATTTCTTGAGCAGTTGCAATTCTATCACCATATTTCTACAATCATGATATTTGGATTTTAATTCCATAGTTAAAAAATATTGGAATTTTAACCTTGGAATGAAAAAAGGGTGATGTTGCATCGCTAATTTTCAAAGTCATATGAAAATCATGATTTAATGTGACCTCCAAATAAAAAGAACTTGGTTAAAGTTATCATTAAGTTGGTAACAGTTTTCTAAATGTGTATCCTTGTGGGATGATTGAGTGGTTGGTATAATGAAATGTTATCGCCTCCACCCTATTTCAAATCCCATAGGGGGACATATTTAGCCTATTGTGATAAAGCTCAAGGAGTAGGCTCCCCCATCCTCATGGAGTCCTGGCTCTTGCTAAGTCATAAATTCCTAGTATACCTGGCTTACGTGTTATTGGATCTACTCTTGATGTTCAAATTGCCAGTCTTTAGGTTGGATTTTGGGCCTCACCCAGATTACTCCAATGCATTATCGATTCACTTTGGTTAATATACAAGTTTTGTTCTAAATGTAATAGGTCTATAATTTCCTTATATCTATGCTTACTACATGGGAAGACAACTTTGGCATAGTTTCCAATTGTGCACCATTTGGATTCTATTTACTACTCAATGTTGAACTCTAGAATCCCTATGATTGTCTCCCTCACAATAGACAATGCCTTGTCATGTAGCTACCCCATATTCTTGTACAAAAACTCGCATAAGCTATCACTATTATGAACTAGGGGTTGAGCATGTTCACCCTAGTACTTGTGAATATTGCATTTTCTAACCCCTATTACCTTAGTTGTATTTGGGCTAGATTCACATATCCTCCATAATCATAATTGAAAGGAAATTATTCTTGAGACATGGAACAAATATAACATCATCAAATTTTAAATAATTACTTGAATGCAATTGGAAGGGAATGGTACCAACTCCCACCATGGGGTATTTGGCATCATCACCAAGTTCAACTTAGCAACAAACTCATTTATTTGAGTTTCTACAAAATTTTCTGCATTTAATATTGGTTGTTTTCTCCCTCCTTATCTGGACACTGTGATGCATACTACCCTTGCTTATGACAAATGAAGAACTTGATTTTACTCAATTACTTATTCCTTGATTGTGAGGTTAAATCCTTATAATTTTCCTTACCCTTGATATGTACTTCACTTCTACCCTTATGTCCATCCAAATAAAGCTAGTTTCTCATCACTCCATTTCTTGTTAGCTTTTGACTCCCTTTGAATCTCTTCTTGGATATAATTATCCAAAAAACTTTCAAATTTATGAAGGTTCTAATGAGAAAAAATACCTTTGACAAATGGTTCCATTGGAACTGAAAATATATTCAGTGTCATGTTCATGAGCATTTCATATGCAATATTCTCCCCAAATACTACAATTTTATTATGAATTTGAATATCGTTCATAAGGTAACTCGTAACTAAATATGGGTTGGTCATATATATGGCTTTGATTTTTTTCTGCTATATTGTTGTACCGCCTAATCCCATGTCTTGAATTTTCTTCATATAGTAGGATATTCATTCTTGTGTGCAGAGAAGGGTAGACAGAAAAATGGCAAAGGGGATTAAAATTATTAAAGAGATAAAAAGTGCTTGGAGGAGCCTTTTTTGCGTATACAAAGTTGGTTTAAATGCTAAACTTAGTGGCTAGAACAGTGGATCCTATAAGTGAAACTTTGGGCAGATGTGGCCGACACATATAACAAAGGAAAAAAATCTTATTAGTCTCTGGTGGAACCCACCCTGCAGGCGTACCCCCATGGAATTCCCCCAAGGCAATGTTAAAAGGGAATGAAGTTGAGTGTCGGGAGAGGAGGACCAGGATGATGTCATACTGATGATGACACCCCAATAGGAGCACCCAAGAAGCACACTTAAATGATACAAAAGAAAATATATGAGCTGAAGCTGAGCAGGCGAGTTCCACCCAGTAGTAACACCTCAATGGTGTATCCTAGAGCGACAAGCGAAATGAAAGGAAAAGGAAAAACATGAAAAATAAAAACAAAAGGGGTCCACCCCCACATTGAATAAAGAGATCCAATCAACGAGAAACTAATGTGTGGATTTCCGTCGGGTCAAAGGATACCAGGTCCCAGGAGAAACTTCGAGGGTAAACTAGCATGACGGATAATCCAACATTGGCAACCAGAAATTCAAAGTCAACAATCAGAAATAGGCGATCAACGACTAGGATTGATTCTAGGGGGATTAAGCCTCATCCTCAACCTTGTTCATTCACCCTGCCAGAGTAGGGGGACCACACCCACCCCCAACGTACTAAAACACTAGTGATGCCAGCAAGAGAGAATGATTTTCGGCGGGAGTAGTCTACGGGCAGTGTTTTTAGCCGGAAACTACCGCATTCGGAAAATCTATGCTACCCGTCGACTGAGACTCCCTTCGCCAAGTGCCTGGGGATCATCGCATCCGATGCCATCCAGTCCCCATCGCCACCTATCATATCGCAGTTAATGTAATTACGGGTGCGTCATTAAATACAAAGTAGGTGCAACTTAAAGAGGCGCGATTTGAATTATGGGCGCGTCATTTGAATTTTCCAAATGTGTATTAAAAAACCCGCCCAAACAACAATTTGAAATTTGAAATTGGACAGCAGAGAGGCAGCTATTCTCCGCAATCTTCATGGCTTCGCAATACTCAAACTGCGTGTCACGGATCAGATCGTGCTCTGCTCTTTCACAAATGTCGGATTTATCAGAATGCCACCGCAGAGCCCAACGGGGGGTAATTGTTCCACAGTTGCTGCACGAATGGCCACCTCGTGCACTAGGTTCCCTCCTGCACATTCTCCCATCAGAATACACCGCGTGAAATCTCCATGGGAACTCAGCCACGGATCATCGCAGTCCCCGCGCGCTAGACGGCGACGCCAAACAACAGATTCCATCGCTTCTTCACATGCTGCAGGAAGACGATGTTCTGGTGCTAGCCTGTAATTTACAGAAACACACATCTCCCTGCCCTGCTTCACAAGCTGAGAGAGAATTAAGTATGAATATCTCTTATCTGCACTTCCTGCACAAAATCCCCCACCATGGAAATGAAGCAGAATGGGATATTTCTCCACTTGGCTTCTATCCGGCGAGGTTTCAGGCAAATAAATGCGAGCCCAGATGCCCGTATGAGGATTGATCTCCAAATCATTGGTTGCCACTCCATTTACAAAGGCCTCAGTAGCACTCACTGGTGGATTCCAAATATTTAGGGGACGCTCGATTGAGCCATCGTTGTAGATCCGAATTACACCGGGAATTTCATCAATGATTTGCTTACTCATTTTGATAGCATTTATAGTCCAGCTGCCTGCCCTTGGTGAAGCTATTGAATGGCTTTTCTGATATCTGTACTCTGTAGAAATGTCAATTGGGCGTTGGGTTCAATTTCTCTTGGTGAAGCTCTTGAATGGTTTTTCTGATATTTGTGCTCCGCCTTCTGGATTTATAGACCTTGGTTAGCCTTCTTCATAGTTAGTCATAAGCCGCCTTTCATAGTTAGTCATGAGCTGCTTACAAGTCAAAATGAGCCGCCTTTCATAGTTAGCCATGAGCGCCTTACAAGGCAAAATGAAACTTGTAAAATGAATAAGATGTCTAATTCATTCGGTCAATGAAGAAGATCTGTAATTTATTCATTCTTAAAATGAAGAAGATGACAAAGATATGTAATTTTGTCAAAATGAAGAATATGTGTAATTTATTAAGTACTTAATATATTGTTGATTTATGGTTTTAAAAAAATACTAATAAAAAAATATTTCAATGTTGGTTTTTTTTATTGGTTTCTCACTTGGGTTATTGTTTGTAGTTTGCTTAACAAAATCTCTATCAATACTTGCCCTCGCAACAATGCCTTTGGGACAGGCGAGGTCTCATGTGAGGCATTTAAGGGAGTTGCGAGAACTATGTTTCTACAATTGAGAAGGGGATGGTTTTTTTGCGCCATTTTTCCTCCACACTTAGCCTCCTAATTACACATTAAAACATTTATAAACGTTTGAGGTAATTACAACATGTCATCGTCATTAGAAAATTAAAGGAAGGGGTGCATTAGATGTGAAAGCATCATTCACATGCAAAAAACTTGTGATCATAAAGCTTGTGCAATTTAGTAAGATATTTAAGATTATGTTGAAAAAATTTAGGAACAATCACTTGAAAATCATCAAACCCTTTTCATTCGATCACATATACAAATGTACTCAAAGTTTTCATCATATCTTTTCACTTATAAACTTTGAAATCAATAACTTATGTAAGAAAATTAGATAAGAAACCTTTTTTCTTTAGGCAAGCGGTAAGGAACCCATTAAATACATTTTTTTATAAGGGACCATTTTTAACCAAGGCACGATGTTAAATAACTCTCTTTCTACACAAAATGGGGTATTCTTTCTTTTTGACTACTTATTTGATTTGACCAAAATGTCAAAAACTCACTCATTTGTACTTAGTAGTTAGTGGATGTTATAGAATTAAAACATTGTACCTACTTCAAAGGGCATTTAAATGGAATGTTCTACCTTTGATGACTAATAATAAGTTAGATCATTTTGGAAAAAATAATCATTAATGATTTATCAAACATTTCATTAATCTACCATTTTCCTAGAACTATTATAGGTTTGATATTATGTCAAGTTTTCTCACAATTTACAACAAATGATACCCTTTACTTATCACAAAAAGAGACTTTATATAGAGAATTGTTCACTCTATATCACTTGAGGTTAAAAGGTTCATTGTCACCTAAAACATTTTGAAACACCAAGTGCAAGGTTCCTGCCCCATGCTTTTTCCCTTCGAAAATGAGACAAAATCTCTTTTATGAGCTAAATAGATTGTAGTTAGGAACATAACATTTTAATAAATTGTGGTTTATAAATTTAATTTTTTAATAAATAAAGTAATTTTTTTATATAATATTTTTCATAAAAAATTGTTTTTTATTAATTATCATCTTACCTAGATTAATAAAATGGACTCCTTTTATCTTTATCCAATCATCTTTCTTTATAATAATTTTATTTTTAATCAAATTTTTATTTAGATAATTTTTTAATGATATTTATATTTTATTATTTTGTCTTATAAAATTTATTACACTATATTAGATAATTATTTCTTCTTTCGTATAAAAATGTATTCACTATGTCTATCTTTAAATTATATATATAGTATACTTTACAAACTTATTAATAATGCTCCTTAAAAACCCATTAACCTCGAAATCCTCTAGTTCTTAATTAACCCCCAAAACATACATTAACCCCCTAACACCTTAACCCCATTCCCATAAGCCCTTAAACTCCATTCCCCTAAACCCTTAAACCCCTAACCCTTAAGCCCTTAACCACTAAACCCTAAACCCTTAAACAATAACCCCTTATCCTTAATCCCATAGAGTAATTAACCTCTAATTCGACTTAACCTCTTAATCGACCTTAACAAAAATAATCAAATAATATTTCTCCACATCAAGATGACAACATAGGTCAAATACCTCTTAAAAGATTATAAAATACATTTACAATACAATTTACAATACAAAGACATACAATCTAAAATACAATATACATATAACAATTTACAAAAACAATCTACAATACAAAGACATATAATGAATAACTTACTAATGAGACATATACGACTTTTGTCTCATAGTATTTTCGTTAAAAATTAAGGCAGGGTCTATTTTATTAGCAAAATAGATTGTGGTTAAGAACATAACATTTTAAAAAGGAAAAAACTCCCGCCTCTGCGCGACTGTGCACAGGCGGCGCCCTCACGACGGAAGTCTCGGCTTCGTCGCAGCCTCCGCCCCTCGGGGGTCCGGATATGTACGGATCAGGCACGCACCTTCCTCTGATCTTGCCTGCGGCCTGCGCGGGCGTTCCTCTTATCGGATACGCGGATGCGACGCCTCGCCTCCCGTGACCTTCTGAAGGATGCGATCGGATCCACTCCATTCCACTTTTCGACCTACGATGCCTAGCATTTGTACGGAAATTGTGGATCGGTTGTGCTGTCATCGGATCTCCACGGCCATGTATTGAGCATTCTCGCCCCTCGGGCCCTGTGAGTCTTATCGGATAGAGAAGGCTGCGTCTCTTCTATGCTAGCTTCGTTGCCTAAGAAGAAGAATACTGAAGCTGCTAAGTTTGTAAAAAAGCTCGACGATGTTCTGGAGGTAAACCTTCCTTCTGAGGGACCAATCCAGGTTGCTTTGTCCCTTGCAGATCGCGCCCTGGTAGGTCAATTCACGGGCCTTTGGCCCTCGCCTAAATCAATGGAAAATTGGGTTGTTAAGAACTGGATCCCGCTGATCAAGAACAAGGTCACATCATATTTTCTTGGAAGAGGCTACTTCCTGTTTGAATTCAATACCAAGGAGGACAAAGACTTGATCTTCAGGAATGGGCCCTATTTCATGGGACCACAGGGCCTCTACCTCAACAAATGGACCCCTGACTTCGATCCGGCCGTGGATGTCCCATCGGCAGTGCCTGTCTGGGTTCGGCTCCCTAATCTTCCGGTACACTGCTGGAACTAGGATTCCCTCAAGCATATAGGCAATGCATTGGGAAAGTTCATTGACAGAGCAAACAACAACGATCAGTATGATTGCGCCCGAATCTGTGTCGAGGTAGACTTAGAGGTGGGTCTCCCGGAGGCCATCAAAATAAAGGTTGGCAGATGGACGCATGTGCAAGTGCTGGATTATGAGCAGCTCCCTTTCAAATGTCGTAAATGCCACATCTACGGTCATTTTGCAAGAGGATGCCCGAACAAAGGGGATGCAGAGATAAGAAAGGACGATGGTTGGAACCAAGTCAAGAGGCCAAAGACAACTCACAAGAAATCTGGGGCACAAGGCCCCCAGCTTGCCTCCGCTGAAAATGTACCTTTGTCAAAAAGCCAAGAATATAGGTATGAGATCTTAAGCTTTGCAGAAGAAATTCCTCAGGAATAAGATAGGCAAGACAAACCAACAGAAAAAAATGAACTCAGCAGGAACAAGACCTGAGGAGAGTGCCACGGTAAGGAATAAGGAAAAGAAAACAGAAGCCTTCGAGGAGGATCATGACTTGGACGAGTCTGAGGAAGATGGAGAAATTGGAGATACGCAGACTTCGGTCAGAAGATCTGCAAGGGGCCGCAAAACTGCCAAAGAAAAGAGAGATCAGAAAACTTATAAAGACAAGCTTCAGGGTAGTCAGCCCACACTGGAGAAAATTCTAGGCAAAAATCCGAAGATGGTTAAAAACCATGCTCAGGGCTCCAGGGGAGCTCCTCACCAAAGAAATAAATGATGAAGATTGTCTCCTGGAACTGCAGAGGAATGGGGAGTAAAACGAAAGAAGAAGCAGTGAGAAGTCTTATAAGAAGAGAAGCCCCATATATTCTTCTGATCCAGGAGACCAAAATGGAGGACAAGGAGTTTCTCCAAACCAGTAAAAATTTTTGGAAGGGAAGTAGTGGACAAACAGTTTCAGCAAGGGGAGCCTCTGGGGGACTGGGCTCTCTCTGGAACCCTATCAAGTATAGGTTGGTCACGGAGACGCACAATACCCACTGGTTGTTCTTGAAGCTACATTCTGTGGACTCAAGGGATACATTCAGCCTGTTTAATGTCTATGTACCTACAAATATAGGGGAGAAAAGGGAGTGCTGGGACTCCATCAGGCATCTTTCGGAGTCTAAGAACTTGGAAAACATCATTATTGCAGGTGATCTAAATCTCACTCTGCGCATGGAGGAAAAGTGAGGAGGCACAATCATAAGGGACCCTGCAAGGGAGTGGGTGGAAGATCTCGTGCAGGACTGGGATCTGCTCGATATCCCCCCAGAAAATGGTAAGTACACTTGGTCCAATAAAAGAATAGGCCCCGGTCATATTGCTGCTAGACTTGATAGATGTTTGGTGCAGAGCTCTTTCCTTTTGCTAGGTTTAGAATCCAGATTGCATATCCTCCCATGCATTGTCTCAGATCATAAGCCCATTATGCTAGAGATGTTGGGCCACAAGGATCTTGGTCCCATACCTTTCAGGTTCAATGCTCTTTGGGTCAAGGAACCTGAGTTTCTGAATTTGGTTCAGGACAGTTGGAGAATGCTAGTGAAGGGCTCACCTTTCTTCATCTTGGAAGAAAAACTAAGAAGACTGAAAGCTGCCCTTAAATCATGGGCTAAAGCCCTCCCCACCCCTGCAAAAGAGAGAAAGCAGGCCCAAGACAATCTTGCCCAGCACCATGCCCAAAGTGAAGATGTAGAAATCACTAAAGAAGTGTTAGATAAGGAATCTGAGCTTCAACAAATCTTCCATAAAGCCTGCCTTTCAGAGGAAGAGCATTGGAGACAAAAGTCTAGGAGTTTATGGCTTAAAGTGGGAGACAGAAATTCTGCCTTCTTCCACAAACAAGCTCAAGATAGAAAGAGCTTTAACTCTATAGCAGAAATCAAAGACGGCAACTCGATCCACAAAGAATTTGAGAGCATAAAGAGAGCAGCTTTCAATCACTTTAAAAATTTGTACAGAGAAGAGGGAGAGACTGACCCAAACTCTAAATTTTTGGAGGCGATTCCTTCTAAGATCCCCCCCCTAATGAATCAGCAACTCGAAGCGAAGATATCTATACAAGAAATAAAAGATGCTCTTTCCGACATGGAGCCTGACAAAGCCCCAGGCCCAGATGGCTTCACTGCTAGATTCCTTCAAACCTGCTGGCAGATCGTGGAGAAAGATCTCTACAAAGTGATTCTGAAATCTCAAAATTGCCAGAAAATAGGGGCAGCACCAACTCTGCCTTTCTTGCCCTCATTCCCAAGGAAAAGGGCGCTAAAGAATTTAATCGGTTCCGCCCCATCTCTCTTTGCAATATTGGATACAAATTAATCACAAAGGTAATTGCAAAAAGGCTAAAAGGCATCCTCCCAGCCATCATTCCTGAGAATCAAGGCGGATTTGTTTAGGGGAGACAGCTTGTTGACAATTTCATTCTGGTGCAAGAGGCGATTCACTCGAGTCACCTTCGCAAAGAGAAAGGTATGGTAATTAAATTAGATCTGGCAAATGCTTTCGATTGTGTCAGACTTAGCTTCCTTTGGGAAGTCTTGAAATTTTTTGGCTTTGGATTGGGCTTTTTAAATTGGATCAGGGCTTGTATTTTTGATCCTTGGATCGCCCCCTTGGTGAATGGGAGAGCAGCTGGCTTTTTCAAAGCTTCAAGAGGGCTTAGGCAAGGCTACCCCCTCTCTCCGCTGCTCTTCGTCCTTCAAGTTTCTGCCCTGAGCTTCTTCCTCGATCAGAAATTGGTTGACCAGGAGATCTTGGGGCTCAACATAGCCAAAGGGGTAAAAAATGTAAATCATACCCTTTTTGCGGATGATACCCTTTTGTTAGGGGTTGCCTTTGCTAGATCTTCCTTGAGGTTTAAGGAGGTTTTGGACGATTTCAGTGATGCTTTAGGCAACAGTTTAAACAAAGGTAAGTGTAAAGCTTTCTGCTAGAATATCTCTGCTTTCACCCTTTCTGCCATCTCCAGAATTCTTGGATTTACTGCCACCCTCAGCTGGACCTCTTTTACCTATCTAGGCCTTCCCATATTTCGCAAACTGGCTTACAGTAGAGATTGGAACCCCCTGTTGGACAAATTTAAGGCCAAAATTCAGGCTTGGGGATTCTCTTGGTTAAACCTTGCCGGCAAAATCGCCCTTATCAAATCTATTCTCAGTAGTCTCCCCATCTTTCAATTTTCTGTGATCCTAGCACCTACTGGCATCATCAAAAAAATGGAAGCCTTCATTCGCAGGTTTTTTTTGAAAGGGGGCAATCTCAATGACAGAAAAATCCCGTTGGTAAGTTGGGAAAAAATTTGCAAGCCTCAGAACGAAGGAGGCCTTAATTTCAAAGATCTCTGCCTCCAGAACACGGCCATGGGGGCCAAGATCTTCTGGAGAATTATCGCCCCACATCCAGGCTGGGCGCAAAGAGCTCTATGGAGGAAATATTTCATGGGGAAGAGGAAAAGATGTTTGGATACCTCTTTGCCCACCACAGGCTCACATCTGATTAAACTCTGTCACAAATCAGCCTCCCTAATCAGAGACGGAGCGCACTGGATTCCAGGCAATGGAAAAGAAATCAGGATTTGGGACGACAACATCATGATGCAGCCTCCCTTAGCGTCACACTGCTCTCTGCAAGCGCTGCGAATATGGATGGACCGCGCAGGGTGTGTATCTCTTTGGGACATCTCACAGTGGATAGGCAGCAACTGGCTGCGCTGGAGTCTTCCTCCTGTGCCTCCAGAGCTATCACATGATCGCGACCTCCTCCTTTCTTTGCTAAATGGTAATGCGCCTCTACGCATGGGAAAAAAGGACGCCCGGGGTTGGGGAGCCGCCCCAAGTCTGTTTTCTGTTGCGCAGGGGTACAAGAGTCTTCAAGAACGCCCTTACGTCCCTCCTGACCCTGCTGTAATGAAATGGCTTTGGAATTACATGTCAATGCCAAAGGTCGACTCTTTTTGCTGGCTGCTATGCCATAGAGGAATTTTAACTGAAGACAAATTGAAGAAAAAAGGTTTTCAAGGTCCTTTTAGATGTCATTTGTGCTGTGACAATGAAGAGAGTGCCCAGCACATCATTTTGGACTGCAAATTCTCAAGAGAAATCTGGCAGAACCTCTTGAACTATTGGAAAATAGAGTTCATCCTTCCTATGTCCATTTCTGATTTATTTGCAAACTGGCGCAATTTCTACCCAAAAACGCTCCCAAAAAATGAGAGTTTTAAAGCTGCATGGTTCTCCTTGCCGAAATTCATTTGCTGGAAAATCTGGCTTGAGCGTAATAGAAGAGTATTTAGAGATGAAAACTTAAATCCGCAGTTCATCACCATCAAAGTTAAAAGTCTCTGGAAATAAAGTCTGGGGGAGCACTTGTCGGATGTGAATCTAAACCAGAATGACTTAGACTGGGGTGCCACGCTGGACCTCCAATTCTCTGGCGAAACAAGGCAACACAAGGACACAAAAGAGTGGCAATACAGAGGGAAGGAGCATGATATTTCAGATTTTCTCACCAAGCAATCTAGATTCTCTTTGTTCTTTGACGGGGCAGCGAAAGGCAATCCCGGTTTGGCTGGGGCAGGAGGAATTATAAAGAACAAGGAAGGCATAACGATGACAAAGTTCGCTTGGGGTTTAGGGCACTCTACCAGCATCCAAGCTGAAGCCTTGGCACTCCTGCAAGGTCTCAAGCAAGCAAAGGTCATTGGTATTTTAGATGATAGTGTTATAGGAGACTCTCAATCTATCATCAAAGTTTTATTGGAGGATTCCTCTCCCGCAGACCTCAGATTGGCAAGAGTGATCTCAAGAATTATAATCCTAGTGAAATCTTTCCGAACTGCAAGCTTTCTCCATGTATTAAGAGAAAACAATAAAGATGCAAATTTGGAAGCCAACAGGGCGGTGCCACTTCCCGCAGGCTTTCTTCTGGTAGACGGAATTGAGGAGTGGGACTCCATACCATAAATCTGCTATGTTTTTCTGCATTATTCTGCAACAATTTGTTTGTTTGTTTAAGCTAGGAAAAATAACGAAGATAAATTCACTAGCCTCGAGTAAAAATTGTGGATTCCCAAAATTTGGGGCCTATGATCAGTCTGTGGAAGAAAGTCTAAGGGCTAGGCACGATCTATTGTAACCGGTGAAGGAATTTTGGCCACTTTCTAATTAAATACGCACCCCGTTCTTGTAAAAAAAAAAAAAAAAACATAACATTTTAATAAATAGTGGAATTTAAACTTTTTAATAAATAAAACCATTTTTATATAATCTTTTGTCATAAAAAATCGTTTTTATTAGTCACTCTGTATTACATGAATTAATAAAATGGACTTCTTTTATCTTTATCCAATCATCTTTCTTTATAATGATTTTATTTTTAATAAAAATTTTATTTCATTAATTTTTTAATGATATTTATATTTTATTATTTTGTTTTATAAAATTTTATTACACTATATTATATAATTATAAATTCTTATTTCCTATAAAAATTTATTCACTATGTCCATCTTTTAAATTATGTCCATAATATACTTTACAAACTTATTAATAATGCTCCATAAAAACCCATTAATCTCGAAATCCTCTAGGTCCCCATTAACCCCTTAAACATATATTAACCACCTAATACCCTAACCCCATTCCCCTAAGCCCTTAAACCCCTAAACCCTTAAAAAATAACCACTTATCCCTAAGCCCACAGAGTAATTAACCCCTAACTCGACCCAACCTCTTAATCAACCCTAACAAAAATAATCAAATAATATTTCTCCACATCAAGATGACAACATAGGTCAAATACCTCCTAAAAGAATATAAAAAACATTTACAATAGAAAGACAATACAAAGACATAAAATCTAAAATACAATATACATATACACATTTACAAAAACAATCTAAAATACAAAGACATATAATGAATAACTTACTAATGGATGATATTCATACTCGCCTTCAGAATGTCCATAATTTCTACGATGATTTTTAGTTGTTTTTATTAGAAGTCTCCTTGGCTTCAAGCCCTTGCAATTTCTACAAGGGAAATAACATTTTTGATCCTTCAAAACCCCCTGATGTCGATCCCACGTATACTTGGTCTCCTTGAGGAATGTCATGAGACATTTTTGTCACCAAATATTCAATGATGATTTTGCTCAAAAATTAACCCCAAAATAACCCAACAACCTTTCAAAACAATCACAAGTAATATAGAAACTATGTCAAAGTTATATGATGTTCAGGTATATATATATATATATATATATATATATATATAGTATTATATTAATAAATATATTATTTATATTGATATTAATATATATTTATTATATATTAATAATATTATATATAATAGCCTTTTGGGTGGGCAGTATTGTCAATTCCCTGTTTGGTCTTCAAGTCAAGTTTTTTTGCATGTAGGAAAGGTCTCAGCTTTAAATTAGTATTTTAAATTATAGATCACATTATTATTAATTAGTGTAAATATTTATAATCAATAATGATTCTTGGAAATCGTTTCAAAAAAATAATCCCTTTGAAGTGACATCTCCAAATATCTTTACTCAAAAAATTTATTTATTCTTACTAATATATTATTTTAAAAATACTATAAAACAAACAAATTATTAATTAGTCATATGTAATTAATAATTACAAGATTTTTAACTCACTCATTTCATTAATATTAGCATAAATTTCTTCCAAGTGCAAATTTTTTTTAGAGTGAAATATATAAGAGGGATCAATTTTCTTCACGTGCAAACTTTTTTAGAGTGCAAATTACAATGTGTTATCTTTCATTGTTTAAATTGTATTTTTGAATGCTAAATAGAGTATATATAGGACCAAATAAAAATTATAACCATAAACACTTAATTTTTTTCTATATATAGATATATATGAAGTTGATATCGACATAGATCTTCAAACAGTTTATTGAAATATTTTGTTTAAGTATTTTTGAAAAGTATCTGATTCACACGTTTTTTTTTTACTTCTAATTACTTTACAATATATTATTTTTTTTAATTATAGCACGTATTATTTTTTTTATTTTATTTTATTTTTTTTCTTAATTTTAAAAGTGCACGGACAAACATACAAACTTACAAGTCCCCGCCCCCTTGAACCTTCCAAGATGAATGGGAGGTGTTACTTTATACTAACCCAACCTCCATGGTCTCATTATAGAAACACGGTTACAAAATTTCCTTCATATCCAAAGTTAGCAGAATCAAGTTTGCACTACACCATCACATATAACTCATCGAGAGCTTTCCCAAAATATAAACTTTATCAAAATATGACACCAAAATCAAAAGTTATGGTCTTTTAAAGTCTAGGTAATAATGCCCTACCACATCAGGAAGCAATGCCACGTGGATCCTCCCATTTGCCTATATGGAGTTTCCATGTCACCCACAACTTCCATCGTGTCTTCTACCACATCACCACACCACCACACCTTATGTGTCTTTGCATTATTCCTTTGGTGTTACCTTGCCAAGCCTCTAAGCCGTGAATTCCATGTTATATGAAGGGAGGATTTCCCATATTGCGGCTCCCATCTCTTGGGCCACTACGAGGTTTCACTTACTTCAAATTATCGAGGTGCAATAAGAAATATTAGCTTCAATTACCAGGTGGTCTCATGTTTCTCTGGTCTCCATCAACCATGACCTCCATGAAAAACATTTACGCCACGAGGAAACTCTCATGGGGTGCAAGAATCACTTCCCCATTTTTTATGACAAGGTTCACGTTCCCTGACCCTATTAATCACGACCAATCTTTTGGATGCGCAATTTGAACCTCCCGAGGTATGTGACCTGTGATGACAATTTTCTCCATCAAATTCCAAGAAGATTTCATGTCCCTTGGCTTGTCCCCTAAATTGCACACTTGAACCTCCCATGGTTTGTGACCCGCGATGATGTCACGCTAACATCATCCCATGATGACATCATTTCGATGTCATCTTATCATGTGGCCTCTTTTGAAGGTGCCATGTGTCACTCGGTTATAGGCCATAAAGCCATCCCAAAAGGAAAATTTTTGTGGCCACATGTCATGTTGTTTGCATGCCACTTTTGCATTCCTTCCATATCACACTACTACATCAACCCCATCTTGCCCCTACCAGGGATAGGGCCTTATGAAAAAAATCACTTCACCATTCTATGAGTTTTCTAGGTTCATTTTGTAGTCCAACCTATGAGCCTCAACATCCTCGTGCCTCGACCCCACTACACAACCCAAAGCCTTCCCATGGTCACGCTACTGTGATGTGAAATTCCCTGTCCTCTAACATAACACTTTTCATGTCGTAGCTCCTATCTACTAGGATCACTATGCTACAAAGACCTTTAAGGAATCTGCGACCACCATATAAATCTTGATGTTAAGTAACAAGTTTGCCTCCCATCGAATGCCTCATTATACTTAACAACTTTCTCAATATGCCTCTTACTCCTTCGCTATAACAATCAACAACAAGGTTCATTGGCTCTCATACTTGGATTTTTACAATCCCATGGCCTCCTTCTCATGGGATTTACATGTCAGCCCCAAGGAGACAATAATCTACATTTTCTCGATGTTATTCACAGGTCTCCTCGACGTTTACCCTTGTCAGTTAGGAATTCACACATGCTTATAAGAGGAAAATGAGCATACAACCAATCTACCAATTGATTAGCCATCAACATGAGCGTGTTAATACATAAACCATCAGTGAGCATAATAAATGATTAATGCAAGAGCATCTTGACATTATAGGACTTATAAATCCTTTGCAAATGAGGTAACAACTCACAACACATTTCTTTACAATACTTTTCATTCCAACACATAGGAAAAGAAAAAAAAGAAAAAAAAATCTCTTGAAATCCAATCAGCCAATACCATATAGCGACATAAGTAATCATTGCATTAAGACAAACACGACAGTGTCAATAAATCACTTATTATGATTATACAGAGATATCAACGCCTTCTGAGCTATGTTTACCTCATATACAGAATGTCTAAGTCACGCTACTAATGAAGACACCTGCAACAAGGCCACAATATTGAGATATTGAGACCATTCAAGGAGCTACTATGAACAATATTAGGTGGTCTTAGATAACCATTCAAGGAGCTATCATAAAAACATGCAAAAATCCAAGAATTCCACAACCTCATTATTCAAGCATTCCCGTAAACACTATGCTCACACAAGATAGATGCCCAACTCATAATCCTACCCACAAAGGATAACTAAATGAGTATAAGATAACAAAAAAATTCCCAATTAATGTAGACTACTAGGCATGCATACATAAACTCTCCTGTAATGAATAAACAATATTAAATCCACACACCTCAGACAAATCATTATCACCATACCACATAAGATGGCCAGTCACCCTGACTTTATGATGAACCATACCTTATTACTTGAATGTTACAGGTTATAATTATTGACAATTCATAATACATAAAATTACAAGAAAATAAACACTTATATGATTAGAAGGCTTGTTCTTCATGACCTTCTCCAAAAAAAAATAAAAAAAATTACATTTTGGTTTATGGCTCCACAAGAATACCAAGTCATCCATCCTTCGTGTCAAGTCATCTTAGCCCTAAAGAGGCACCTATTCAACCCCCAAAGAGAATATATATATATATATATATATATATATATATATATATATGGTCATTTGATCTCCCTCATGGTATAATTCTCATATCATCATATCAAGCATGTTCCGCTCCCTTAAAGTGAAGAAGTAAAGGAGATGAAGGCCAAATAAAAATGAAGATCTTTCTACTCCCGTGTGTGACTAGACTTGGACCAGATTTTCTATGATATATTTCTCTGGAGGAGTCTGAATTTTTATATGGAAGAAAAAGACTTTGACTGATCCTTTCAACAAAATTTCCAGTTACTATTTTGGAGGGTTAGCTTGGCTTCTTGGTGGATTTTTGGTCTAGTCATCTTACTGGTCAGTTTGTCTATGACTTTGATGTCTCTCTTTTTTACTTTATTCTATAAGGAAAAGTGGTTCTGTTATTCTCCCATGTGGGTTTTCCCAAGGTAAACTTGTGTGTTCTTGTGTGGTTATCTCTTTATGATCCTTATAGAATTTTTGTTTACTATTGAGCTCCTATGTATAATTTCTTTATGATGGAAAAATTCACCAAAAAAAAAATATTAAACCAATAAATACTGATAAGGAGATCATGTCCAAGTTTTAAAAAATGCTCAAAAATAAAAGTGCTCAGAAGTGGTTGCAACTTGAACGATTGAAAAGGTCTCGTTTCTTTGATTTTGGTGCCGCGAACGGTTCATAAAATAGAGGTCATATGCAGAAGATATGAAGGTTTGAAAAGCCCAGTAAACTCCAAAATATGTTGACCAAGTTTGACTTTATAATTTGGGAAAATTTTTAGAAATAATATTCCCAAGAATATTCCTCGAAATATTCCCTGGAGGGCGAATCATTTGTGGACAAGTGTCATAATTCGATTAGCTATGGTTTTGAATTCATTTTGTTGTGGCCAATCAGAGGGTGTCACGTGGCAAGCTTGGAGGACACCACATGGCCCCAGGGCGGAGGAGAAACAACATTGTAAAAATTTGTTACTCTGCAGGAATCGAACCCCGGCCTCCTGCCCGCGAGTGCACAGGTCTAACCGGCCCGTCTGTGTGGTAAGTCTTAACCACTATGGGTCACAAGCGGTATTTAAAGTTTGTTTAAAGTTCGGTTGGCGGGAGGAAGGGAAAATTTTGTTTTTGCCATAACTCCCTCATTATTGAACCAAATTGGGTGCAAAAATAGTTAATTTTGGGTATTCTCGACATTCTGGACACATTGGCATAGGTTTCAGAGCTATCATAGGTCATCTTCAGTAGGTTTAGCTTCAACTAATATCAAGGAGACATCAAGGCCACCATGGTGTATGCAATGTATTGATCATCCTTTGTCTATTTTATGCAAATGAATAGTCATCTCTAGCTAATATAAACATTATGAAGTTGATTTTACAAAGAGCATAGCCTATTGAGGCTTCATTTCACATGTACTTACCATTTTTGAGAAATAAGATATGAGGGACATGCCATTGGGAGCTGGAACAACAGATGTAGCCTAGGAGGGGTGAACTTCTTCATCAAATTTGCAAAGAAATGTGCTATGTGATGTTTTATTCTTTGTTATTTACTCTTGTACAATGACAAATAATTAAAATACATACTTAATCCTCACACAGAAATCTGTTTAACAAAGCTAAAACCATTTGTTTCACCTGCAAACTTCAGAGAACCTTATGCACATATTTTAATTACTGTTTGGATACTTAGCACAACAAAACTAATACATTCCATTTAGATCAAATACCCATACAATCTCCTTACAAATCAATTCCGCTAATACCATTTTTTTCAAAAACTCACTTAGTAAATACCCCCTATGCATAGACTCTTATATAAACATAAAATTAGGTTCATGTTCTACCAGCAACGTTTAAGGGAAATTTTTTTTGCTAGATTCCCTAGGGCTCTAATATGTAAGGAAATGAATTTCATTAGGAAAAATTTTCTAGGGTATGGGTTACTATCAGGACCTTAGTATGTAAAAATTGTTTCCCCTACCTGACCCCCCTAATTTCCTTTTCATAATCCCTTTTAGTGCCAATGACCTACCCACTATCAAGGGAATATGACTTTCCCCTACATCAAGCTCTAACTCTTTTGACATATCATTTTCTAGTAGAGTTAGGAATTTTGGGCTAGAAGTCATAAGGATACCATCACTGCCTATCGCTCTCCCTCACTACGCTTAGAGGTGGAGAGGGAATTATGTATAATAAAGAAGTTTTATGCTCTAAATAATTAAAAGGGGTTATGAATTCAATAAAATTTCCAATAATTGGCTCCTCGTTTGACTCCAGATTAGTATTATCATGTTGATCAATGAATGCACTATCATGACTAGGGCATGGTCCAACTCTAAACCCTAATTTATGAATAGCATGGCCCACAGAGGATCCTATCCCGAAAATAACATCAAAATGAATCATAATTTGGAGGTTTGGATGACTTACCTAGAGCACTATATGTCTAAATTCTTCAAGGAGGAGCTTGTGCATCAATTCCCACATTATCATGCATTGATTTTGTTCCATGATGAATGCTTGGGACTAGTTTAACTTATGCTAGTCACCATTGCTCCATCATTCTAAGGAAAAATCCTTTAAAGGTGTTCAATGTTTGATTATATCTTTAGTCGGGGTTGTTCCGTTACCTCATATATCATCATTAGTTATTTTGTGTATTTTCCATGGTAGTTGTCAAAGGCTTCTTTGCTTCTTCAACTAACATATTCTTGTCCTTCAAGCCTTTGGGTACTCATTTATTTTGGAAGGATAATGGACAAACTTTGAGAGTGTGACCAACCTTGTGACATCTAATGTACCAAAAAGGTACATTATAGTAATTCAATGGTTGGGAAAGCATCGGTCACTACTCGTCATCTCAATGGACTTGTACCAACCTTCACAAATTTGGACCTCAATATCTCAAAAACAGAGAGAAATGCATTGACCAAAATTCTCCCAATGTACTCCTACCCACTATTACAGTTCAACCAGCAGCCCCTGTAGATGACAGGGGTATCCTTCTCAAAGCAAAGGATACAGATATATTAAATCAAGTTTCTATTTTTGGGAACTTGATACAACATTACCCACCTTTATCTAATACGGGAAAAAAGAATAATGCCCACATTGCCTTTAAATACAGATACATTCCATGGGAGTAGTGAGTTTTAATGGATTTCAAATGATATTTTCCTCGCCAGGTTTTGTAGTGGGTGTGACCACAAATATGGCAGAAAATCCCTTGTAAGGATAGAACTCGGAGTCCCGCCAACACCCTTCATCAAAATTCTGTGAATAGCTCAATGAATCATACTGGGACTGAAGCCCTCCTATTGGAGATTTTGTATTGCAGAAGATAATGCTCCTCCCCTCCCTCTTGAACTTCCTGACAAGATTTTTCCACTTGGGTCCATGGCAGCAACGCACCCCTGTGTTCTTCATGGCTGTACCACAGCAATGTCTGGCCTTTCTGAGAGCTTTTTTCCACCAGTGGGAATGGACATCTAGGGATTTAGAATCACCCATTTCAAATCTGGCCCACAAAAGCAAAATGGAAGAAGGCTTGATAAGGTATCAGAAGGCTTGATAAGGTTTTAGGAAGAGGAGGAGGACAGAAGGAGCATTGAATGCGCTGCTCGAAATGGGTCATCCAGGCCTCTAGCTTCTCTACTTTCGCAGAGAAAAATTTCTGGCCTTGCCATACCACAACCACACGCTCCTGGACATGGCACTGGAAGTAGTGAATTTTGTTCAGAGTAGAAATTACCTCATAATGTTCCTCCTGACGAACCTACTCTGATTTTTCTAGGCATTCAAAAACATATAGTATCAGATATCGACACTACTCCAGACAACAGCTTTGTCACTGCCCTCATCCCACATGGCTTGCCATCCCCTGTCTCCTTGAACCACCATGACAAACCAACCCATCACTCTGCTGACCCTGCATGACCAGAATGCCCCACCCTGCCACCACCTCGACCACCCGCGACCGCTTGACCCGAGCGTCCGCTACTATTGTCGCCCCATCTCGAGCCATCGATGTCAGTCACCACTTCTAACTAAGAGAGAGACGCGCCACCCCCTGAGCTGCCCAAATTGGAATTAAATTGAGAGGAGGAGCGACCCCAACGACAAACCAGACGCATGGTTATCAACCCAATACCACAGAGACAGGCATAAGAGAACCCACAAGAACCTTCTCGAGTTGTAATTGCCCGCAGGGAGAAACACACCACCTGCACCGGTGTGACCACCACCAACTAGTCTAGAGTGAATGCGAAGAATAGAAATTTTACACCCACCACAAACAAAATGTCGTCCCACTTCCAAAGACGAACCCGCACTAACCAAACCACCCATAATCCAATATACTCGCTCCCCAAACACCACCAAGCGTTGGAGGTGCCCAAGAAGGGGCCGATGAGGATTGTAACTCCTCCCTCTTTCTAGAACAAAAGGTTACCATTCGACCCGAACAAGACCAAGAGAGCACACAGAGAACCAAAAGGCTGAGACCTTTCCTATATGCAAAAAACCTGACTTGAAGACCAAACTAGCAATTGACAATACTGCCCACCCAAAAGATTATTATATATTATTATTATTATAATATAATTAATATATATTCATATTAATATAAATAATATATTTATTAATATAATGCTACATGATTATATATAAAGTTATATAATTAATATATATATATATATATATATATATATACCCGAACATCATATAACTTTAACATAGTTTCTATATTACTTGTGATTGTTTTGAAGGGTTATAGGGTGATTTTGAGGTTATTTTTTGAACAAAATCATCACTGAATGTTTGGTGACAAAAAATATCTCATGACATTCCTTAAGGAGACCAAGTATACGTGAGATCGACGTCGGAGGATTTTGAAGCATAAAAAATGTTATTGCCCTTGTAGAAATTGCAAGGGCTTGAAGCCAAGGGGACTTCTAAAAAAGCAACTAAAAATCATTGTAGAAGCTGAGACCTTTCCTATATGCAAAAAAACCTGACTCGAAGACCAAACAGGGAATTGACAATACTGTCCACCCAAAATACTATTATATATAATATTATTAATATATAATTAATATATATATATATACCTGAACATCATATAACTTTGACATAGTTTCTATATTACTTGCGATTGTTTTGAAAGGTTGTTGGATTATTTTGGGGTTAATTTTTGAGCAAAATCATCACTGAATGTTTGGTGACAAAAAATGTCTCATGACATTCCTCAAGGAGACCAAGTATACGTGGGATCGACATCAGGGGGTTTTGAAGGATCGAAAATGTTATTTCCCTTGTAGAAATTGCAAGGGCTTGAAGCCAAGGAGACTTCTAATAAAAACAACTAAAAATCATCTTAGAAACTATGGACATGCTGAAGGCGAGTATGAATATCATCCATTAGTAAGTTATTCATTATAATTTGTCTTTGTATTTTAGATTGTTTTTGTAAATGTGTATATGTATATTGTATTTTAGATTTTATGTCTTTGTATTGTCTTTCTACTGTTAATGTTTTTTATATTCTTTTAGGAGGTATTTGACCTATGTTGTCATCTTGACGTGGAGAAATATTATTTGAGTATTTTTGTTAGGGTTGATTAAGAGGTTGGGTCGAGTTAGGGGTTAATTACTCTGTGGGCTTAGGGATAAGTGGTTATTGTTTAAGGGTTTAGGGGTTTAAGGGCTTAGAGGAATGGGGTTAGGGTATTAGGTGGTTAATATATGTTTAGGGGGTTAATGGGGACCTAGAGGATTTCGAGATTAATGGGTTTTTATGGAGCATTATTAATAAGTTTGTATAGTATATTATGGACATAATTTAAAAGATGGACATAGTGAATAATTTTTTATAGGAAATCAGAATTTATAATTATATAATATAGTGTAATAAAATTTTATAAAACAAAATAATAAAATATAAATATCATTAAAAATTTAACGATTCAATAAAAAATTCATTAAAAATAAAATCATTATAAAGAAAGATGATTGGATTAAGATAAAATAAGTCCATTTTATTAATTTATGTAATATGATAATTAATAAAAAAACGATTTTTTATGAAAAAAGATTATATAAATTTTTTTACTTTATTTATTAAAAAGTTTAAATTCCACAATTTATTAAAATGTTATGTTCTTAACCACAATCTATTTCGCTAATAAAATAGACCCTGCCTTATTTTTTAAGGAAAATACTATGGGACAAAAGTCGTATATGTCTCATTAGTAAGTTATTCATTATATGTCTTTGTATTGTAGATTGTTTTTGTAAATTGTTATATGTATATTGTATTTTAGATTGTATGTCTTTGTATTGTAAATGTATTTTATAATCTTGAAGTGTTTACGGCCAAGATTATTTTCTTGATGTGGAGAAATATTATTTGATTATTTTTGTTAAGGCCGATTAAGAGGTTAAGTCGAATTAGAGGTTAATTACTCTATGGGATTAGGGATAAGGGGTTATTGTTTAAGGGTTTAGGGGTTAGTGGTTAAGGGCTTAAGGGTTAGGGGTTTAAGGGTTTAGGGGAATGGAGTTTAAGGGCTTATGGGAATGGGGTTAAGGCGTTAGGGGGTTAATGTATGTTTTGGGGGTTAATTAAGACCTAGAGGATTTCAAGGTTAATGGGTTTTCAAGGAGCATTATTAATAAGTTTGTAAAGTATACTATATATATAATTTAAAGATAGACATACTGAATACATTTTTATACGAAAGAAGAAATAATTATCTAATATAGTGTAATAAATTTTATAAGACAAAATAATAAAATACAAATATCATTAAAAAATTATCTAAATAAATATTTGATTAAAAATAAAATTATTATAAAGAAAGATGATTGGATAAAGATAAAAGGAGTCCATTTTATTAATCTAGATAAGATGATAATTAATAAAAAACAATTTTTTATGAAAAATATTATATAAAAAAATTACTTTATTTATTAAAAAAATTAAATTTATAAACCACAATTTATTAAAATGTTATGTTCCTAACTACAATCTATTTAGCTCATAAAAGAGATTTTGTCTCATTTTCAAAGGGAAAAAGCATGGAGCAGCAACCTTGCACTTGGTGTTTCAAAATGTTTTAGGTGACAATGAACCTTTTAACCTCAAGTGATATAGAGTGAACAATTCTCTATATAAAGTCTCTTTTTGATAAAGTCTCTTTTTTGTGATAAGTAAAGGGTATCATTTGTTGTAAATTGTGAGAAAACTTGTTTTTCAATATCAAACCTAATGGTTCTAGGAAAATGGTAGGTCAATGAAATGTTTAGTAAATCATTAATAAGGTCTTTTTAAAATGATCTTACTTATTATTAGTCATCAAGGGCAAAGACATTCCATTTAAATGCCCTTTGAAGTAGGTACAATGTTTTTATTCTATAACATGCACTAACTACTAAGTAAACAAATGAGTAGAGTTTTTGACATTTGGTCAAGTCAAATAATCGTCAAAAGAAAGAATACCCCATTTTGTGTAGAAAGAGAGTTATTTAACATCGTGCCTTGGTTAAAAATGGTTCCTTATAAAAAAATGTATTTAATGGGTAAAGAAAAAAGGTTTCTTATCTAATTTTCTTACATAAGTTATTGATTTCAAAGTTTATAAGTGAAAAGATATGATGAAAACTTTGAGTACATTTGTATATGTGATCGAATGAAAAGGGTTTGATGATTCTCAAGTGATTGTTCCTAAATTTTTTGAACATAATCTTAAACATCTTACTAAATTGCTCAAGCTTTATGATCACAAGTTTTTTGCATGTGAATAATGCTTTCACATCTAATGCACCCCTTCCTTTAATTTTCTAATGACGATGACATGTTGTAATTACCTCAAACGTTTATGAATGTTTTAATGTGTAATTAGGAGGCTAAGTGTGGAGGGAAAATGGCACAAAAAAAACCATCCCCTTCTCAGCGGTAGAAACATAGTTATCGCAACCCCCTTAGGTGCCTCACGTGACCTCGCCTGTCCCAAAGGCATTGTTGCGGAGCAAGTATTGATATAGATTTTGTTAAGCGCACTAGGAACAATAACCCAAGTGAGAAACCAATAAAAACAACCAACATTAAAATTTTTCATTTATGAATAACATTGAAATATTTTTTTATTAGTATTTTTTTAAAACCATAAATCAACAATATATTAAGTACGGAATAAATTACACATATTCTTCATTTTGACAAAATTACATATCTTCTTCATCTTCTTCATTTTAAGACCGAATAAATTACAGATCTTCTTCATTGACCGAATGAATTAGACATCTTATTCATTTTACAAGTTTCATTTTGCCTTGTAAGTCGGCTCATGGCTAACTATGAAAGACGGCTCATTTTGACTTGTAAGCGGCTCATGACTAACTATGAAAGGCGGCTTATGACTAACTATGAAGAAGGCTAACCAAGGTCTATAAACCCAGAAGGCGGAGCAAAAATATCAGAAAAACCATTCAAGAGCTTCACCAAGAGAAATTGTACCCAACGCCCAATTGACATTTTTGTAGAGTATAGATATCAGAAAAGCCATTCAATAGCTTCACCAAGGGCAGGCAACTGGACTATAAATGCTGTAAAAATGATTAAGAAAATCATTGATGAAATTCCCGGTGTAATTCGGATCTACAACGATGGCTCAATCGAGCGTCCCCTAAATATTTGGAATACACCAGTGAGTGCTTCTGAGGCCTTTGTAAATGGAGTGGCAACCAATGATTTGGAGATCAATCCTCATACGGGCATCTGGGCTCGCATTTATTTGCCTGAAACCTCGCCGGATAGGAGCCAAGTGGAGAAATATCCCATTCTGCTTCATTTCCATGGTGCGGGATTTTGTGCAGGAAGTGCAGATAAGAGATATTCATACTTAATTCTCTCTCAGCTTCTGAAGCAGTGCAGGGTGATGTGTGTTTCTGTAAATTACAGGCTAGCACCAGAACATCGTCTTCCTGCAGCATGTGAAGACGCGATGGAATCTGTTGTTTGGCTTCGCCGTCTAGCGCGCAGGGACTGCGATGATCCGTGGCTGAGTTCCCATGGAGATTTCACGCGGTGTATTCTGATGGGAGAATGTGCAGGAGGGAACCTAGTGCACGAGGTGGCCATTCATGCAGCAGCTGTGGAACAATTACACCCCGTTGGGCTCTGCGGTGGCATTCTGATAAATCCGGCATTTGTGAAAGAGCAGAGCACGATCTGATCCGTGACACGCAGTTTGAGTATTGCGAAGCCATGAAGATTGCGGAGAATAGCTGCCTCTCTGCTGTCCAATTTCAAATTTCAAATTGTTGTTTGGGCGGGTTTTTAATACACATTTAGAAAATTCAAATGATGCGCCCATAATTCAAAATCGCCTCTTTAAGTTGCACATCTTGTGAACTTAATGATCTTGTCATCGCTAAGCTGCGATATGATAGGTGGTGACGGGAATTGGATGGCATCAATTTCCTATCCTTTGACGAGCGTAGTCATAAGGATGCGCGATGATCCCTGAGCACTTAGCGAAGATGATCCCCGAGCCGCAGCGAAGGAGTCTCGGTTGACGGGTAGCATAGATTTTCCGGCCAGTAATAGGAGCTCGCAGACTCCGTAGACTACTCACCTTTTCTTTGGGCCAAGGGCCTCCCCCCAATTTATTCTGGTCTAATTATGTGTATCCACATTTCTTTCCCAAAACTCACCACACCATCATCCCATCCACACATCACTCCACCACTCTCCCTTCTTATAAAACCTTTCCACGATAACCATTGTAGTTTCAAAATTATTTTTTGTTAATAGTGTCCCCCTATCACTTTCCTGTGCTCAAATATGTGCAACCTACAAAATAATAACATGGCATCTTTAGCGTCTCCATGCCCAACTTCGTTTGGTTACCAAGTAATGCACAATACTCACCGCTAAATCATTTCCTTCACGATTAAAATGAAGAATTCAGTGCCTAAAACCCCTAAATCTTGTGAAAAGAAATCCTCTAGCCACACTAAACCTTTTATGGACTCAGAGGCTAAAATATATGACCCCTCCTACTCTTACCACTTTTCAAACCTTCATTTTTACTTATATGGCCGATATTTGAGGAGCGAAGGCCCATTCTGGGTAGTAGATTTAGGAATGTACCACCAGGTCACCCCCACAGTGTACCATGTCCATGATTTCGCCTCTTGGCTTGCATCTAGTTACATCAATGAGAGGAATTGATTTGTATCCTCGATTGGAGAGAAAATAGTGGAATTCACTCCATAACTGATCCAAGATTCCCTACTGTGTCTGAAATCTCCAAACCCTTAAATATTTACAAAATATACTCTCTTTTATACTTACAATGGGCTCTCAGTTGTAGCACAACAAAATTTCCTCCAACTAATTCTAGCACCTAGCAATCAATCCCTCCCCATTGCTAACAGGTTCCCTTTTTCTATGTTTTCAGAGGTAGTACAACCCATTCTGATTGCTATTTCCCTACTTTTTGGAGAAGAATAAATAAATAATGTTACCAAGGCCACCATAGGGCTCTTGCACATAATGATGCAACCATATCTCGTCCTTGACATACCCTCATTTTTGTCTGAATCTATAAAATTCTAGTTTAAACATTTTCCTACCACTTATTACTTGAAATATTATTATTTTTTGGTTTATCTTTTATGTACACTAATGTAGATAAATTTGAATACTTGGGCCTAAGTGTCATGGATTCTCACAAGAAGATAAAATCAATTTTTTATTGGGAAATTTCCCTAAAGAAAAAGGAAAATAAAGAGGGCTTCTCTCAGTTCATATCTACTTACATGGCCACTTCCTATACAATTATAAACAATTTTCCACCCCCTAGTATCTTTCCCAAGAAAAAATAAATCCTACAACTCAACAAAGATAAAAGGGTAATAGATTGGTACCTATTTGAGGAATACATTGAGATTAGGGTTTATGGGTCAGAACTTCCTCCATACTACTTAGCTACCTTCATGCCCATGAGAATTTGTTCCCTAGACTTCATGAGACAAAACCTGAATGTTGACCAAATTCACTTAATCCTTTCCAAGAAGGGTTATATGTTCAAGCTACACATGACAATAGGTCCTTTTGTGGTCCTTTCAGCAGGTAGAAGACATGTTGAAGGGGCTCAAATTTGAAATGGGAGATATGTGGCACTATGACCCCCATGAAATCATATCAAACAGGAGAAAATCCATTAATGCTTATGATTATGAGAATGAGTAAAGACCCATTCTTGAATGGAAGGCTAATTTTGATTATTGGCCCATTAATACATAAATGGAGATTGATACACCAATCCAAATCAAAGGGATCAAAAGATAATCCTAGACGAAGCTAGAGACACAAAGATTGAGGAGGCTTCATCTAGCAAGAAGGATAAGTTGACTGAGGAAGAGGTTGAGGAAGAGTTTGAGACCTTGCTGACTAAAATGAAGTTAGACTAGAAAGAATTTGAGGTATCCTTAGAAGACTCCCAACAAAATGTAATGTCCACCTCCACAATGTTGGAAATATTGGTCTCTCTGAGAAGTTCATCCATAAAAATCCTAAAATGATAAGGATGACAACTGGTGGAGGAAAGGAATAGAAAGGTTAGAGAAGAGATGTAACAATAACTAGATTCACACTTAGTCCCTTATCATACTAGGCTCTTAGCTGCCATGGACTTGCAAATAAATAAAATGAAGATCTCTTTTATTTACCATATAACACAGTCCCTCCCATCAGGATCACAATTCAGGACTGTATATCTATCTTTAGACAAGGAAAGCATCCCATTAGAGGAAAAAATAAATTGGCACAGGAAAACTAGAGAAATGTTAGAGTGAGCTGAGAAAAAGTCCCCCAACTGTCAGCAAGGATGAAAAATTGTTAGAAAATTATTCCATCAGGGTGAAACAAGAAAAGTTTAAATCTAGAGCCCTTCATTTGCTAAATGAAGATTACAAAGAGTTAGTTATCAAACTAGGTGTAAACCCAAATGTTAAAACTGTTGTGGAAGCCATCATTCAGAGCTCACAGTCTGAAATTTAGGAGTTGAGGAAAAAGATACAAATTCCTGCATCTGAGCACATACAGTCAAAAGAGTTGGCCTAGGTGGAGGGTGAAAAGGAAATCTTGGACAAATATCTAATAGATAGGAACAATGAGGTCATAGTCCTCAAGCAACAAGTGGCAGATTTCCAACAAAGGATTGATTGACATATTTGTGATGTAATCGTGCCAGAGGACCCAAAGAATCCAACTGGACAATTGACTAAGGCCCTCATAGAGTTACAGTTGTCCGAAAATGAGCTTAAGAAGGTGAAAAGTGAAATGGAGTGTACTCAACATGATCTCACACAATAAAAGAAATAGTTGGAGACATCTAGAAGCAACACAAAACAAGTCAACAACAATTTGAAGGCTGCCAATGATAGGATCACAGAGTTAAAGGACAAATTAAAAGGGAATACAACCTTGATCTAGGCCAATAATTTTATTTGGTATGGGATCATCTCTTAAATTAAGAACATATGGGAGAACTTCACCTTAGTAGCAAAGTGGAAGATCACCATCAAAGATACTGAATATTTCATCAGGTCATCCAAAGAGGATAATGAAAAAAACGTTGAGACAACAAAGAAAATTATCAGGTACCTAAATGAAAAACCATTTGATGAGATGAGGACCATGGATATTGTTGAAAGGATTGGGGAAATCGTGGAAATATCCAATATGATTCAAAAAGAATCATCCATGGCTAGAGCTGAGGAATGTTTAGGTGATTTATTAAACTCTGTGGTTTCCTTTGATTTGAATTTTGATAGAAGGTCTAGAGTTGGGTTGTGTTGGAAATATTGAGAGGGGGGGTGAATCAGTATTCCTTTCAATTAGAGAATTAGTTAATATTCAATTATTATCAAGGTTTGTACAATGATAGCAACAAAAAAAGGAACACAAATGCACATATTTTTTAAGGTGGAGACCCACTCTTGGACAAAAATCACCTAATGCTTTTCTAATAATTCTTTAATATTCAACTCCAATTGAAAATAAAGCTCCAACTTTCTAGAATATAGAAAAGCATTCTTCTCTAGCTCCCACTGGATGGACGCTCCAACGCTCGAGATTCTTCAGTAGTCAACTGAACGGATTCCCCAACACTCAATGAGCTACAACTCACCCTAGCACCACCCTACCACCCTATAGAAGAATAAAATAAGAATGGACTCCCGTACCAGGGAAAATGGTCTACTTTACAATGATACATAATGATGTAGAAGAATAAGACACACTAGACCATAACCCCAAATATGACACAACCACCTAATGATGATCCTAGACCTCCCGACACTACCTCTTCAACTCTTGGCAGACAGACACTAGAACAATTTTTACAATAATGTATTTATAATGAATTAGTACAATGATACTTTACAGTGACTGTATGTAGTGCTGCCCACTTGAAGACTTCATGTGATGAACTTCTTGCTGTTGTTCTGCACCTTGGTTGCTGCTCTTGCCATGCTACCCTCTGCTGCACCTTGCTTTTCTTTGCTGCCCTAGAAAGTCTGGTCCTTTGCAGCCCTTGACAACACATGATCTAGCTTTTTCTTACCTTCTAGGAGCTCGATATTGAATTTCGTGTATCTCTGTTATTTCAGACCCCCAATATCTGATATTCAGTCCTATAGTATTCCTCTGAGTCATCTTTCCAATGCCATAAGTCTGACCCAATTTGGATTCCTCAAGAGAGATTTATACCCAATTTCTCACAATGCCCTAATTATGGAATGTTTCAATAGAGCGAACTTGTATGGCATGCCACGTGTCATTGTTTCTTCATTTAGCTTTGAAATTGATAGAGTAAAAGCTAAAATCCGTGCACTATCTTCCAATTTTTACAGAATTCCAATCTGATACTCAGATAGAGAGTTATGATGATTTTCCCAAGGTCAATTCTTTGAGATGAATTTCCAGAGCCTGCAAAAACACTGACTTCCACAGATCATATCTCGGAAAATATTGCGCACCTTGATCTGAAATTTTCACAGGAGCTTCCTCAGGATTTCGGATTCGCCTCATAAAAATTTGAGCTTCTAAAGCTTCGTATAAAAAAATTTAGAGCGACAATTCCATGATGACCTGTTTCAGATGGCGAAATTCCTTACATAAGGAGGATATGAGGATCACAATTTATATAAATGCTTAGGTTGAGAGGGGCTTTAACAAGTGAACATGGGATGGATTTTAGGAGCTTAAAAAATATTATTTATGACTTTTCAATGACCCATGCCACAACCCCATGGGGTTTAGTCCACTAACTGGGGTTACAAACTTCAAACATGAATATCTCTCAAATAGTGAAGAATTACGTGGCGTGCCATATATCAACAGAAACATCTCGACAAGTAGAAACCATCAAAAGAATTATTGAACCAGAATATATTAATTTGGTAGGTAAAAATTCCCATGCAATATTGGGGTAGCCCTTGGTGCTGCTTGGGTTGACATCAATGACAACCGTTGATCAACAGGTTGCCCAACTGTTGGGATGCCTTAGGGAACTTAGTCCTATGGGAGCAATATCAACAATCATTGGTAGCGGTAAAGAGAAAAACTGACTCTGCTCACAAGAATGATTCCACCCTCAAAGGGAAAACTATAGTTAATTTTCTGAGGAGGGATTTACAACTGCTTTTTATGGTGAAAACCTTGTTCATTTACAAGCCACATCACACGGACCTGAGCATCCTGATGGTATCATATTAGTACTACTTTCTCTCTCCTTTTCCAAACCCAATCCTATGGAAGAAGTGTGATCAAATGGTTAATCCACCTCAATTCTGAATCATTGATCCTAGGTCCCTCCCATCGGAACCATCAAGTCAAAAATGAAGATATTTTGTTGTGTCAATCATGGCACCTCATGTTATTTGATGTCTTGTAAATATTTTATTTCAAGAATGTAATAAAAGTTGTTATGTGATAATTAGGACAACTATGCTAGTAACACACTCGAATAGTTTAGCTGGTAGGAATTTATGAGAAGATCAAGAAGGAATATTTTGTAATGGGTACTCGTCTATGATACCCTATAAAACTACTTAAGAGATGCATTAAAGGGGTACTGATTTTTTGGTTCCAGGAAAAACTCTAAACTGTGAATTTTGCAAGTGTTTGAAGAACCATAGATGTATGCCTTTTTTGTATTAATAAAGAAGTTATGGTGATTCCAAATGCATGAAATGTGTAGTATGTGATATTTCCTTTGTTTATTTCCATGTGTTTCTTTCCTCTCAGAAGGTACGTAATTGCAGTCAATGTATTAATCTCAGAGTTATGGATTCACCTATGTCAAATGTTGACAAAGGATACATGTGATGTATGAGGTATAATTTCCTTAATATGCACTCTACACCCTCTTTATTTTCATTTACATTATCTATTTCATTGTTTTTTTCTGAAGTTTGATGCACAATATTTTGAGATCATCCCTCTGTATTTAAATTTCTCTTCCCTATGTCCTTATTTTACCCATACTATAATGACCAACTTAACTATATGTTTCTGTAAGTATGCCACCAAACCTGAATGTTAAGTCCTCTAAGATGTAGAAATTTTAACACAAATTATGTATTGCCTAGATTCTCCTGATCTAACAATTATATTCCACTGTTAAATACAAAATATCTTCTACTAAAATCTTTGCGGAAAGTTAAAACACGATTTCCAATTGCAAACACATGAAGAAAGATCAATCACACATAACACAGAAGTTTTACCGAGAAAGCATAAAGCTAAAAACCCCACTATCATATATTATGTATATATCATGGATTAAGAAACAATCTCATACAAAACTCTAATCCAATAGTAATTAGTACAATATACAATCGTCTCACATTGTCATACAAAAATTGGCAAATACATGTGCCAATTTATTGCCTCCTGACAGCCTACCTCCATTGCACAATCCATGTTGATCACAATCTCTGAATTAATGAGATCCTGCCTTGCCTTGACTACGCAATCCTCATTGGAATATCCAATGTGTGTGTGGCTGCATGAGTGCACCCACTAATGTCACAAATGATAGTCAAACTGTCCCTTTCACCTATCTCTCAACTGGGTCTCCACTGGATCTGACATGCATGTAGTTAAAAATAGTAAATATTCAGTTGCATGTGACATCACTCCACGTGAACTAATTTAATATTTAATTCATTGATCTCTCACTAGCGTATCTTTAGTTACAACTAGTTACAACTAACACAACTGAGTTTAACTCACTTAAATGAGTTAAACTACTTTACAACTCACATAACTACACATCCAACTCTGTTAGAACTTCAAATCACTCAGTTACAACTAAGGCCAATTTCATGTCCCACCAACCAACCTTAGAACACAAAATTCCTTCAGCTAACTGGTTTTCGACTTCAGTTAACTGGAATCAAGTGCTTCAAGAGAATAGATTAATATTTATTGTCCATTTATTATTAAGAGATAATAATAATCAACATGCATTCTATATTTAGACACGTGATCTATAAATAGACTTCGCACATGCATCTAAAAATAGAACCTCATCTATAAATAGATTTTTCTCATCATTCTAAAAATAGCCTTCCACTATAAATGGAATTTACTCACCATTCTAAAAATAGACATACACCTAAAAATATCCTACGGGCCCCACCTAGTGTAGGTGCTTAATTTTTGCCAGGATCATCATCTTGTTGAATCTCAACACTCCCTCTCAACAAGAAAGGGATTATCCTTTACCCCGATCCTTTCTCTATGGTATTCAAATTTTCTCCTGGTGAGCGCCTTCATCAGAATATCTGCATCCTGATCTTCTGTACGAATGTACTGAAGCAAGATGATCTTCCGTTGCACATAATCTCAGATATGATGATACTGGATATCTATATGCTTAGGAAACACATGATTAATCGAGATTTTAATGAAACTCAGATTATCATAATGAACCACTGTAGGATCTAAATGAGAACCAAACAAACCAACCAGGATCTTTCTCATCTAGATAGCCTCACATGCAGCTTGACTTGCTACCATGTATTCCACTTCCGTTGAACTGAGTCCCACGGATCTCTGTTTCCTGATGTACCAAGAAACAACTATAGATCCGATACTGAAGACCCCTCCTGATGTGCTCTTTCTGTCCGTTGGGCTGCCCGCCCAATCTGCATCCGTGAAGCCATGCAACTTCACCTCATCCATCTGTATGTACAATAAGCCATACTGAGTTGTGCCCCTGAGATATCTCAGTATATTCTTAGCCGCCTTCGCTTGAATAAGCTGGTTCACCGCATAGCATATGTCTAGTATTGTATTTACTAAATACAATAGCGAACCCACTAACTATTGATAGACATTAGCATCCACTACCTCTCCAGATGTAACGTCCTCTTTCCTCCAGTTTCTTGGAAGAGGAGTATCCATGGGTTTGCAGCCTTCCATGTGAAACTTACCAAGTATCTCCCTTGCATACTTGCCTTGAGACACAAAAATTTCACCTTCTCACTGCCATATTTCCAATCCAAGGAAATAATGAAGAAGGCCCATATCCTTCATCTTGAACTCCTTTGCAAGGTCCTCCTTGCATGAGTGTATTAGTTGCTCATCACCAGTCAGTATTAAATCATCAACATAAAGAAAAATGATTAAAATCTTACCCTCCACCACAATTTGGTATAGGTTTTCATCTGCCTTACTCTTGGTGAAGCCGAGTCCAGTGAAATAGCTGTCGATCCGAGTGTACCAAGCATTGGGTGCTTGCTTCAGCCCATACAACGCTCTTTTGAGTCTGCACACATGCAACTCGTTGCTGAAGATCTCAAATCATTTAGGATTCTCAATGTACACTTATTCCTCAATGATCCCATTAAGGAACGCAGTCTTCAAATCCATCTGATGAATGTGCCAACCCATCTGCACTGAGAGAAAAAGGATGGTCCTTATGGAAGAATACTGTGCGACAGGTGCAAAGGTTTCTTCATAATATATCCCCTTGATCTGTGAGAAGCCCTGGACCACAAATCTAGCCTTTTACTTCTCAACACTCCCATCAACAGCTTGCTTTACCTTGTAGATCCATCTTGAACCTACCACTGATTTATCAACTGACTTTGGAACAATTTCCCAAGAACTGTGTCTAACAATGGATTCATACTCCTCCACCATTTCATCTACCCATGTGGGCTCCTGCAATGCTTCCTAAAAGGAAGATGGCTCAGTCACAATACATTTTCTCATGAGAGCCATGTATCCAGTGAATCGTTCAGGAGACTGTCTTTTTCTGCATTGTGAAGTAGGGACTCCTACATTATGTGAAACATCAAGTTTTAGCCTCTCAGCTTCTATGGTACGCCTTCTGCCAGATATGATGTTTGGCTCTGCCTGAGTGAACTCCTACACTCCATGAACCTCCTCCTGTGGCTAATCCACATCTAGAGACTCATCTTTGGGAACCAAAAGTTCCTCCTCTGCATGTAAGTCTAGCTCCCTCTCAAGCGACAACTTCATGGCTTTCTCCTAATTGAATTTTATATCCCGTCGAACCACAATCATTCAACTGTTTGAAAAATACACACGATAATTATGGGGTGTTTTTGTGTACCCCCAAAAAATACCAAATTCAACAGTCGACTCTAGCTTCTTCCTGGCGTTCTTGGTCACATGCACATAAATAGATGAGCCAAAAATATTAAAGTGAGAAACATCCAATTTCTTACCAATAAAAGCTTCTTCAGGTGTACTCATGCTAAGTACTCTATGAGTGCAATGGTTTTGCACATAAACCGCAGTGTTGCATGCTTCCACCCATAAATGCATTGGTAGGCCCTGATCATGCAGCATAACTCATGCATCACCTACGATCATTCTGTTCTTCCTCTCCGCGACCCCATTTTACTATGGGTTATGAGGCGCTATGAGTTCTCTTCTAATTCCTTCTTTTCTATAGAAGTATTTGAATTCGTTCGAGATGTAGTCTCCACCATTATCACTCCGTAGAGCCTTCACTTGCTTCTCGAATCTTTCTCAACCAATGCCTTAAACTCACAGAACTTTGAGAATGTTTGATCCTTCTTCTGCATGAATAAGATCCAACATTTATGAGAAAATTCATGAAAAAAAATAACATAATACCTGTGTTTTGTTGTTGAAGCAACCAAGAATGGTTTACACACATTTGTGTGAACTCTCTCCAGGATCACCGAAGCACGATTCTCCTTTTCATGAAAGGTGGAATTTACATACTTCCCCATGGTGCAACTCTTGCACTGATCTAACTGAGCAACTGTTCCCATTGGAAGTCCAGTAGATATTTGCTACATGACTTTCAAAGCTCCATGATGAAGATGGCCCAATCGCCTGTGCCATAATTTGCCCTCATCCTGGCTCACCAATTTTTCTGCCTTTCCCATCATTGCAGCACAGCCTTCTACCTCCAGCTTATAGAGATTCTTAACTCGAATCCCTATCATCTTGGCTTGACCTGTTGTTTTGTGTCGCATGAAATCTTTTCCATCGCTGAAAAAAATGTCATAGCCTCTATCCTCCACCATCGCGACTGAGACCAAGTTTTTCTTTAGAACTGGAACATGCATAACATCTTTCAATAGAAATGGTTTACCTGACTCCCTCTCGAAGGTAATGGTACCAATTCCAGTCACACTATATCATCCATGGTCACCCATCTCTATATGCATTTGGATATATTTCTCCTCCAAGTCATTGAAAAGCTCCTTATCTCCCGTCATGTGGAAGGAAGCACCACTATCAAGATACCACACCAATCCCATTGTGCTTGAAACGAAGCATGCAATAAAAGAGAAATAAAGTTCAAATTGCGAGGCAAGGGCCTCACTAGCTACAACTCCAACAAACTTCTTTTTCTTCTTTTTCTGTGGGTAGTTAGTGGCGAGATGACCATGTTCGTGACAGTGAAAAAAATTCACCTTGGAAAAATCTAGCTTCTTACCTTTTGACTTGGATTTTGAATGGAATTTCTTACCCTTCCCTTTCCTTGCCTTGGAAGCCAAAGAAAAATCCTCTTCATCATCATGCTTTGATGACGAGCCATCTCTGGTGTTCCGACTGAACTCCTCCTGCACTAGATCTGACCACAGTCATTCCCAATCCGACAGTTTTTCCTGTTCGTTGATAGAGTCTTGATAACTGTGCCAACTCTTAGGAAGTCCCAAGAGAGCCAAGCTCACCAAATCATCATCAGCAACCGTGATTCCCACACTCCCCAGTTCATCCTGACATTGGACAAACTTTGTGAGATACTTAGGAATATTGTCGCCCTTTTGCATCTTGATCTTTCTGGGTTTATCCTTCAGCGCCAATTTCCTATGGTCGCTGCTGCTTTTGAAAAGATCCGTCAAAGCCTTCCACATAGAAAATGGAGTGGATTTCCCATGAAGGATTGAGACAATATGGTCTCGTATACCTTTCAACAGAATCCTTTTCGTCTTCGCTACTTTCTTTTGCCATGCGTCAAGTAATGTAGCATCTGTCAAAGCGGGCTTAGGAACATCACTATCGATGAATTCCTTCAAGCCATTATCTTCAAGAACCGCCTCCATCCTGTCCTTCCAAGAAATGTAGTTTGATTTTCCCTCGAGTGCATACTCTAGCCGCAAGCCATTTAAAGACATTTCGATGTTTACTCAACGATCACACCAAGAAATTCTTACAACAAATTCAAATTTTTTCTAGCAACAAACTCAGCTACTGCTTCAAAATTGCAATCTTCTCTGCTCCGATACCATGTAGAAATTTTAATAAAAATTATATATTGCCTGGATTCTCCTAATCTAACAATTATATGTCACTTTTAAATACATAATCTCTTCTACTAAAATATTTGCAGAAATTTAAAACACAATCGCCAATTGTAAACACATGAAGAAAGATCAATCACACATAACACAAAAGTTTTTATCGAGAAATCATAAAGCTAAAAACCCCACTATCATGTATTATATATATAATGGATCATGAAACAATCTCATACAAAAATCTAATCCAAGAGTTATTAGTACAATATACAATCATCTCACATTGTCATACAAAAATTGGCAAATACATGCGCCAATTTACTGCCTTCTAATAGCCTGCCTCCACTCCGCAATCCCTATTGATCACAATCCCTAAATGAATGAGATGCTGCCTTTCCTTGACTGTGCAATCCTCATGGGAATCTCCAAAGTGTGTGTGGTTGCATGAGTGCACCCACTAATGTCACAATTGATAGTTAAACTGTCCCTTTTACCTATCTCTCAACTGGGTATCCACTGGATCTGACATGCATGTAGTTAACAATAGTAAACCTTCAGTTGCATGTGAGATCACTCCATGTGAATTAATTTGATATTTAATTAATTGATCTCTCACTAGTGTATCTTTAGTTACAACTAGTTACAACTAGCACAACTGAGTTTAACTCACTTAACTGAGTTAAGCTACTTTACAACTCACATAGCTACACATCCAACTCTTTTACAACTTCGTATCACTCAGTTACAACTAAGTCCACTTGCATGTCCCACCAACCAACCTTAGAACTTGAAATTACTTCAGCTAACTGGTTTGCCACTTTAGTTAACTGAAATCAAGTGCTTCAAGAGAATAGATTAATATTTATTGTCCAATTATTATTAAGAGATAATAATAATCTACATGCATTATATATTTAGACATGCGATATATAAATAGACTTCACACATGCATCTAAAAATAGAACCTCGTCTATAATTATAATTTTCTCATCATTCTAAAAATAGACTCCTGCTATAAATATAATTTTCTCACCATTCTAAAAATAGACATACACCTAAAAATAACTTGCGGGCCCCACCTAGTGTACGTGCTTAATTTTCACTAGGATCATCATCTTGTTGAATATCAACATAAGAGAGCATTCAATGTGTGCTTATTGATCTGAAATTGGAGGATAACTTCTCCTTCCTAAAAACTGGTTGTCCTATGATGCTTTTCAAGTAAGAATGGCTCTTATTATATCAAAAAAGTTTTAAGGTCTCTTCAAGGATAATGAGTTAGTTTCATGTGAACTTAAAAAAAGAGACATATCGTCTTTTAACTCATAAAGGAAAACATGAAGAGGTACAACAAAAAATTTGGTGATAGATTTTACCCCTCCTAGGCTACATCTTCAGGCCTGGTATTATGGCTAGACCGCTCCATAGATTTCATTGATAAAGAGTACATAAAGTGTGCTGGAAAAATGAGTGGCTAGTTTCCCCTTCAAGGAAACTTCTCCTGAAAATAAATCTCACTATAAAAGGCATGAAAAGCTACATTCGGTAATGAAACAATCAATAAGAAAAGAGCTCTCACATCAAGACCCTATACTCCATCTGAAAATGAGCATAACAAGTACAACAATTCCACATTGAAGTACTAAAAGAGAGCTTTCCTAAAAAATAAAATGAGAAAAGAGAAACATGAGATGCAACATAAATATCACAACTTCTATAGATAACATATGAAGGTTGGAAAACCCCTACAAGGTCCTTTCCATGCTCAGAAGCCTTCAAAAAGTGCTTCAACTCATTGATTGATTTTGACACCCATAGAATCAAACCTGCAAAAAATTATCTTCAGAAGTGCTCCAATCAGTGAACAAAGGATTCTATTGGATTCATAATGTTCAAAAACCCCTATATGGGCTCTTCTATAGCTAAGAAAGGACAAAAAAGCATCAAGTTATGGCTCTCCCAAGTTTTTCCTGTTATTCGTCCTCCAAATTGGATCAACCTACAAACTGAGTGATAAATATGCCCTTTAATTAGCTCAGGAGGCGACGAATTTGCCCGCAATAGGTGTAAATTGTCGCTTTGTTTAAATTCCAAAAAACCATTATGCGCTAAACCAGGGCCACATGGGAGCACCATAAGGCCAAGGGCTAGACCAACAGTTTTCCCTCGTCGACCTAGGCACCCTTTTTTCGGGCGAAGGTCACATGGACGTGATTGGGCTGGGGGCCGAGGGTAACTTCCCGCCCCTGCTGCTAGAGCTTCTGGTGGTGTTCATATAGGGTGCCAAGAACCAAGAGCTAGGGCTAACCACCTACACCCTCCAACATAACTGCTTTCCTCAGTTGCATGGATGGCAATGGGACCCAGGGCTAGGGCCTACATCCTCACCCCCTCCGCCAAGCACCCTTGAATCCTCTTGCTCTTGGTCATGTGCACTATCACATGACCAGGGGTCATTCCAATCGGGGCTCTGCCTACGCTCTTCGCCATGGTCGTAAGGAGGTGATACAGTAGGGAGCTGGGGCTAGTCCTCGCTCCTTTTCTCTCTTTATGACTGCATTGGGATTCTGTGGAGTGGATGAGACCAGGGGTCAAGGATCAACACCCAACCCCTCTCCCAAATGCACAAATACCATAACCTTAAATATATGTGGCATTGTATATGGGTTAAGAGCCAATCCATAACCGAACGATAAATCACATAGTCTGTGGGAAGCAGGTCACGCAGTCGATTCCTGCCAAAGTCGCCGAGCCCATAAACAAAATTTTATCCAATGTCAAGGTGCCACATGGCAGCCTCTGGTTGGGCCACCAAAATGACTTTGACAAATCAAATTTAGCCAACTCACACATGTACAATCATGAAACTTGGAACTCTGCGATTGCTCAACCATACGCATAGTTAGAATGCTGACATCATCATGACACCAACAGTATGGATTGCCCAAGTCAATAGCCCAGTCAGACCACCTGTAATTTTTTTAACTATTGAGCCAAATGATCAGAAGATCATATATTTTTCATACGACATTAGATTGAGGCGATGCAAGTGTCGTCAGAATTAGGAAGGCAAACACTACGACTTGAAATTGATTTCGAAAGATTCTGGGCACTTTCATTTTTGAGCAAAATTTTGATCTCCAGATCATACCTCCCCACTAGGAACTATTGGACTCCAAAATTTTATATTCTCCTAGCAAACAAGATGAGGAAACATGTCAAAAAAAAAAAATCTAAATCCTTAATTTTATGTTTTCAATTGGTTCCTTAAAGCTCCAATCAAGGTACTCCACCTATCCTCTGCGTGAAGACCTTACCTTCCTGTCAAGAATCGAGCCACAATTCTTATAACCATGCAGGAACAAAAAAATTGATGGATGAAGTTTGAACATTCTATCCAAACCATATTTCAATGCTCAAACAACTTCATCTTGAAGTTCCTTTTGTTGAAGGCAAAGTTGACTTTCCATCTTGGAAACCAGAAGAAATTCAATGCTTGACATGCACTAATTCAAACTTTTCTTTACTTTCCTCAAACTATGCTTGTACATAAAAGTACTCGGGATGCAATAATTCAATGACAAAATTGGCTTTGTCCACAAAAACATAGTCATTTTTTGTACAATCTTTATCAAATATTTCATTCACAACAAGCTTCATCTTGAACAATTATATTGCTGAGTACATGATGCAACTGTAGACAAATTGAACGACATACACATGTTCATCCCAAAAAATTCCTCCAACAATTGGAATTATAAGAGCTACGATAAGAGAAACCAGCTCTCCTTAGGGGGCTGAATTTCAGTTTTTTTGCTGTCATAAACAAGCCAAAATAACATTACATCTCAATGAAAAACATACTTGTTTCAAAATAGATATTATTTTTGTTTCAATTTACAAAGTACCTAAAAACAGGTAATGAACTACAAATATTTATAATTTACAAAGCAAAAAACTATACAAACAGTCTACCCAATCTTTTCCTCTCTTACGCTAATGGATTCTCTTTCTGTATCTATTATGCTTTGAAGTTTGCCTTAGGAACTATGCCAGTATCCTATTTTGCACTTGTTGATTTCCTTGCATTGGTTTTCATAACCTCTTTATCCTTCTTGGAATGAAGTTCTGGATGAAGTTTCCAACACATTTCATTCCCATGCCCATTCATGTTACAATGTGTACAAAAGTACTTCCGTTTTCCCATCGACAAGGAAGTCTTCAAACTTGAGGGAGGTTCTTCATGATTGATGCCATTAATTTTATCCATTATTTTTACAATCACTTTTCATTTCTCACAATCAACCACACAATGGTCAACTGCATCACAAAAAGTGCAAGGATATATGTCCCACAAATAATAAAAATTACCAACATTTGGAAAATTACCATGACATTTATACCTGTCCCTTGCACTGCAACTTTGATGATGTGGATTTGATGATGACATGCAAAGTCCTTTATGGAATTCATCTCTCTTGGGAGACAAATTTCCATTATCACTACGATCTTGTTGTGACATATCATCATCTGCTGATTTGTCTGCCTCAAATAGTTTAGAACACTCTCCAAAATCTTTATGACCATATCCAAATCCTTGATATATTGGTATCTATTTCACCATTATAGTATTATTGATTCCTTGGCCATTGATTATGAGGCCTCCTCCTCCTCCATAATCCATCTAATCTAGAAAATTCATACCAATTCCGTTAGTATGTTGTTCAAAGGCTGCAAAATATGTGCTATTAACATAAAATAAAGGATTTGAACTATATATGTTGATTACCTCCTTGGATTTTCCACCCATATTTTCTACTTCAGATGTTGATGAATAATTTAAAGATGACTCAAGCCATCCAATTTTACCGACCTGAACATCGTGAGAATCTTTGAAATGCTGACAAAACTCACAAGCATCATTCTCCAAATAGGGTCCATAACCTGTGTTTGGACCATTTCCACATATTGGCTCTAGTTTGGAGGTATTATTTGCTTCTTCTGGAGTGGAAATTTCACCAACTTGCACATGTTTCAATTGAAGGCGCATGTGCCTCTTCTCCTCTTTAGCAACTTCAAGCATTCTCCATTCAAAGAGACATGTTCATCTCCTCTAGCTCTTGGAGTTTTAGTTTCTTTCCCATACCTGCAACTTATTCAGAACCAACTTTGATACCAATTGATTTGAAATTTTGGAGAACTTATCCTTCTTAAAAACTAACCATCCTCTTACTCTTTGTACGTAAAAATGGGTCTTATTATATCAAAAAAGTTTTATGGTCTCTTCATGGATAATGTGTTAGTTTCATGTGAACTTTAAACAAGTGACATGTCATATTTTAACTCAAAAAGGAAAACATGAATAGATAAAACATACAATATGGTGATGGAGTTCACCCCTCCTGGGCTACATCTTCGGGCCTACTATCACAGTTAACTGCTCCATAGATTTCAGTGATAAAGAGTATATAAAGTGTGTTGACAAAATGAGTGGTTAGTTTCCCCTTCAAGGAAACTTCCCCTGCAAAGAAATCTCACTCTAAAAAGCATGAAAACCTACATTCATTCATGAAATAGTAAAAAATAAAAGGGCTCTCAATTCAAGACCTTGTAATCCATCTGAAAATGAGCATAACAAGTACAATAATTTGACATTGAAGTACTAAAATGGAGCTTTCCTAAAAAAAACATAATGACAAAAGAGAAACATGAGATGCACCTTACATGTCACAACCGCTACAGATAACATATGAAGGCTGGAAAACCCCTACAAGGTCCTCTCCATACTCAAAATCCTTCAAAAACTACTTCAAACCACTAATTATTTCTAGCACCCATAGACTCAAAACTACAAAATGTATCTTCATAAGTGCTCCAATCAGTGAACATTGGCTTCCATTAGATTAAGAATGTACAAACACCCCTATATGGGCTCTTATTGGGCTCAAAAATGCCAAAATATCATCAATTTATGGTTCTCCCAAGTTTTTCCTACTATTCATCCTCCAAATTGGATCAACCTGCAAACTGAGTAGAAAATCTTCCCTTTAACTCGCTCGGTAAGTGACAAATTCACCCGCAATAGGTGAAAATTGTCGCTTTGTTTAAATTCCAAATAACCCTTATGTGCTAAACCAAGGCCACATGGGCACGCCATAAGGCTAATAGCTAGTCCAATAATATGCCTACACCGACCTAGGCACCTTTTCTTTCGGGAGGAGATCACATGGAGGTGATGTCGCTGGGGGTCGGGGCTATCCGCTAGCTCCCACCACCGAAGCTTCTAATGGTGGTCATATAGGGCGTTGAGAACTGAGTTTCGGGGCTAACCACCCACACCCTCCAACATAAATCCTCCTCTTAGTTGCATGGATGGCAATGGGACCCAAGTCTAGGGCCTAAAACCCCTCCCCCTTCACCGAGCACCCTTGTATCCTCTTGTGCTTGGTCATGTGCGCTATCTCATGACCAGGGGTCAATATTTTTGGTGCTCCGTCTGTGCTATTCGAAATGCTCATGTGGAGGTGATACGACCAGGAGTTGGGGTTGGTCCCTGCCCCTTTGCTCCATTTGCGACTGCGCCTGGGTTCTGTGGAGGGTATACAACCGGGGGTTGGGGCTCACCACCTAACCCTTCTCCCAAACGCACCAATACCATAACCTTAAATATATGCGACATTGTATATGGGTCAAGAACCAACCCATATCCCAATGGTAAGCGTGAAGTATGTGGGAAGAAAGTCACATGGTCGATTCAAGTTGAGGTCGTCGAGCCCATAAAATAAAATTTAGCCAATATGGAGGCACCACGTGGTGGCCTTTGGTTGGGCCATGTGGAAGCCTTCCATTGGGCCAAAAAAATGACTTTGACCAATCAAATTTATCCAATCACACCTATACGATCACGACACTTGGCACTTTGCAATTGGTCGATCGTACACCCAGTTGGCATTCTGATTTCATCATGACATCAATAGTATGGACTGCCCAGTTAACAGGGCAGTCAGCCCACCTGCAAATATTTTAGATGTCGTGCCAAACGATAAAAACATCATAAATTTTTTAGATGGCATCTAATTGAGGCGATTCAAGTGTCATTGGAATCAGAACGATAAACACTACCACTTGACACCAATTTTCAAATATTCTGAGCACTTTCATTTTTTAGAAAAAATTTGATCTCTGGATCATACCTCCCAACTAGAAACTTTTGGACTCGAAAAAATTATCTTCTCTAAGCTAACAAAATGAGTAAAAACCTAAAAAATTTCCAAATCTCAATCCTTAATGTTTTATTTTCAATTGGTTCCTTTAATCTCCAATCAAGGTACTCCACCTATCCTCTGTGTGAAGACCTTACCTTCCTGTCAAGAATCGAGCCATAATTCTTAAAACCATGTAGGAACAAAAACATTGATGGATGGATTCTAAATGTTATCTCCAAACCATATTTCAAGGCTCAAACAACTTCATCTTGAGTTTCCTTTTGTTGAAGACAAACTTGACTTTCCATCTTGGAAATAAGAAGTAATTCAATGCTTGCCATGCACTAATTTAAAATTTTCTTTACTGTCCTCAAACCTTGTTTGTACACAAAATTACTCTGGCTGCAATGATTTAATGAGACAATTGGCTTTGTCCGCAAAAACATAGTCATTTATTATAAAATATTTATAAAATATTTCATTCACAATAATTTCCATCTTGAACACATGTATCCATGAGTACATGACATAATTCTAGACAAACTAGAAGACATACACATGTTCATCCCAAAAAATTCCTCCAACAATTGGACTTATAAGCAAGAAAACATAACATGACATGTCAATGAAAATCATACTTGTTTCACAATAGTGATTATTCTTGTTTCACTTTACAAAGTACCTAAATACACGTAATGGACAAAAAGTATTTACAATTTACAAAGAAACAAACTATACAACATTCTACCCAATTTTTGCCTCTCCTAGGCTTATGGGTTCTCTTTATGCATCTATTATACTTTGAACGTTGTCTTAGGAACTATGCTAGTCTCCTCTTTGAAAACGGTTTCTTTCCTTGAATTGGTTTGCATAACCTCTTTATCCTTCTTGGAACGAAGTTCTGGATGAAGTTTCCAACACCTTTAAATAAAATTCCCATTCATGTTACAATGGGTACAAAAATACTTCCACTTTCCCATCGACAAGGAAGTATTCAAACTTGAGGGAGGTTCTTCATGCTTGATTCCAAGAATTTTCTCCATTCTTTTGACCATCACTTTTCATTTCTCACAATCAGCCACACAATGGTCAACTGCATCACAAAAAGTGCAAGGATACATATCCCAAAAATAATAAAAATTACCAACATTTGGAAAATTCCGATGAAATTTATACATGTCCCTTGGGCTGCAACTTTGGTGATATGGAATGGACGATGGCATACAAATTCCTTTTAAGAATTAATCTCTCTTGGGAGATAAATTTCCATTATCACTACAATAATGGTGTGACATATCATCATCTCATGATTTCTTTTCCTCAAATAGTTTAGAACACTCTCCAAACTCTTTATGACCATATCCCAATCCTTGATATCTTGGTCTCCCTTTCACCATGATAGTATTAGTGATTCCTTGGCCATTGATTCTGATGCCTCCTCCTTCATAACCCATCCGAGCTACCATATTAATACCAATGCCTTTAGTATGTTGTTCAAAGGCTGCTAAAGACGCATTATTAACATAAAATAAAGGATTTGAACTAGAGATGTTGATTACCTCCTTGGATTTTCCACCCATCTTTTATACTTTAGATGTTGATGAAGAATTTAAATATGACTCAAGCCATCCATTTTTACCAACAGAAACATAGTGAGAATATTTGAGATGCTGGAAAAACTCACAAGCATCATTCTCCACATAGGGTCCATAACCTGTGTTTGGACCATGCCCACATATTGGCTTCACTTTGGTGGTATTATTTGCTTCTTCTGGAGTGACACTTTCAACAACTTGTTCCTCAAGCACATGTTTCAACTGAAGGTGCAAATGCCTCTTATCCTCTTTAGCAAATTCAAGCATTCTCCTCAATTAAACATTCTCCATTCGAAGAGACAAGTTCATCTCCTATGGCTCTTGGAGTTTTAGCTTTTTGCCCATACCTGCAACTTGGTCATAACCAATTATGATACAAATTGATCTAAAATTGGAGGAGAACTTCTCCATCCTAAAAAATGGCCAACCTTTGATGCTTTGCAAGTAAAAATGGGTCTTACTATATCAAAAAAGTTGTATGGTCTCTTAAAGGATAATTAGTTAGTTTCATGTGAACTTCAAACAAGTGACATATCATATTTTAACTTATAAAGGAAAACATTAGGAGAGAAAAAATAAAATTTAGTGACAAATTTTACCCCTCCTGAGCTACATCTTCGGGCATGCTATCACAACTAGACCGCTCCATAGATTTCAGTGATAAAGAGTACTTAAAGTGTGCTGATAAAATGAGTGCCTAGTTTCCCCTTAAAGGAAAATTATCCTGCAAATAACTCTCACTCTCAAAAGCATGACAACCTATAATCAGTCATGAAACATTCAACAAGAAAAGGGCTCTCACATAAAGACCCTATAATCCATCTGAAAATGAGCATAACAAGTACACAAATTTCACATTGAAGTACAAAAAGAGAGATTTCCTCAAAAATAAATAATGATAAAGGAGAAACATGAGCTACACCATAAATGTCACAAATTCTATATATAACATATGAAGGCTAGAAAAACCCTACAAGGTCCTTTCCATGCTCAAAAGCCTTCAAAATATGCTTCAAACCACCAATGGATTATGGAACCCATAGACTCAAACTTGCAAATAGTCTCTTTAGAATTTCTCCAATCAGTGAACAAAGCCTTACATTGGATTCAACATGTAAAAAAAAACCCTATTTGGGCTCTTCTTGGGCTCAAAAAGGCCAAAAACTCATCAATTTATGGATTTCCCAAGTTTTTCCTACTATTTGTCCTCCAAATTGAATTAACCTGGAAACTGAGCGAAAAATACGCCCTTTAATCTACTCAGGAGGTGACAAATTCACCCATAATAGGTGCAAATTGTCGCTTCATTTAAATTCCCAATAACTATTATGCATTAAAACAAGGCCACATGGGCACAACATAATGGTGAGGGCTGGGATAGTAGTCCACCCTCGACGACCTAGGAACCTTTTCTGTCAGGCAGAGTTTACATGGAGATGATGTGGATTGGTGTTGGGGCTAACTTCTCGCCCCTGCCACCAGAGCTTCTAGTCGTGGTCATATAGGGCGCCAAGAATTGAGGGTCAGGGCTAGCCACCCACTTCCTCCAACATAACTCCTCCCCTAGGTTGCATGGATGGAAATGGGATTCGGGACTAGGGCCTACAACCCCACCTCCTCCTCCGAGTACCCTTGACTCCACTAGCGCTCGACCATGTGCACTATCTCATGACTAGGGGCTAGTCGTGTCGGTCCTCCTCTTGTGGTGTTCACCATGGTCATGTGGAGGTGATACAGGCAGGAGCTAGGGTTGGTCCTTGATCCTTTGGTCCATTTGTGACTGTGCCAGGGTTATGTGGAGGGGATATGATTGGGGTTTGAGGCTCAGCGGTCCCCTCTCCCAAATGCACCAACACCATAACCTTAAATATATGCAGCATTGTATATGGGTTAAGAACCAACCCATAACCCGACGATAAAGCATGGAGTCTTTGGGAACTAGGACACGCGGTTGATTCCTGTCAAGATCGTTGAGCCTATAAAAAAATTTAGCCTATGCGGAGGCGCCATGTGGCAGCCTCCAGTTGGGCCACATGGCATCCTCTCATTGGGCCAAAAAAATGACTTTGACCAATCAAATTCAGCCAAATCACACCTGTACAATTAGGAAACTTGGAGCTCTGTGATTGGTCGATCGTACGCCCAGTTGGCATGTTTACAACAATACAAACTTCCCATTCAGCCCAACTACAATTTTTTTAGTTGTTGAGCCAAACGATCACAACATCATAATTTTTTCATAAAACATCGGATTGAAACGATTCAAGTGTCACTGGAATCATGACGAAAAACACTATGACTTGACGCTAGTTTCAAAAGATTCTAGGCACGTTCATTTTTGAGAAAATTTTGATCTCCGGATCATACCTCCACACTAGGAACTTTTGGACTGCAAACGTTTATCTTCTCCTAGCAAAATGGATGAGGAAAAAGTTAAAATTTTTCCAAATCTCAATACCTAATGTTATGTTTTCAATTGGCACATTCAAGCTCCAATAAAGGTACTCCAACTATCCTTCTCGTGAAGACCTTACCTTCCTAACAAGAATCAAGATACAGTTCTTAAAACCATGCAGGAACAAAAACATCGATGGGTGGAGTTTGAATATTCTCTCCAAACCATATTTCAAGGCTAAAATAACTTCATCTTGAAATTCCTTTTGTTAAATAAAAGCTTGAACTTCCATCTTGGAAATCAGAAGAAATTCAATGCTTTCCATGCATTGATTCAAACTTTTCTTCACTATCATCAAACTGTGCTTGTACACAAAAGTGCTATGGCTGAAATAATTCAATGACACAATTGGCTTTGTCCACAAAAACATAGTCATTTCTTGTACAATATTTTTGAAATATTTCATTTACAACAAGCTTCACCTTAAACACTTGTATTATTGAGTACATGAGACAACTGTAGACAAACTAAACAACATACACATGTTGATCCTAAAATATTCCTCCAACAATTGTACTTATAAACAAGTCAACGTAACATGGCATGTCAATGAGAAACATACTTGTTGCAAAATAGTGATTATTCTTGTTACACTTTACAAAGTACCTAAAAACAGGTAATGAACAACAAGTATTTACAATTTATAAAGCAAAAAACTATACAAATAGTCTACCCAATATTTTAATCTCTTAGGCTTATGGGTTATCTTTCTACATCTATTATGCTTTGAAGGTTGCCTTAGGAACTATGTCAGTATTCTCTTTTCCACCTATTTATTTCCTTGCATTGTTTTCCATAACCTGTTTATCCTTACTGGAACAAATTTCTGGATGAAGTTTCCAACACCTTTCATTCCCATGCCCATTCATGTTACAACGGGTACAAAAATACTTGTGCTTTCCCATCGGCAAGGAAGTATTCAAACTTGAGGGAGGTTCTTCATGCTTGATGCCAAGAATTTTCTCCATTATTTTTACCATCACTTTTCATTGCTCACAATCCACAGAATGGTCAACTGCATCACAAAAAGTGCAAGGATACATGTCCCACAAATAATCAAAATTACCAACATTTGGAAAATTCCCATGACATTTATGCCTATCCCTTGGGCTGCAACTTTGACGATGTGGAATAGACGAGGACATGCAAAATCCTTTAAAGCATTCATCTCTCTTGGGAGAGAAATTGTCATTATCACTACCATGTCGGTGTGACATATCATCGTCTAATGATTTATTTGCCTCAAATAGTTTATAACACTCTCCAAACTCTTTATGACCATCTCCCAATCCTTGATATCTTGGCCTCTCTTTCACCATGATAGTATTAGTGATTCCTTGGCCTTTGATTCTGAGGCCTCCTCCTTCATAACCCATCCAAGCTAGTAGATTCATACCAATGCATTTAGTATGTTGTTCAAAGGCTGAAAAAGATGTGTTATTAACATAAAATGATGGATTTGAACTAGAGATGTTGATTACCTCCTTGGATTTTCCACCCATCTTTTCTGCTTTAGATGTTGACGATAAATTTAAATATGACTCAAGACATCCACTTTTACCAACAGGCACATACTGAGAATCTTTATGATGTTGATAAAACTCACAAGCATCATTCTCCACATAGGGTCCATAACCTGTGTTTGGACCATGCCCACATATTGGCTTCACTTTGGAGGTATTATTTGCTTCTTCTAGAGTGGAACTTTCACCAACTTGTTCCTCAAGCACATGCTACAATTGAATGTGCATATTCCTCTTCTCCTCTTCAACAACTTAAAGCATTCTCCTCAATTCAACATTCTCAATTTGAAGAGACAAGTTCATCTCCTCTAGCTCTTGGACTTGTAGCTTCTTTCCCACACCTGCAACTTGGTCAGAACCAACTCTAGTACCAATTTATTTTAAATTGGAGGAGAACTTCTCCTTCCTAAAATCTTACTGTCCTCTGATGCTTTATAAGTAAAAATGGGTCTTATTATATCAAAAACATTTTATGGTCTCTTCAAGGATAATGAGTTAGTTTCATGTGAAATTTAAACAAATGACATATCATCTTTTAAATCATAAAGGAAAAAATGAAGAGAGACAACACATAATTTGGTGGTAGAGTTCACCCCTCCTGGGCTACATCTTCGAGTTTACTATCATAGCTAGATCACTCCATAGATTTCAGTGATAAAGAGTACATAAAGTGTGTTGACAAAATGAGTGGCTAGTTTCCCCTTCAAGGAAACTTCTCTTGCAAAGAGATATCACTCTAAAAAGCATGAAAAACTATAGCCAGTCATGAAACAGTCAACAAGAAAAGGGATCTCACATCATGACATTGTACTCCATCTACAAATGACCATAAAAAGTACAAAAAATTCCACATTGAAGTAATAAAAGATAACTTTCCTAAAAATCACATAATAAGAAAAGGGAAACATGAGCTGCACCATAAATTTCATAGTTGCTAGAGATAACACATGAAGGTTGGAAAACCACTACAAGGCCCTTTCCATGCTCAAAATCCTTCAAAAGTGGCTTCAACCCACTGATTGATTTTGGCACCCATAGACTTAAACCTGAAAAATGTTTCTTTATAAAATCAATGAATAGAGGCTTGCATTGGATTCAAAATGTACAAAAACCCCTATCTGTGCTCTTCTTGGGCTCAAAAAGTCCAAAAAATCATTAAATTATGGATCTCCCAAGTTTTTCCTATTATTCATCCTCCAAATTGGATCAACTTGAAAACTGGGTGACAAATTTACCCTTTAATTTTCTCTGGAGGTGACAAATTCACCTGCAATAGGTAAAAATTGTTGCCCCCAATAACCACTATGTGCTAAACCAGAGCGACATGGGCGTGCCATAAGGCCGAGGGGTGGGCCAACAGTTTGGCCCCACCGACCTAGGCACATTTTATGTTAGGCGGAGGCCACATGGAGGTGATGTCGCTGGGGGTCAGTGTAGAAATTATACCAATGGATTCAATATGATCATGTAATATAATAAAACAAGATACTAAATCCTTCTACAATATTTAAGGAATATAAAACACGATCGCTCAATCACATGCAAGTAAGAGAAAGAAGTAAATCAGTCACATAACATAATATTTTCCTGGGGAAATAAACTGCTCAAAACCCCTCTATATCTATTGTATACTAAGAAAAGGAATCGTGAAACAATACAAGGCATTCTTGCTCACAAGAATATCCTGCACTCTGCCAATCGTCTCACATTGATCTAGGAAAAATTGGATAAAAACATAGCCAATTCCTTGCCTTCCTCCAGCCTACATTTCTCACACAATTCCTAGGCAAATAAACCCTTATTAAATAGGAATTCCAACCTTCCTTGATTGCGTAATCCATCATGGGAATCCTATGGCTTTATAACTACAACCGGGCAATTTTCTAATAATACAACTGATAGTTATCTTCCCTTTAACCTTTGTCCCAACTGGGTCTTCATCACAATTGACATGCATGCAAATAATAATATAAAATCATTAGTTATCTGATTGATCAATACTTGTGAATTAAATCTAATTTAATTCACTAGACCTCTCACTAGCTCATCACTCAGTTAGAACTAGTTAAACTGATTTTAACTCAATTAATTTGAGTTACCTGATTACACTCACACCACACTAGTGCATTAACTGCAACTGGACCCCCAAAATAATATAATCACTCTACATGCCTCACCTTTGACCCTCAACTCGAAATTATTGAGCCAACTCAGTATTTTTGACTTAGTTAACTAATACAAGTTGCTATTAGATAAGATTACAATTTATTTAAGGGAAAAATAAATTAGACACACATTTTCTTGTTGATTTTCAACACTCCCTCTCAACAAGAAAGGGATTATTAGCTACCCTGATCATGCCTATGTGGTATTCGAATTTTCTCTTCGCCAACACCTTCATCAATATGTCTGCATCCTGATCCTCCATGGGAATGTACTGCAACAACATAATGCGCCTCTGAACACAATATATGAGATGGTGGTACTAGATATCAATATGATTGGACCTGTCATGGAATACTAGATTAACTGAACGTTTTATGAAACTCTGGTTATCACAATGTATCACTGCTGAATCCATCTGATGACCAAAAAAACCAACAAGTATCTTCCTCATCCATATAGCCTCCCACACAACCTAACTAGTTGCCATGTACTTTGCCTCTGCTGAATTGAGTGCAAGTGATCTCTGCTTCCTGCTGTACCAAGAAACTGCTGCTGATCCTATACTGAAGATGCCCCCTGATGTGCTCTTCCTGTCTGATAGACTGCCTGCCACATATGCATCAGTGAAGCCTTGAAGCTTCACTCCCTCTGTCCGTCTGGTCCATAATCCATACTCTGTAGTGCCCTTGAGATATCTCAAAACATGCTTCCTGCCTTCCAAAAGATATTGGTAGGCTTAACCATAGCTTGACTAAGTTGGTTAACTGCATAGCATATGTCTGGTCATGTGTTCACCAAATACATAATTGAACTCACAAGCTGCCTGTAAACAGTAGCATCCACTACCTCACCTGAAGTAACATCCTCCTTCCTCCATTTTCTCGCAAGAGGAGTCTCAATGCATTTGTTACCCTCCATGTAGAACTTCCTCATAATCTCCTTGGCACACTTGTCCTGAGATACAAATATCTCCCCATCTCTTTACCATATTTCCAAGCCAAGGAAACAGTGCAAGGGCCCCATGTCCTTCATCTCAAAATCTCTTGCAAGATCCTCTTTGAAATAAGTTATGAGCTACTCATCACTCGTTGGTATCAGATCATCAACATAAAGTACAATAATCAAAAGTTTACCATCAACCACAATATGATATAGGTTCGCATCCACTTCACTCTTTTGAAGCCCCATTCAGTGAAATAGTTTTCGATCCTGGTGTACTAAGTACGAGGTGCTTGCTTCAGCCCATACAATGTTCTCTTGAGTCTACACACTTGTGACTCCCTGTCAAAGGTCTCAAAACCTTCTAGTAGTTCAATTTACACTTCTTCCTCAATAAATCCATTGAGAAAGGTTGTCTTTACATTCATCTGATGTATCTACGACCCCATCTATGCTGAGAGTGCAAGGATGGATCTAATCGATGAGTACCTTGCAACTAGTGCAAAAGTCTCCTCATACTCAATCCCCTCCACCTGTGAGAATCATCTGGCCAAAAATATAGCCTTGTATTTCTCCACACTCCCATTTGCTGCTTGCTTCACCTTATAGATCCACTTGGATCCAACCATTGACTTACCCACTGGTCGTGGGACCACTTCCCATGCACTGTTTCTGATAATGGAGTCATACTCCTCAACCATGGCATCAAACCATACCAGCTGTTGCACTGCTTCCTCAAAAGAGGATGGTTCTCTCACAATATACTTGCTCATAAGAGCCATGTATGTAGTATACATGTTTAGGGACCTTCTATTCCTATGTTGTGATGTAGATGCACCTAAATTCTCTACCACATCTAGCATCAATATTTTAGCCTCTCTGGTGCACTCCCTACCATTTATAGTGGATGGCTCTGCACGAGTAGTTTCTTCCACACACTATTCCTATGCATGTGGATGCTCCACCTTTTGAGGTTCATCCTTTGGAACTAAGAGTTCCTCTTCTGCATGAAAGTCAAGCTCCCTCTCAAGGGAAAATTACATGGCTTTCTCCTCATAAAATTTGATATCTCTCCTGACAATTGTCATCCTATTTGCCGAAAATACTCTCAATAGTTGTGGGGAGTATCAGTGTACCCCAGAAATATCCCAACCTCTGTTGTTGGTTCTAGCTTCTTCCTGGCATATTTGGTCACATGTAAATAGACATATGAGCCAAAATTTTTAAAATATGAAGCTTCCTGTTTCTTACCTGGAAAAGCCTCCTCTGGTGTACCCATACCAAGTATCCGATGAGAACTATGGTTCTGCACAAATACCACTGTGTTGCATGCCTCTACCCACAGATGCAATGGTAGACCCTGATCATGTAACATAGCTCGTGCTGCTCCAAAATTGTTATGTTATTTCTACCCACAACCCCATTCTGTTGTGTGTTATGAGGTGCGATAAATTCTCTCTGAATTCATTCTTTGGTGCAGAATTTCTTGAATTCATTAGAGATATAATCACCACCATTGTCACTCCTTAGAGCCTTCACTTTCTTCCATGTATCTTTCTCTACCAGTTCTTTGAACTCACAAAACTTGGAGAATGTTTGATCTTTCTTCTGCATGAACAAAATCCAACACTTTCTAGAAAAATCATCAACAAAAATCACATAATACCTATGCTTTCTTTTGGAAGCTGTTGATAATGGTCCACACACTTCTTAGTGAACTCTCTCAAAGATTTCTGCTGATCAGATTTGCTTCTCATGAAAGGTGGCCTTTGTATACTTCCCCATAGTACATCCCTTGCATGTGTATCTTTGCACGCAAGTGTACCCTTTGGAAGACCTATATAAATTTTCTGCATGATCATCAAAGCACTGTGATGTAGATGACCCAACCTCCTGTGCCATAACTCACCAGTATCCCGGATCACAACCTCATATGATTTACCGCTCAATGCTACTGAGCCATCTATATCAAGCTTGTAGAGGTTCTTCACACGAACCCCAATCTTCTTTACATGTCTTGTGGCTTTGTGACGAAGGAACGCCTTCCCTTCACTGAAAACCACATCATATCCAAGGTCCTCCAACATAGCAACTGAAACTAAATTATTTTTCAAACCTGGTACATGCATGACATATCTTAATATGAAAGGTTTACCTGAATCTCTCTGGAAAGTAACTGTACCAATCCCGGTAGTGTTATACCTCCTGTCGTCACCCATCTTGATGTGCATCTGAAGATCCTTCTCCTCCAAGATACTAAAGATTTCTTTGTTTCCATTCATGTGGAAAGCTGCTCCATTATCTAAGTACCACATAGATCCCATCACAGTTGATACCATGCATGCGATTAGAGAGAAGTCCAACTCACACTGTGAGGCCAAAGCTTCACCCGCTACATCTCCCAGCGCCTTCTTGTTTTTCTTCTTCTTTTGTGGACAATTTGTGGCATAGAGTCCATGATAATGATAGTTGAAACATTTCACCTTTGAAATGTCTCGCGTCTTGCCTTCTTTGTCGGTGTCAGATTTGGACTAGGACTTCTTTCCTTTCCCCTTATTTGCCTTACCATCCAAGGCACAATTTTCCTCACCATCAGTCTTGGATGAGAATCCATCCTTGGTATTCCGCCAAAACTTTTCTTGTACAAAATCCGACCATAGTCGCTCCCACTTTGGTAACTTCTCCCTCCCATTCACAGAGTCCTGGTAACTATAATAGCTCTTGGGAAGGCCTAGAAGTGATAGGCTCACCAAGTCATCATCAACTACAGTAATCCCAATACTTCCAAGCTCATATCGACATTGAGTGAACTTGGGCAAGTATTTCTGGATTCTGTCACCCTTCTCCATTTTCATTTTCCTGAGATTTTCCTTGAGTGCTAATTTCATGTGGTCACTACCGCTTTGAAATAGATCTGTCCAGGTCTTACACATAGCATATGGAGTTTCCTTGCAATGGATACTCGAGACAATATGATCTCGAACTCCCTCTTATAAGTTCCTCCTCACATTTGCAACATTCTTCCTCCATGATTCATGTTGCGCAACATCTTCCTGATTGGGTTCAGGAATATCAGTTTCAATGAACCCCTTCAGCCCATTATCCTCCAATACTGTCTACATCCCATCCTTCCATGCAATATAGTTAAAATTGACCTTAAGTGCATATTCGAGTCTCAAGCCAATGAAAGACATACTGGTCAGTTGCTAGCTCCAAATAATGTATCTGCAAATTTGAATATTGTTCAACACAAAGTCAATTTATTCTCCATTATTTTGATTCCTGGTGCTCTGATACCATATAGAAAATATGCCAATGGATTCAATCCTACCATTTGATGTACTAAAACAAGATATTGAATCCTTCTACAATATTTGCGGAATATAAAACACGATCGCTCAATCACATTCAAGTAAGAGAAAGAAGTAAATCAATTGCACAAAAAAATATTTTACTGGGGAAGTAAATTTCTCAAAACCCCTTTATCTCTATTGTATAATAAGCCAAGGAATCATGAAACAATACAATGCATTCTTACTCATAAGAATCTCCAGCACCCTACCAATCATCTCACACTTATCTAAGAAAAATTGGACAAACACAGCCAATTCCTTGCCTTCCTCCAGCCTGACTTGCTCACACAATTCCTAGGCAAATAAACCCATATTAAATAGGAATTCCAACCTTCCTTGATTTCACAATTCATCATGGGAATCCTATGGCTTTATAACTGCACTTGGGCAATTTGCTAATAATACAACTGATAGTTATCTTCCCTTTAACCTTTGTCTCAATTGGATCTTCAACAAAATTGACATGCATGAAAATAATAATAGCAAATCATTAGTTATCTGATTGATCACTACTTGTGAATTAAATCTAATTTAATTCAATGGACGTCTCATTAGCTCATCACTCAGTTAGAACTAGTTAAACTGATTTTAACTCAATTAATTTGAGTTAACTAATTACACTCACACCACACTAGTGCATTAACAACAAGTGGAGCCCCAAAAAATTAGAATCGCTCTACATGCCTCACTTTTGACCCTTAACTCGAAATTATTGAGCTAACTCAGTCTTTCTGACTTAGTTAACTAATACAAGTTGTTATGATATAATATTACAATTTATTTAAGAGAAAAATAAATTAGACACACATTTTCTTGTTGATTTTCAATAGTCAGGGCTAATCAATTTCCCCCGCTGCCGGAGGTTTTGGTGGTGGTCATGTTAGGGTCCTATGTCTAGGAATTGGCCATGTTAGTCTTGCTATGTATCTAAGGTCAAATTTGTAAAAAATATTCATGATGAACTTCATATTATTGTTTAAAGTGGTCTAGGTTTAGATTAAGTATCATGTAAAGGTGTCTATCTTGCTAAGGGTCCAATGTCTAAAGTCATGTGTTTTCCTTACTATATGGTAATCATAGGAAGTCTTTGGTCACCTTGGAAAGAGTACAAAAACCATGTTATAAAAATCCTTAGTTATTATGAGTTAGTGAACATCCTTAGTCATTATAAGTGGGTCACTTAAGTCTAGAGGCTATGTCTACATCAAAGCAATCATGAGATGATTTAGGCACATATTGGAAGGCTCTTGGGAGTTAGTTTGAATGTCATTTCAAGGATAACTCATGATCTCAGTAGGAAATAATGATTAGATGGACATTCCTTCCCTTGTCCAAAACCATTGTGTTTTTATAAAAGTGTTGCTCATTCATAATTTCCTTTCTAAATCACGATCAACGATCTCATTTCTACTCTAGGCCATTCTCCATGATTATTTCAACTTTATTTATATTCACACAATGCTTAGTTGTTCGCCATTTTCATCGGAGGCTCTCTTATCTTCATTTTGTTCATTGCGAAAGGGATGCAAGGGCACTGTGAATTCACACAGTATTGTAAATCTCGCATGTCGATGGTCAAACTTCCTACATAGGTGAATATTGGTGTATCTTTGTTCCTCTATTTTGAATGAACTCTCAAATTGCATGTATAAGCCAAAATAAACCATAAAAATCCCACAAGGATGATAAATTTACCGTCACTTCTCTTTTGAAATCATTGTGTTTCTTCCTCTGCACTACGTTTTATCCTAATTCGTTGTGATTCCACACAGTGGGTTATATTCCTCATTTTTCAATGTTAATTCATGTTTTCTCTTTGTAAGCCTCTACATGCAATAGGTGCTCTTGTCTTAAAACTAAATAAAATTTTCCTCCCTTCATCTCTTACACTTGAAAGTGTCTAAAAAGTCAAATACCTTCAGCGTTTCATTTCTCTCTTTTGTGCTGTGACTATCCCTTTTAAATTTTCTACTAACAGTTGTGAAATTGCAAGTTCAGTAGGGTCTTCCTGAAAATTCTCTAATTTTTAAGCCTTTTTTTAATTGCTTGATTGTCTCTTGAGTCATTATAAGAGTTTTTTAATATCATAACACCTCACTTATTACACAAAACCAATTTCTCATAACCCTAAAACTATTCAATGTTGCATAACAAAGATTATGTAAACTCTAGAAGACAAGAAGCACAAGGGAGGTTCCATTGTACAATTTGAGCCAGAAGAGGTCACAAGAATCAATGCATATCTAGCCATCATAATGGCTTTTGGACAAGTAGGGTGTATGAGATTTTGTGAAAATATTTAGGGGTATCATCTACCATTGACAAAGGAATTTTTTAGGGGTTTTGATAGTGTGAAAGCAACTGTGGGAACACTAAATTTTCTAGTCTCAGCTCAATCAATAGCTGAGGCAATTGAGATCCCTTTAAATGGAGAGAAATGGTTCAACGGTATGTATTTGGATTTTGTTGATTTCAAAGACTTTCCCAAGCCAAAACACTAGAAAGGGCATGGTTCTATTGTTCCAAGGTTACAAGATCACTATAGTAAATTATTGGAGGTGATTCAAAGGTACTTCACATGTGAAGGGAGGTTCAGTAAAGTGTATCAATATCACAATAGGCTATTAATTCATTTTAATAGAAAGAAACTTTTGAATCTTCCTTATCATTTGTTTAGGAGTCTATGTAATATGGCTAACAATGTTCTAGAAAAAGGAAATCAAGTTGAAGTTAATTTGTTTCATTTTTCATTAACTATATTGATGGTGATTAAGGATATTGAGAAGAAGAAACAATCATGGCTAGAATTTTTGGTTTCTTCGGGATGAGTAGCACAATATTCAAACAACCAAAAGACCAGGAAAGACACCTCATCAATTGTAATTAAAGAAGCTTCACCTAAAAAAACAAGCTAAGTTAAAAATCCTTTGACTAAAATCAAATAAGTTGATAAGAGAAGTGCTAAGAAGCTTCAATTCTCACCTGAAGTAGAAAAAGTGGAAAGAGTACCAAGAACAAGAGCTACAACTAAGAGATTTCTTGTAGATCCTCCATCTACACCTATTCAAGTTGTGGAATCAGAAAGTAAATAGAAGGAAGTGGAAATTGATGAAAGGGACCAAAAAATTGGAGATTTAAAAGATCAGTTGGACAAGGCATATTTGAAAATAGCATACTTGCAGCAAGAGAATAGAGAACTTAGGCATTAAGTATCACAATAAACTATTCAACCGAGTGAATGAGAGCCATTGAGGAAAAACTTGGAACACGCTTCCAAAGGAAAAGGAAAATTGGTCATTGATGTTGAAGAGTTAAATGAGGCAATTGAGAAGTCAAAGAGAACTATAACTAGGTATGTTGTCAAGGTGAAAATGCAAGTAAAGGAGACTGTTCAGCCTGAACAAAAGATAGTTTTTGATGAGAAAAATGAATTTGAGAAACTATTGGAACAACTTAAAGGAGTTCAAAAACAAGTAGATCCGCTTGCAGAGAAGGATCATAGGGATATATTGACTTTATTTAAGCAAGTACATGTTGTTGAACCAGTCCTTGATAAGGACATATACAAGTTAAATTGGACCTCGCCTCTTCATAGGTAGGTAAGAAATTTATATACACAGAACTTGGTATTAAAAAGAAGACTTAGGTTGGTGAAGAAGAAGCTCACTGAGGTCAAGGAATCTGGAATGAAGAGGAAGAGGGTCAAGTCATATATACTTGCAGAGGATAGTAAAAAGGTGAATCTTCAGCATGAAAGTGAAACTCAGCTCTGAAGTTTTGTCTTTTGGCTCAAGAATTGTAAAAACGTTAATTTTGATGAAATTTGCAAAAACACAGCAATGGGCTTGTTGCGCTTTTTATATACTCTTTGGTATTGGTGGGATAGTGATTTTTTTAGGTTTTTTGTTTCATGAGGGGAGTTATAAGACATTTTAAAACATTCACATTGATGCTTCCAACACTTTATATTAGGAAAAAGTCACCATATGTTCAGATTTTTGAGAGCGTTGCGAAAGGAGACAGTCTTGCTGCGAAAGTGGGGAATACTCTAAAAGGAGATCTGCAAGCACTTTGAATATTACTTAAGAGGTTCAACATCATAAAAAAGGTGTTTTAAATGTACCCATTTTCTCCATTTTGACATAGGAGGGTTGAAACCATACATAACATAGAGGCTACTTCATTTTGTTGCGAAACTAGATAATGTGTTGCAAGTCTGCATAGTGAGCACCTTTTCATTTCAAATTTCAAATTTTTGAATTCTAGAAGTAGTTTGGATCATGTGGATAGGTGGAAAATTATCTAAGGAGTTGTATTTAATGTTTATTTGTAAATATTCCAAGTTGGTGATGTTGTAGACTTAGATTGATTGTAAGGAAAACCACTCCTATTTTTCAGTATATGCACTAAATCTTTCATGTATCTAGTTAGAAGTTTGTTTGGTCAATAATTTCGACCACCTAGGGTAGGAGATCGAACCTCATGATGTATATAGAGATGAAAAACATTTTATGTGGTTCTGTTGGTTAAATGAGAGAAGAATAGACTTTTTGTGCACTGTATTCTTTTGAAAACTTTTCTAGTGAATGAATGAAAGATAGAAGGTGATTTGTAGGGATTCACGTGTCAGAATCTTGGTGGTTTTGTGTTCTTTTGATCTTTTAAGTTGTATCATGTGTTTACATCTCTTAAATGTGTATCTTATTTCTTGGAAAAACTAGATGTTTAATTCATAATTCATCTTAATGCTGCTTTGATTTAGTTTTCCAAGTTATCAATATTTTCATCTTAAAGCAACAATTTAGAATTAATCTATGGTATCGATTCTCTATGTGTTGTATTTCACCTTTCTACACTCACCCTCTACAATGATTTAACCTAAATTTCACCACCAAAGTTGACTACCTTTCCCTTATGGAGAAAACCCTTTCTTTCTTCATCATATCACTGGACAAACAATTGATTTTACATGATTCCATGCCCAATGGATATATCTATTTTCTCATCAAAAAACCTTTGAAAATTAAAACTTGTTGATCTTATTACCTAGCCTAATATTAGATTAGTTGAGAAACCTATGTGATATAGTCCTCTCCAAGGCTAGAAGGGCTAGATTATGGCCTTAAAGGGGTTTGTGGTTACCTCTAGAATTTCTCTCCTCAACCTAAAGAATTTACAAAGTGCTAACATTCTAGCGACCATACTTGGAAGCAGAAGATAAATATTTCGTAGTAAAAACTTGATTTAAAAAGCTTAAACCTAGTTCCTGTGGGTGACAATGAGTTAGGAATAATTAGGCTGAAATTTTAACCTTAAAAAGTGTGTTTAAGCCTAATTGTGATATATATATATTTTTTTTAAATATGGATTCTAAAAATATCCATACAAGATCACATCTAGATCCTGATCCCCTTGAAGTTGTAAGTGATCCAGAGAAAATTATTAGAAAGAAGGAGTTTGAAGAAGGTCAAGCAAGTAACAGTCCTTTACAAAGATCTCACACCCTTCCTGAAAACATTAAAACAATTCAGAACATCAAATTTGATCTGCCATTTGAGCATAGGCTTTTTAGATCTAAATCTGAAAATTTTGTTTGTGAGATAGTCACTGATGAGTCTAAGTTAATACCATATATCCCAACACAGAAACTTGGCATTTCAAAGTCTGTTAAAGACATTTTATAGCAGTTTAATAAACTTGAGAACTTGGTCAATCAACTACACAAGGCTACTGAAAAATCATCCATATTTCAACATATTGTTACTACATCTTCTGTTCCCTCATTTAATTTCTCTTTGATCCCTTCACATTTTTCTGCTCCTATCACATATGTTGTCTATACTCCTCCCTTTACAACAACTCAACATCTTAAAATTTCACCACCTCTTCCTCCCTCATCATCAAGCACAACAATGAGTACATATACCTCTCATACCACGATCATGGAAGCTCTTTATGCCCCATTGGTCTTACAATCACCATTGAATTCGATGCCACATAATTATGGACAATGCATACCTCAATTTGATGGCACTGGGCCTAGTAGAACGCAACAACCCACATACAAAATGAATAATTTTGTAGAACTTGAATAATTTGATGATGATGATGTTTAGGTAAGGCAATCTGCTAAAAGTTTTGCAGGAGAAGTTAGGAAATGGTATAGGGGTTTGGCAGCATGAAGTATTTCTGATCTTTAAGAGTTTCATCAAAATTTCCTTTCTCGTTGGGATGTAAAAAAAAATCCACTTCAAATTCTTGTAGAATATGAAAACTTGAAGAGAGCTCTGGGTGAATCAGTCCAACATTACTCAAATAGATTCAATAATATTTATAATTATATCCCAGCAGAAATAAAGCCTCCACCAGGTTTAGCCTTACTTCTCTATCCATATGGATTCGATGCTGACATGGCCTACCAACTAAGAGAAAGAATCCCAACTACCCTTGAAGACATGTAGAAGAATGTTGTCAGTGTAGAAGAAAACTTGTTGGCCAAGCAAGCTAAGATGAATATTGGAAATAGGGTGACCATCAAGAAGGAACCTTCTACATCATCAGACATTAATTTGGAAGCTTTGGTGAAAACTATGGAGAATATGATGGATAAAATGGTTCTGTCAGACAAAGTTGTTGCAAGAGAGCCACAGGGAGGTCCTCAAATAAGAAATTCGAATTTTAGAAGACAAAAAATCTAAATTAAGTAGAGGGACCCAAGAAATACAACAAACCAACAACATGTTTGCCCTCCTTTTCAGGAGAACTATGCAGAAGAAGAGTAGGAGGTAGCAGAGGAACAAGAACAAGATCAGATAAATAAATTTGGTGAGGGAGAAGAAGAAAATATTTTCTTGACAAAGGAAGACTGTGATTTGTTCTTACAATCACAATAATATTTCATGCCTGTAGAATCAGAAGACTAAAAAAAAGGTTATCATAATGCAATTATGGAAGTCCACAAACAATATACTTTTAGGAATAGGAAAGTCCTAGTAAATACTTCTAAAAATGTCCAGGATGATATACCTTCTACTAGTCAGAAAAAGGCTAATCCTCCCAAAGAAATTCCTCAAAAGAAAGATACAATGGTTAAGGAGGTAGAAAGAACTCAATCATATTTTAGTCTTGAAAATGAGATATCAAATATTAAATTTTTTTCTCCATTATTTCAATTGATGAAGAAGGATGCATATAAGAGTCAAATTTTAAAGGCATTGAAGGTGGGAGAAGTGTCAAACACTCTAAATTTAAATGATGATCACCTAGAATTGATTTTTGGTCCAGAAGTTGAAGGAGGAGGATCACAGGAAGGTAATGTTCCACCATAATATGTCAGCCTTAATATACATGATTTAATATTGTATAATTCCATGTTAGTTTCGGGAGCTTCATACAACTTAATAACTAAATTAATCATGGAGAAGCTTGGTTTGGATATAAATAGGCAATAAAAAGACTTTTTTTTCTTTTGACTCAAGAAAGGTAAATTTTCTTGATTTGATAAAGGATTTATGAGTCACTCTCACACAAATTCTAGCCAAAAGTGTAGTTATGGATGCGGTTGTTGTTGAAATCCCACCAAAGTATGGTATGTTGTTATCGAGATATTGTGGTGAAAAATTGAAGGGATCGCTACAAATGGACATATCATATGCCACTGTCTTGATGTTTGGACAAACAAGAGAGTTGTATAGGGAAACTTTCATGAAGTACATAGTAAGAAGTCAAGACAAGCCCAATAATTATCCTATTTATTTTGTACATTCAGATATGGATTCATTCACACTATACAATGATATATGTTTGGAAGAAGAAGCTCATAACGAGGACAACAAATCAGAAAATAATGAAGGTGAAACTATTGAAAAGGTCGAGAGAAAAAAGGATTTCAAACCATGGATATTCATAACTAATCACTAAGAAAATTAAAGGTGAGTATTCAACAAAGCACCCTAGAATGAGGGAATATAGAAATGTTGTTTTAGGTTTTCGACAATGTTTTCTGGAATTAAATTTGTCTATGATTCCTAGAGATCAGAATGTAAATGATGATGCATTGGCCACCTCAGAAAGTACAAGTAAGATGTATTTTCATCCGAATAGGAAGTATGAAATTGAGGTTAAACATAGGCATGTTGTCCTAGATAGTATAAGTAATTGGCAAGTTTTTGATAATGATAAAAAAATGGACAATTTTCTGAGATTGAAAGAAGAATTTGTAAATATGAATATTTATAGAGGAAATAGTTTTGATAAGGACGGAGAGGAAATTTACTTAAATCAGGTCAGGGGGAATTCTAATAAGCATGAATCAAACCTTTAAATTTCACAGCTGAAAGATAATGTGATTCCGAGAGGCTTAGTACCACTGGAGGAATTTTTTGATTTAAATGATGTGGCTTATAAACCTAAAATAAAATCTAATGAGATTGAGGTGGAGGAATGTAATATAGGAACTGAAGACAAGCCTAAAATTGTGAAACTTTATAAGTCTTTAGCTCTGGAAGAGAAGAAGAAATACATTGATCTAATGAAGAAGTATTCTGATGTATTTGCATGGGGTTATGAGGACTTAAAGGCCTATGAAAAAAGCATTATTCAACACACCATTCATTTCAAGGAAGATCAAATACCTTTTAAGAAAAAGTTGAGGAGATTCAACCCTTTTTTGTTTCCCCTCATTGAAAAAGAGGTAAGAAAACTATTTGATGCAAATATTATTGTTTAATTTTTTTATAGATGGTTTTCAAACTTAGTTCCAATGAGGAAGAACTCAGGAGAGATAAGATTATGTGTTGACTTTAGAAACCTTAATAAGGTGTCCCTCAAGGACAATTACCCCTTGCCAAAAATGGATCACATATTGCAATAGGTAGTTGGTTCCAGGAGGATTTCATTACTTGATGGTTTTTCTGGGTACAACCAGATTTTGGTACATCCAGATGATCACGAAAAAACACCATTCACAACACTGCGGGGGTCATTCATGTATGTGAAAATTCCTTTTGGACTTATAAATGCAAGGGCAACATTTCAGAGGGCTATGGAAATTTCTTTTGCAGATAAAAAGGAAATTTTTATTGTTGTTTATCTTGATGACATTACTGTGTTTTCTAAATTTGATGAAGATCATTTGCAACATTTAAAGATTGTCTTTGAGAAGTGAAGGAAGTATTTCATCTCTTTGAACCCAAGGAAGTACCTCTTTGGAAGGGAAGAAGGTAAGATAAATCACATAATTTCGAAGGATGGCATCATAATTTCCCCAAGCAAAATTGAGGAAATCCAAAAGATTGATACTGCAAGGAATAAAAAGGGTGTGCAGTCTTTTCTTGGGAGAATTAATTTTCTGAGGCGATTTATTCCAAATCTTGATAAAATCATAAGGGCCATGGAAAATATGTTAAGGAAAGATAGTGAAATTAAATGGAATGTTGAAAAAAAGAGGTCATTCAATGAGGAAAAGTCAACCTTAACTCATGCTCCTGTTTTGGCTAGTCCTATCTACACAAAATATTTCATCATTTTCTCCTTTGCTTCGGAGCACACTATCACATTAGTATTTATGGAAAAAAATCATCACAATATTGCAGCAGTATTGATGGCAAAAAATTTTGAGGATATTGAGTAACCTATAAATTTTTTTAGTAGTGGTTTAAGGGATGTTGCTCTGAAATATAGCATCATGGAAAATCAAGCTCTTTCCTTGGTGAAATCTTTGAAGGATTTCAGAGTGTACATACTGCATTCTCACATAATTTCCTTTGTTCCTAACGTTGTGGTGAAGTACATTCTCACTCAAACTAACCCAAAAGGAAAGAGAGGTAAGTGGATGTGTATCATTTTGGAGTATGATATTGAAATTAAGCCCACTAGAATTATAAAGGATAAGGGGTTAGATAAAATGATGGCTGAATCAAATTTGCATGCATTGGTTATTAATTTCATTGCTGCTAAAAAAGAAGACAATGATGAGGAATTGGTTCAACAAGTGTCATAAAATTTCATTTATTCCCCCTAGTACACATATATTATTTATGTTTTGCAGCATTTACAAGCTCCACTTGGATTGAAAAAGAAAAAAGAAAGGTCTCTTGAATTCAAAGGTGTTAAATTTTGCATTATATACCAGTCTTTATATTGGAAATATGCAGGAGTTATGTTGCTAAAAAACTTGTTGGAAGATGAGGCTAATAAAATAATGGAGGAATTTCATAAGGGTGACTGTGGAGGGCATATTTTCTGGAAAACTACAGGAAATTAAATTTTGAGAGTTGGTTTCTACTGGCCTACATTTTTCATCGATGTTCAAAAAATATTTTCTATCTATCTTGAGTGTCAGATATTTGAAGAGAAGAAGAAAATTTTACCTTTACCCCTGAAACCTATTTCAGTGGAGGTTCCTTTTTAGCAGTGGGGATTAGACTTCATCGGGAAGATTCATCTGAGTTCATCAGCCCAATAAAAATTTATTTTAACAGCCACAAATTATTTCACTAAGTGGATAGAATTTGTTTAGATCAGGCAGGCCACAGATTCAATTATTATTCAATTCCTGGAAGGTAACATTCTTACTAGATTTGGTTCTCCTCATAAAATTATTACTGATAATGTTGTTGCATTTAAATCTAAAAAGCTGATTGATTTATGCAATAGATATAATATAGTATTCAAACATTCTACTTCCTATTATCCACAAGGAAATGGCTTGCAAGCATAATCCTCTAACAAGAGCTTAGTCAATATCATAAAGAAGTTGTTGTAGGAGAAAAAAAAGACTTGGCATAAGAATTTAATCAATGATTTATAGGATGACAGGGTAAGTACCAATAAATCAATTGGGATGTATCCTTTCCAATTGGTTTATGGAGTTTATGTTGTTTTTCCTACTTCCCTAGGGGTTCCAGTATTGAAATTATTGCATGAAACAAAAGTAGAACCAAATGATATACAAACGAGGATAAATCAAATGATACAATTGTAATAGACTAGAGAGGAGGTATACAATTACAGTCAACTAAACCAGGAGAAGATAAAAATGATTCATGATAATAGGATAAAGGCTAATGGTTTTCAGATTAATGACCTTGAGTTGAAATGGGATTCTAGGAATGAAAAAAGGGGAAAACATGTAAAATTTGATAGCTTGTGGCAGGGGCCTTATAAAATTGAAGCTTTTCGTGGAACCAATTCCTATATGTTGAAAGACCTAATAGGGGAAATACTTGTTGGAGGACCTGTTAATGGCAGGCTAATCAAGCACTATTTCACCTAAGTTCAGCTGGTTTAAACAAATGATTGTACATACCATCTTTATTTTCAGTACTGCAAGTGTGGGTGGCTTCCATTAGAAATTGAATCCCGAAGTGAAGGCCCTGAGTTTCATAGTCATTCAAGTCAGTCTTAGTTGGTTAAGATTCAATAACATGCCCAATGGATAAGGCTACTAGTCTACGATGTTCTTGGGACCTCACATGGAGGATTCCATCGCCATTGGAGCCTATGTTAGGGCCCTACGTCTAGGAATTTTGGTCATGTTAGTCTTGATATGTATCTAAGGTCAAATTTGTTAATATTAGTCATGGTGACCTAACTATTATTGTTTAAAGTGGTCTAGGTTTAGATTAAGTGTCATGTAAAGGTGTATATATTACTAAGAGTCCAATGTCTAAAGTCATGTGTTTTCCTTACTAAAGCGTAATCACAGGAAGTCTTTGGTCACCTTGGAAAGAGTAAAAAAATCATGTTATACAAAGCCTTAGTTATTATGAGTTACTCACCATCCTTAGTCATTATAAGTGGGTCACTTATGTCTAGAGGCTATGTCTACATCAAAGAAATCATGAGATGATTTAGGCACAAGTTTGGAGACTCTTGGGAGTCAGTTTGAATGTAATTTCAAGGAAAAATCATGATCTCAACAAGAAATAACAGTCAGAAGGATAGTGCTTCCCTTTTCCCAAAGCATTGCGGTTTCAGAAAAATGTTGCGGATTCATAATTTCCTTTCTAAATCACAATCGATGCTTTCATTTTCGCTCCAGGCCATTCTGCATGATTATTTGAACTTTCCTTCTATTCCCACAATGCTCAATTATTATCCATTTTCATTATAGGCCCTGGTATCTTCTTTTTTTTCACTTTGAAAGGGAGGTAGGGTATTGCGAATTCACAACTTCCTGCAATTCTCGCATACCGATGGTCAAGCTTCATTTACAGGTGCAAATACAGGTCTATCTTTGTTCCTCTATTTTGAATGAACTCTCAAACTGCATGTAGAAGCTAGAATAAAACATAAAAATGTCACAATAATGATAAATTTACAGTCGTTGCTCTTATGAAATCACTACGTTTCTTCCTCTACGATGCGTTTTATCCTAATTCGGTGTGATTCCACACAATGGTTTATATTCCTCATTTGTCGATGTCAATTTGTGTTTTCTATGTGTAAGCCTCTACATGCAATAGGTTCCTTAGTATTAAAAATAAATCAAATATTCTTCCCTTAAGTGCTTATTCTTGAAAGTGTCTAAAAATTCAAATACCTTCAGTGTTTCATTTCTGGCTTTTGCACTGCGATTGTCCCTTTTAAATTCTCTGCCAACAATTGTGAAATTGCAAGTTGTGTAGGGTTTTCATAACAAATTCTGTATTGGATTAAGGGAATTTTTAGGTCTAAAATTGGAATCCTAAGGAAATTATAAAATAATAGTGGAAATAATAAAATTTTAGACGGAAAAAAGAAAAAAATAAATTTTCAACATGTATTTTCAACTTATATCCCTATTGGTTTACTCAAATTTCGAGCGGCAACACTCATTAGATGTATAATTTGATTCCTCGTCCAAGGATTACCTATGTCCCATACTTTTGATGGACCTTGGTACTTGAAAAATGAGAAATACATGAAAAACATTATTGCAATCACGTTTTTTCATGTATTTCACATTTTTCGTGTAGCAGGGTTCATCGAAAGTATACAACATGGGTACTCCTTGGATGATGAATTAAAGTTTTCATCCAACGAGTAATCCCACTCAAAATGTGAGTAAAAAATTAAGGAGATAAGTTGAAAATATGAGTTGAAAAAGTAGTTTTATTTTATTATTTTTTAATCTTTTTACTTTTTAACTCCAAAAATGGTGAATCATCCCCCATGGTTGATATCATCACCTTGAATTCTATTGGTTCTTACAAAAATTATTTTGGTTGTACATTTTTTGTTAGGAGGCACATTTTAGACCTCAAAATTCCCCTAATGGTTTGATTCTTTTTGTAATCGTTTGATTTTATCTTGATTCATTATTAAAGGATTTTATTATCATAACATGTCCATTATTAAACAAAACTAATTTCTCATAACCCTAAGACTATTCACTATTGCAAAAGAAAGATTATGTGAAATCTAGAAGAAAATAAGAACAATGGAGGTTCCATTGTACGATTTGATCCACAAGATGTCACAAACATTAATGCAAATCCAGCCATCAAAATGGATTTTGACCAACTAGGGTGTATGATATTTTGTGAAAATATTAAGGGGTATCATCTACAATTGACAAAGGAATTTCCTCGGGGTATTGATGGTGTGCAAGAAAATGTGGGAACACTAACATTTCCACTCTTAGCTCAATCAACAGATGAGGCCATTGATATTCCTTTGAATGGAGAGGAATGGTTCAAAGATATGGATTTTGATTTGTTTGATTTCAAAAACTTTATCAAGCCAAAATCACCCGAAATGGTATGGTTCTACTTTTCCAAGGAGATATCTACAAGATAACCATAGTAAATTGTTGGAGGTGATTCAAAGGTACTTCACATGTGAAGGGAGGTTTGGTATAGTGTATCACTATCACATTAGGCTCTTAATGAATTTTACTAGCAAGAAAAATTTGAATCTTCCTTTTTTTCTATTTAGGAGTCTATGTAAGATGGTTGACATAGTTCAAACAAAAGGAAATCAAGTTGAAGCCAGCTTGTTTCATTTTTCATTAACTAAATTGTTGGTGATGAAGGAGATTGAGAAGAAGAAACATACATGGCAGGAATTTTTGGTTTCTTCGTGATGAGTAGCACAATCTTCAATCAACCAAAATACTAGGAAATACACCCAATCAATTTAAATTAAAGAAGCTTCAACTATATCAACACGCTCAGTTAAAATTCATTTGACTAAAATCAAATCTGTTGATAAGAGAAGTGATAAGAAGCTTCACTTCTCACCTGAAGTAGAAAAAGTGGCAAGAGTACCAAGAACAAGAGATGCAACTAAGATATTTCCTGCAAATCCTCCATCTACACTTATGTTGAGATTCAACAAGATGATGAGCTTAGTGAAAAGAGTCGCCTTCACTAAGTGGGCCCGCAGGCTATTTTTGGCGCAAGTCTATTTTTAGACATGATGATCATATTTCAGAAGTTGCAGGATGCTATTTGTGGATGGTCGATCAAGTTGGAAAAATAGATGAAATTCTATTTTTAGAATATTGGGCGAAGTCTATTTATAGATCATCAATCTAAAAATAGATGCATGTCGATTATTATTAGCTCTTAATAATAATCAGACACTAAACAACAACTTATTCTCTTGGAGCACTTCAGTTCAGTGCATAGATGTGGCACATTAGTGGAATGAGGGAATTACACAATTCTCAAGGGTTTACTGGAGCTAATGAATGGAGGACTCAGTTAGAACTCAAGTGGCAGAGTTATGACACAGTTGGAAGAAGTAATTATGGAGTTGTATTCTGTTTAACTCAGTTAGACTCAGTTGAGCTAGTTGTATCTTGTCTAACTAATTGATACACTAGTGAGAGTGGAGTGAATTAATTAGTTAATTAATTCACAAATAATAACTCATTAATGAACTGAACAATACAATAGTTAACTACAGTGCATGGCAGTTTCAGTGGAGACCCAGTGGAGAGGTAGGTGAAAGGGCAAGATAAACTATCTGTTGTGACTATAGTGATGCATTGATTGCATCACACACACATTGGAGTTTCAAATGAGGATTTCACAGTCAAGGCAAGGGTAATTCAAATTCATTCAGAGCTATTCTTCAGCAGGGATTGCACAGTGGAGGCGAGCTAGCAAGAGGCAAAGATCGGTGCATGGATTTGCAAGATTGGTCCTGATTAGTGTATGACGATTGTATTGTACTGAGAGCTTGTGATAAGCTTTGTATGAGATTTTCATATGATCTCCATGTTACATAATATATAGTTGGGGTTTTCAGCTTCAGGCTTTCCCGGTTAAAAACTGTGTTATGTGCGATTGATTATTTTTTGTTTATGCTTCACATGTGTGTGCAATTAAATTTTCCACAAAAGATTAACAAGTTGAATAGATTCAGTATCTTGCATAAAGTTAAATAGTGTGATATCAGGTGGATCTAGGACATAAGCATGCTTAGTGCATATAATTTCTACATGGTATCAGAGCAATGTTTATTGAATATTGCAATTGGGAAGTGAGTTTGTGCTGGTGGACAATTCAAATTTGCTACAGAATATTCTTGGTGCAGAAATCGAGTATACATTGAAATGTCTTTCAACGGGTTGAGATTGGAGTATGCCATTGATGGGAGCTTGAATTACATAGCCTGGAACGTCAGGATGGAGGGAGTGCTGGAGGATAATGGATTGAAGGAGTTCATCGATAGCGATGTTCCTAAGCCGGGATCTAGCAATGCTGCATTACTTGATGCATGGCAAAAGAAGACAACAAAGACGAGAAGGATTCTGTTGGAAGGTGTGAAGGACCATATTGTGGTCAGAATTCACGGGAAATCCACTCCATTCTTAATGTGGAAGGCTTTGACAGAATTGTTCCAAAGCAGAAGTGACTAGAGGAAGTTGGTGCTTAAAGGCAAGCTCAGAAAAATAAAAATGGAGAAAGGCGTCAGTATTCCAAAATACCTCACGAAGTTTCTCCATTGCAAGGATGAACTGGGAAGTGTGGGGGTTACTATTGATGAAGAAGACTTGGTGAGCTTGGCTCTCCTTCGGCTTTCAAAGAGTTGGCATAGCTACGAAGACTCTGTCAATGGATGGGAGAAATTGCCGGGATGGGAGTGACTTTGGTCAGATCTTGTGCAGGAGGAGATAAGGAGGGGTACCGGGGATGGATCTTCATCGAAGAATGAAGATGAAGAGAATTTCTCTTTGGCTGCCAAAGAAAGGAAAAGGAAGGGGAAGAAATCTTCTTCAAAATCCGGTGCTAAAGGCAAGAAGCAGGATTTTTCCAAAGTGAAGTGTTTTCACTGTCACGAGCATGGACATTTCGCCACTAATTGTCCATAGAAGAAGAAGAACAAGCAGGCTGCTGGATCTGTAGATGGAGACACCTTAGCCTCGCAATTTGAGCTTGATTTCTCCTTGATCGCTTGCTTGGTTTCAAGCTGCATGGGATCGGTGTGGTATCTTGATAGTGGTGCGTCTTTCCATATGACGGGAGGCAAAGAGTTGTTTAGTGACTTGGAGGAGAAGGACCTCCAGATGCATATAGAGATGGGCGATGATGGTCGGTATATTGCGAATGGCATTGGGACCATTACCTTTGAGAGGGAGTCTGGTAATCCATTATTGTTGAAGAATGTCATGCATGTTCTAGGTATGAAGAAGAACTTGGTCTCAGTTGCAATGCTGGAAGACAAGGGTTATGATGTTTTTTTCAGTGAGGGAAAAGCCTTCCTTCGACATAAAACAATGGGTCAAACCAAGAAGATAGGGGTTTTAATTAAGAATCTCTACAAGCTGGAGGTAGGTGGCTGTGCTGTAATGGTGGGCAAAGAAGAAGAAATGGTGAGCCAGGATGAGGGCGAATTATGGCACAGGAGATTGGGCCATCTTCACCATGGTGCTTTGAATATTTTTCAGAAAATTTCTACTGGACTTCCCAAGGGTACTCTTGCACAGTCAGATTAGTGCAAGGGATGTACTATGGGTAAGTTTGTGAAGACCACCTTTCATGAGAAGGAGAACCGTGCTTCGGTGATCCTGGAGATAATTCACACAGACGTGTGTGGACCTTTCTCAATTGCTTCAACAGAAAAACACAGGTATTATGTGATATTTTTTGATGACTATTCTCATAGATGCTGGATCTTCTTCATGCAGAAGAAGAGTGAAATGTTCTCAAAGTTCTGTGAGTTCAAGGAATTGGTGGAGAAGGAGTTGGGGAAATAGGTGAAAGCTGTACGGAGCAATAATGGTGGTGAATACATCTCAGGCGAATTCAAAGACTTCTGTAGCAAAGAAGGAATTCGAAGAGAACTCATAGCGCCTGTTGAACCCCAAAGATGTCCTTTTCTTTCACCAAATTTCACTTTATTTCCTTTGTCCTTTATCAATTATAGGCTTAAAACATCAATATCATTGATTAAAGTCACTTTAAGAATGCATACAATAACTGACTTACTAAACTTTTGTGGTCTTGTTGTTGTAGTAATTTTTGACTAGACTTAGCTACATAATGTAGCCATTCTATAGCTAGTCACCTATTCCACAGCTATCATCATGTTCACACAGGTTACAGGTGTCACTTAAAGGAAAAATGCATATGGTTGAATTCCAGAACTCACCTACATCATTCCTTGCCATCTACGAAGTCTGAGAAAAAATCTGCAAGTGGTTATGCACATGGAGGAAACCCAAACTAAGAAGTAGATTCCTACTAGGACAAGGACTCTACAGATGTCTTCAGCAAAGTACGAGGCCTCCATAAGAGTTATAAATTGATTTTAATTGAAAAATACACTTATCCTTATTTCTTCTCCAGGGTAGTTATGTATTTCTCTTATAATAATAACTTGGGAAACCGAGAGACAGTTAGTTAGTTGATGTTTTATTGTTAAGTTGTCCAAGACCGTAATACTCTGTTTTTGAAGTTTTTTCCTTTAATGAAAGAAGAAAAACTTTAATACATGATCTGAAGCAATCTTGAAGAGATTCGTGTGCTAATCTGGTGGTAGAGGCCCCCTACTGCCCGAGAGGCTCTGTGCATATTGTTTAGATAAGTAACTTTAGCTCTGTTTCGTTCCTAATTTAGGCAGTTTTATGAACTTTATGTTTTATTCTCACTTACATCGAATGTTACAGCCAGTATTGTTCTTATGAATTGTTCCAAAATATCACTAACACCGAATGAGATAGAACTGTAGTATTTCATAGATTAATTGCATTTTAGTTCAGCTGTAGTATTTCGGAGGTTAATTGCATATTAGTTCGGTTTTGTTTAATGTATTTTAAGTTTTATTAGCTAGTTGTATTATAGTTCTGTTACATTAGACTTAAAGGCCTTCATTATTTACAAACTGCTCTTGTTCTTAATCTCTGCTAATACATCATTATCATAGGAACAAGAATTGGTAATGTCATTTTGAAGTCTTGACTATTTTGCAATTTCTCATAATTTTAGAAACTTGCCTTTTTACAAAACTATTCCAAAAGATTTCTAACCCTTGAATGAGGCTTAATAGTGACATTTTGAGTTGCAGAATGGATTAATTTTAGTGTCATAAGTTAATTTAGAGTAGGGTTCCTTACTATGTTACAGATAATCTTTTCCAAATGTGTTCCAACAAATTTCTAACCATGGATGAGATTTTCTCTGTGATAATTGTAAGTTGTTGTTTACTTAGAAGAACCTCATTGCATTAAAATTTTCCTTTTCTCAAGTTGTTCCAACATACTTATAGTGAAATGAATTGGACTGAGTTCATGTTATGAGTTATTTTTCTTGTCAAGTTTTGCAATCTGTGAATTAGCATTTTCTGTTCTTAGGTGCCATACATAGTTTAGAATAGATTTTGCTCTGTTTTAGTGTGACCAATAACTTCTCTTTGCGAAAAACTTAGTTCTTTTCCTCTTAGCATAAAAACACAAAACCAAAAACACTAGAAAAACACTAAACACAACGAATTAGGAAGCATATACCTAGGCACATATAGTGCACTTCACTTCAACAGTTTACTAGCCCTGGTTGACAATTTATGACATCAATTTAGGAACACTAAGTTGAGCATACATCGCCTCATAACCCACAGCAGAATGGGGTCGTAGAGAGAAATAATAGAACGATCATGGGTGCTGCACGAGCGATGCTGCATGAACAGGGCCTACCGATGCACTTGTGGGCGAAAGCATGCAACACTGCAGTTTATGTGCAAAACCGTTGTCCTCATAGAGTACTTGGCATGAGTACACCCAAAGAAGCTTTTACTGGTAAGAAGCCTGATATTTCTCATTTGAATATTTTTGGCTCACCTGTTTACATTCATGTGACAAAGGATGCTGGAAAGAAGCTGGAGCCGACTGCAAAAGTTGGGAAATTTGTGGGGTACAAAGAAACACCCCATAACTATCGTGTGTATTTTCCAGACAGTCGGATGAATATTGTGCGACGGGATATAAAATTCAATGAGGTGAAAGCCATGAAGTTGTCGCTTGAGATGGAGCTACACTTACATGTGGAGGAGGAACTTATTTTTCCCAAAGATGAGCCTTTGGATGTGGATCATCCACAGGAGGAGATTCATGGAGTGGAGGAGTCCACTCATGTAGAACCAAACATTAGACAAGGCAGAAAGCATACCAAAGAAGCTGAGAGACTGAAGTTTGATGCGGCACAGAATGTAGGAGTCCCTACATCACAGCACATACAAAGACAATCACCTGATCGATTTACTGGATACATAGCTCTTATGAGCAAGTGTATCATGACAGAGCCATCTTCTTTTGAAGAAGAAGTGTAGGAGCCCACATGGGTAGATGCCATGGTGGAGGAGTATGACTCTGTTATCAGAAACAGTGCTTGGGAGATTGTTCCAAGGCCGGTGGGAAAATCAATTTTAGGATCAAGATGGATCTACAAGGTAAAGCAAGTTGCTGATGGGAGTGTCGAGGAGTATAAGGCAAGATTTGTTGCCCGGGGCTTCTCATAGATTGAGGGCATTGACTATGAAGAAACCTTTGCACCTGTCACACGGTATTCTTCCATACAGACCATCCTTGCTCTCTTAGAGCAGATGGGTTGGAACACTCATCAGATGGATGTAAAGACTGTGTTCCTTAATGGGATAATTGAGGAATAGGTGTACATTGAGCACCCTGAAGGATTTTAGATCTTCAATAGTGAGTCGCATGTGTGCAGGCTCAAAAGAGCACTGTATGGGCTGAAACAAGCACCCTGTGCTTGGTACACTCGGATCGACAGCTATTTCACTGGACTTGGCTTCACCAAGAGTGAGGTAGATGAAAACCTGTACCAGATTGTGGTGGAGGGTAAGCTTTTAATCATTTTACTTTATGTTGATGATTTAATACTAACAGGTGATGAGAAGTTGATACACTCATGCAAGGCAGATCTTGCAAAGGAGTTTGAGATGAAGGATTTGGGCCTCCTTCATTATTTCCTTGGATTGGAAATATGGCAGCGGGAAGGTGAATTGTTTGAGTCTCAAGGCAAGTATGCCCGGGAGATACTGGAGAAGTTTCACATGCAAGGTTGCAAGCCTATCGACACTCCTCTTCCAGGAAATTGGAAGAAAGAGGATGCTACATTGGTAGAGGTAGTGGATGCCACTGTTTATCGACAGTTGGTGGGTTCGCTCATGTATTTAGTCAATACAAGACCAGACATATGCTATGCAGTGAACCAACTTTCACAAGCAATGGTTAAGCCTACAAATCTCTTTTGGAAGGCAGGAAAGCATGTCTTGAGATATCTTAGGGGCACATCTAAGTATGGTTTATGGTACAGACAGACGGATGAGGTGAAGTTGCATGGCTTCACGGATGAAAATTGGGCAGGAAGCCCAACAGACAGAAAGAGCACATCAGGATGGATTTTCAGTATCAGATCTATGGCAGTTTCTTGGTACAGCAGGAAACAAAGATCCGTGGCACTTAGTTCAGCGGAAGCAGAATACATGGCAGCAAGTCAAGCTGCATGTGAGGCTATCTGGATGAGGAAGATTTTGGTTGGTTTGTTCGGTTCACATTTAGATCCCACGGTGATACATTGTGATAATCAGAGTTCACATTGAGAGGGAGTGTTGAGATTCAACAAGATGATGAGCTTAGTGAAAAGAGTCGCCTTCACTGGGCGCTCCATTGTGCTATTTTTTCGTTTAAGTCTATTTTTAGACTATGTCTATTTTTAGACATGATGATCATATTTCAGAAGTTGCAGGATGTTATTTGTGGATGGTTGATCAAGTTGGAAAAACAGATGAAATTCTATTTTTAGAATATTGGGCGAAGTCTATTTATATATCGCTGGTCTAAAAATATATGCATGTTAATTATTATTAGCTCTTAATAATAATCAGACACTAAACAACAAATTATTCTCTTGGAGCACTTCAGTTCAGTGCACAGATGTGGCACATCAGTGGAATGAGGGAATTACGCAATTCCCAAGGGTTTAATGGAGCTAATGCATGGAGGGCTTAGTTAGAACTCAAGTGGCAGAGTTATGACACAGTTGGAAGAAGTAGTTATGGAGTTGTATTCAGTTTAACTCCGTTAAACTCAGTTGAGATAGTTGTATCTTGTCTAACTGATTGATACACTAGTGAGAGTGGAGTGAATTAATTATTTAATTAATTCACAAATAATAACTCATTAATGAAATGAACAATACAACAGTTAACTACAGTGCATGGTAGTTTCAGTGGAGACCCAGTGGAGAGGTAGGTGAAAGGGAAAGATAGACTATCTGTTGTGACTATAGTGATGCATTGATTGCATCAAACACACATTGGAGTTTCCAATGAGTATTGATTAGTCAAGGCAAGGGTAATTCAAATTCATTTAGAGCTATTCTTCAGCAGGGATTGCGCAGTGGAGGCAAAGATCGGTGCATGGATTTGTAGGATTGGTCTTGATTAGTGTATGACGATTGTATTGTACTGAGGACTTGTGATAAGCTTTGTATGAGATTGTCATATGATCTCCATGTTACATAATATATAGTTGGGGTTTTCAGCTTCAGGCTTTCCTAGTTAAAAACTGTGTTATGCGCATTTTTTGTTTATGCTTCACATGTGTGTGCAATTAAATTTTCCGCAAAATATTAACAAGTGGAATAGATTCAGTATCTTGCATAAAGTTAAATAGTGTGAGATCAAGTGGATCTAGGACATATGTATAATTTCTATAACTTATTCAAGTTTTTGAATCAGAAATTACAAAGAAGGAAGTGGAAATTGATGAAGGGACCAGAAAATTGGAGATTTACAAGTTCAATTGGACAAGGCCTATTTGAAAATAACTTACTTGCAGTAAGAGAATAGGGAAATTAGGCATAAAGTATCACAATAAAATATTCAGCCCAGTGAAGGAGAGCCATCAAAGAAAACATTCACACATGCTTCCAAAGGAAAAGGAAAACTAGTCATTGATGTTGAAGAGTTAAAGGAGGTAGTTGAGCAATCAAGGAGACCTAGAAATAGGTCTCCTGCCAATGTGCACCTTTTATATAATCTTTGGTATTGGTAGGATAGTGATGTTTTGAGGATTTGATTTCTCATGAGGGGATTTATATGACATGTTACAACACTCACATTGATTCTTAAAATACTTTAAATCAGGAAAAAGTCACCATATGTTCAGATTTTTGAGAGCACTACGAAATGAGACAGTCTTTCTTTGAAAGTGGGGAATAGTCCAAAAGGAGGCTTCAAGCACTTTGAATCTTACTAAAGAGGTTCAGAACCATCAAAGAGGTATTTTAAACATACCCATTTTCTCCATTTTGATAGAGGAGGGTTGCAACCATACCGAACATGGAGGCTACTTCATTTTGCTGCGAAATTGGCTAATGCGCTGCAAGTTTGGACAATGATCACCTTTTCATTTAAAATTTCAATTTTTTTACTTATATAAGTAGTTTGGATCATGTGGATAGGTGGAAAATTATCTTAGGGTATGTGTTTAATTTTTATTTTCAAATATTCCAAGTTGGTGATGTTTTAGAGTTAGATTGGTTGCAAGGAAAACCACTAAGTATTTTTCAGTATATGCACTAAAACTTTGATGTATCTAGTTATAAGTTTGTTTTCGTAAATAATTTCTACCACCTAGGGTAGGATATCTAACCTCATGTTTTATATAGAGATGAAAAACATTGTAAGTGGTTCTACTAGTTAGATTAGAGAATAACAAACTTTTTGTGCACTGTATTTTTCTGAAAACTTTTCCTATGAATGAATGAAAGGTAGAAGGTTATCCGCAGGGATTAATGTCTCATAATATTGGTTTTTTTGTGCTCCTTTTATATTGTAAGTTGTATCATGTGTTTACATATTTTAAATGTGTATCTTCTTTCTTGGAAAAACCAAATGTTTAATTCAAAATTCATCTTAATGGTGCTCTGATTTAGTTTTCCAAGTTATCGATGTTTTCATATTAAAGAAAAAAATTAGAATTCATCTATGGTATTGAAAATATATGTGTTTTATTTCACCTTTCTACACTCACCCTCTCCAACGAATTAACCTAAATTTCACCACCAAAGCTTCCTACCTTGCCCCTGTGGAGAAAACCTTTTATTTATTCATCATATCACTGGACAAAAAAATTATTTGACATGATTCCATGCCCAATGGATCTATCTCTTTTCTTATAACTAACCTTTGGAAATTAAACCTTGTTGATATTATTACCTATCCTAATATAATATTAGTTGAGAAACCTAAGTGAGAGAGCCCTCTCCATGGCTAGAAGGGCTAGATTCTATCCTTAAAGGGGTTTGTCGTTACCTCTAGAATTTCTCTCCTCAACCTAGGGAATTTATAGAGTGCTAACATTATGGTGACCATACTTAGAAACGAAAGATAAATATTCCCTGGTGAAACCTTGATTTGAAAATTTTAAAACCTAGTTCCTGTGGGTGACAATGAGTTAAGAATCATCAGGCTGAAATTTCCAGCTAAAAATCTATGCTTAAGCCTAGATGTGATACGTTTTCTTTTGGAAATATGGCTTCTAGAAACATCCATACAACATCACATCTAGATATTTATCCCCTTGAATTTGTAAGTGATATTGAGAAACTGACTAGAAAGAAGAATTTTGAAGAAGATCAAGCTAGTAAAAGTCCTTTATAGATATCTCACACCCTCCATGAAATCATTATAACAATTGAGGACATTGAATTTGGTCATCCATTTGAGCATATCCTTTTTATATATAAATCTAAAAATTTTGTTTCTGAGAAATTCATTGATGAATATAAGTTAATACCATATATCCCAACACTAAAAATTGGCATTTCAAAGTCCGATAAATTCATTTTACAACAGTTTCATAAACTTGAGCACTTGGTCAATCATTTGCACAAGGCTAATGAAAAATAATCTATATTTTAGCATATTTTTACTACATATTTTGTTCCCTCATTTACTTTTCCTTTGATCCTGTTGATCATATCAGCATTCTGTTGAAAGTTCTGACCAGCAATCTCGTTTAAACCTTTCAAACCCCCCTTTTTTTGCCCAGAGTAATCCATTTTCTGCTTATCGTTACCTTCCTATATCCCCACATTACATTATAAAAGGCCGAAAAGTCCACGTTTGAAATATATAGGGCCTAGCCCCTTCGGCCCTAGCCCTTTAAATCTTTTCCTTCACGTAACCCGGGCACTAGACCAGGCGCCAGCCTGAAAGGCACTTATCAAACGTATATCGGGCGCATTTTGAGCCGTCCATCTATACAGATCGGACGACATCCGTTCACCTCTGTCGCGCCCATAGCCCGCCTGACTACCGTCCGATCAAACCGTAAAATCAACGGCCCAGAGTCTATCTGTCCCGGTGGTCCCCGTCCCGCGTCCACTGTTCAAAACTACCCGATATCTATCGCACCGCCTTTCTAAGGCAGGTGGTATTCCCCAATACGGAGCGATTCCATACATTGCTTGCCGCGTGTCTCAGCGTATGGCTCAAAAACCTCTCTCCATCGCATGTTATTGTTCGGCAAGAGATACAACGCGATATTAATATCCACCGTTCGATCTGGGGCTCTGCATCCAACGGTCATCACACTCCGAAGATGTGCAGAAGTTAATCCAAGAAAATAGCGCCCCTGGCCCACCGTCTCAGTGCCCTCCGATACGTTTTCCACCGTCGATCTCCTCCTGAGATCGAGCGGTCTAGATTTAACCCACGCCACGCAATTGACCCCGTATCTCCACGTCATCATTCCACATGCTCCCGTCGTACATTCTTCCGTATTCCTTATATTTCATTCAAAAGGTCAAATTCAAAGGTTTTTCGTTCGCTGCACTCCGCCAACCTTCATCAATGCATTTATCCACCTAGTCCATTCACCATCGTTCCACTGCATTTTTCCGCCGCCCTGCATTGTTTCACCTCTTCGCCATGTCTGCACAGCCATTTTCATTAATCCCTCCACATCCATCATCTTCATGCCTGGTTTTCCTAACAAGTTTTCGGGTTTTGCAGGATTACAGCAGTGGAAAATTGCCATGAATTACAAATCTTGATTGCAGTAGTAGAGCACATCAAAGGACTATTTTTCAGAGGCTGCAATTAAGGAGAAAGGCCTAGGGAGGTAGATCGACAAGACTTCCATTAAAGAATCAGGGTTAAAATCTGTCAAACTCTGCAGGGACATTCAAGGCGCCGATTTCGCAGATGAAGATATTAATGGGGAAACAGAGAAATATCAGTGAACGATTGAGGAATTCAATGTTCAGCATTGAATATTTTCAGTCGTAATTCAGGGTTTAGAAGGCAGAGGGTACCATTCGCAGATAAAATACCTCAAGGCTTTCTTATCAACACCATTTTCTTTCAGGAAAGGACAAAATGTTTGTGTGATCTTACTTCTTCGCTGGGTTCCTGAAGAGGTTTCTACCTAGTGCATTTATTCCGGTGAGCAGGCCATAGAGTACAAACAACATTACAAAGTCATCGAGCAGTATGGGCGAGCACGTCTCCGCCATTTTTTTTTAATGAGATAATTAAACGTTCATCACCTACCCCCTTTTTCGAGTTTTCTTGTTCTCCTATAAAGCTCCCAAAGAACAGATGATTAAAGGTTCCATATTTTATCAGAAAATCATGCAGTGAAAGGATTTTTGTATACATTTTTTCTGAACTCTTGTATGAAGGCTTAGAGCCCATAGGGTCTCAGTGAGGAGGAGTTCTATCTGTTAAAGAGGATTCTGGTCTTTGGTATTTCATAATCTGTAACTTTCTCTTATGTGTTAGTTTAATATATCATTTCATTTCACCCGTCTTTCCTGTATCATGTTTTGGAATGCAAGTGGCTCACTGTTTTTGGTATGGATTTATCCTAGTTGATACCCATGCTCAGATTAGTCAAGCACTTTAAATATGTCTCATGCATGATATTCTATTCCACTATTCATCTAAACCATGTTTCTGCTATATTAGTTTCTTTGGGAGGGTGTTTTTAAAATGCTATTATTATGTATGGATTCTTAGAATGGTAAGCCCATGCATGGTGGTATTGTGTATCTGGATATCAGCTCAATGATAACTAATATCTTCTCAATATTTCATTCACTACATACACCTTCTGATAACTTATTTCTGTGAGGTATTTCTGAATCGGCCCTCTTTGCAGTAAACTGTCTCTGAATTGTCTATTGCTTTTATATTGGAGTTTTGCATATTTCCTCTGTAGTATTCTTTTCCCTGTGTCAGTTTCTGAAGGTCTTGGTCCCATTCAGACTAATATTTCTTGTTTCACAAGAGATTAGCATGAGAGCCTTTAACTGATAACTTCCTCTATTATACCATATGCTCCTTGCTAATATAAGATGTCCTAGGCACTGGTCTATCACAACTCTAGGCTGTCTCTAGGAACGACAACATCTTTTTGGTGCTGTTGCCGGGGAACGAAGTTGAGAAAATTTAAATCCTTGGGCCACGACAAAATCTTATTCACTCTTCAAGTAGGTGAGTAGGGAGAGTTGAGAGTTGTATATCCCTCACCTTGGCGACTCCACATTTGTTATTTGATAAATATATTTGCAGTCATGACTCCTCGTAAGCCACACCTGAGGTCAGATACGTCTAAGCCAAAGACACCTTCAGTGTCTGACCTTGAAAAGATAATACATAGAAGAAATTGGAGGGAAAGAAAATCAGTCCACTCTGAAATCCCTGAATTGTCTATAGAAGACTTTCCATCCTCTTCTTCTCAAGAAGCTCAAGTGCCAGATCTCGACTCCACTATGGGAGATACCGATTATTACTATTCAGATAGTCCACCCTGAGGAGGCGTCATAAACAAATATATTTTCACCCTACTCCTTAGGTTGAAGAGGTGAAAGAAGTCACTGAAGTATCTGCTGTTAACAAACCATTATTCCCTTCAACACCTCAACCTGCTATTCAGTATATTCCTATTGTTATCCATACTCCACTTCCACCTCCTCCTCCTCCTCTTACTCATCAAACTATTGCACTACCTCCACCCCCTCCAATGGAAAATCTTTCGGGCTTCTTGCTAAATAAATATGCCCCTCTGGCATTACCCCAAGTGTTAAATGATATGCCCCAAGATTATCTGAAGATTTTACCCAGATTCAATGGGGAAAATGAGATTGATGCTAAAAAACACCCTGAGGTCTTCTGTGCTTTTGCAGAGAATTTTAATGTGGAACATTTAGATGTGGTGTTAAGGCTGTTTGTCCAATATCTGGATGGTGAAGCTCGAAAATGGTTTAAGACATTGGCAGGTCGTTCTATTACCACTTGGGAAATAATGGAAGATACTTTCCTCAGAAAATGGGAAGAGAAGAAGGACCATGGACATTGTCTTACTGAGTTCAATACACTCAAGAAGAGACATAATGAAGGGGTATCAGAATTTATCAAAAGATTTAATAAATTGTATTTGAATCTTCCCGCTGAGATGAAACCTCATCAAACTGCTGCTAAAGTTGTTTTTATAGCAGCTTTTGATTCAGAATTTGGTTTCTCTCTCAGAGAAAGAAAGCCTGCTACTCTGGATGATGCTTAGTCAGATGCACTAGAGTTGGAAGAAAACTTTTCCTCCACTGGAAAATCAAAGGGAAAATATGAACAAGATACCATAAGAAGGGGCAAAGAGGAGGTGTCCACCTCTTATCAAGACAAAGATTCAGCTAATGACAGAATTGAAGAAATGAGCAAAATGATTAAGAAAATTTCTGGTAAACTGGTAAAGATTGAATTGGAGACCAAGAATTCAGCCCCCAAGAATTTCCAGAATGCTTAAAACAAAGGTTACAATCCTCAGTATAGGAAACCATCCTGCAAATATTTCCAAGGGAAGAAAAGGAGCAACAGGATCAGGTACCACACCCATTGTACCTAGAAGGTCCAGTAGATGATTCTACTCAAGACACTGCCTATGGACTGGAGGATGCAAATATTTCCTTTTCAAATAGTGATGGAGAAGAATTCCCTTTGCAAGGAAATGAAGGAGTTGAGTTCCCATTGCAAGAAGAAGAAAAGACCAGAGACACAGAAGATGCAGAAATTGATCATTATTGTAAACAATTTGCTGATTTTATGCAAGCATAGTTCAATAGAAGATATGATCTCAGATCTTCTAGGAAGAGGAATCGTACTCAAGATCAAGAAGAAGAGCTACCCCAGAAGGAAGCACTTGCTCAGAAGGAGTCTATAATGGAGAAAGTATCAGACAAAGGTAAGAGCCATCTAAACAAACCTTCGCAATCCAATGATCAGATTCCTTCCTCTTCAAAAGTAGTCATTCCTCCTAATACCAAGTCTGTGTCAAAAGAAGTTAAACCCTCAGCTGAAAATAAAGAGTCAAAAGAAGTTGTAGTAGAGAAATATTCCCTTGTTTTCAGCCTGCAAAAGGAACTTGAGAAAGTCAAAATCCCAGTCCCCTTGACTGAACTATTAAAGTAGCCTGCATATCAATCCCAAATCACCTCATTCATGCTCCCTCCAGAAGAAACACTCACCCCAGATAGTCTCAACCTTCAAGAAGATAGACCCATGGTTGTCTTTGGTCCACATGTTGAGGAATTAGATGCTTCTACTCCTCCCTTCTATGTATCTCTAGTGATTCATGACTTGCTATTACATAACTGTATGTTAGATTCTGGAGCTTCCCATAATCTACTACCTTTGTCAGTCATGGAACAACTGGGACTACAAATCACCCGTCCATGCAAATATCTCTATTCATTTGATTCCAAAAGAGTTAAATGCTTGGGAATGATCAAGGATTTGGTGGTCAATTTGGCCCAAATCCCAGCAAAAAGTGTGGTAATGGACATAGTGGTGGCTGACATCCCAGCTTGCTTTGGCATGTTACTGTCAAGGTATTGGGGAACAAAAATCGGTGGGTCAATCAAGTTGGATTTAACATATGCTACAATCCCAATTTTTGGTAGCCAGGAGAGGAGGTTGTACAGGGAGTCAAACTATCAAGCTCTGGGTATAAACCTGTCCATTATAGCAGGTGAGGAATCTGAAGAGAAAGAAGAGCGACAGGGAATTGGGGTAGCTACTCCAGAAATACATGTAAAGTACCTCACCAGTCAGTGGTACAAAGAGATAGTAGAATATCTCCTCAAACTCAGTTTCCCCCCTAGCTGTGATAAAGTTAAATACAAAACGCTAAGATTGAAATCACAGAAGTACATAGTCGCCAATGGCCGGCTATACTAGCGAGATCCCTCAGGCATCCTACTCCTATGTCTCACAGAGGATGAGGTAGAAAGTATTATAGCTGAATTTCATGAAGGGATTTGTAGGGGCATTACAGTTGGAGGGCCACTGCTCATAAAATCCTAAAAGCTGGTTTCTACTGGCCCAAGCTTTTTGGAGATGTTTGTGCCCAGGTAAGAGCATGTGAGAAATGTCAGAAATTTGCTGAAAGGCAGAAGTTGGCACCTCTGCCCATGATTCCTGTGCACATGGATGAACCATTCAGACAATGGGGAATCAATTTTATAGGTGAAATACATCCTCCATCAAGTGGTCAGCATAAGTGGATTTTAACTGCCACTGATTATTTCACAAAATGGGTGGAAGCCATACCTGCAAGGAATGCCACAGATACTGTGATAATAAAGTTCATGGAAGAAAACATCATATCTAGGTTTGGCTGCCCTGCCAGAATAGTGACTGATAATGCACAGGCCTTCAAGTCTACAAAGTTTGTAAGCTTCTGTCAGCAGTATAACATCACACTAAGTCACTCTACAGCCTATTATCCACAAGGAAATGGCTTGGCAGAGTCTTCCAATAAAACCCTGGTGAGGGCACTGAAGAAGGCTATTAATGAAAATCAGAAAAATTGGGATTCTCAGTTGAAGTTTGCTCTGTGGCCAAACAAAATTACCAACAAGAGAGCAACTGGGAAATCCCCATATGAATTGGTATATGCAGGGCAGCCATATTTCTTGTTCAATTAGCCCTACCAGTAGCCCGATTCATGCAGGAAAGTCAAGAAGAGCCCGATGATATGATCAGGAGAATAAACCAGCTGGTGGAATTGGAAGAAACACGCAATCAGGTGAATCAAAGGCTAACAGAGTATTAGGAGAAGATGAAATACCTTTTTGATCAGCATGCTAAAGACAGGAATCTACAGATTGGTGATTTAGTACTCAGGTGGGATATCCGGAGGGCTGAAAAAGGAAAACATGGTAAATTCGACCCACTTTGGTTTGGTCCTTTTAAAATTGTGGAAGAAGGAGGTAACAATACTTTCAAGTTGGAAAATTTACAGGGTGACTTGCTTGATGCCCCTGTAAACAGTCAGTTTCTTAAACCCTACTTCCAGTTCTAATTCAGGCAGAAATAGCCTGATGTATTATACTGTATATTAGTTTGATTTCACTCTTGTTTGAAATAATGTGGGTGTCGTGAGGAATTATGGAAAAGAAAGGTAGAAGTGCTGAAGAGCAGAGTTTACACAGAAGATTATCAGATGGTCTGCGAAGTTCTCGACATGTCCAGGGATGAACGTGCCATCCCCAGATGGAGCCAATGTTGATCATATCAACATTCTATTGAAATTTCTGACCAGCAATCTTGTTTAAACCTTTCAAACCCCCCCTTTTTTGCCCAGAGTAATCCATTTTCTTCTTATCATTACCTTCCTATATCCTCACATTACATTATAAAAGGCCGAAAAGTCCATGTTTGAAATATATAGGGCCTAGCCCCTTCGGCCCTAGCCCTTTAAATATTTTCCTTCATGTAACCCAGGCGCTAGACCAGGCGCCAGCCTGAAAGGCGCTTATCAAACGTATATCGGGCACATTTTGAGTCGTCCATCTATACAGATCGGACGTCGTTCGTTCACCTCCGTCGCGCCCGTAGCCCGCCTAACTACCATCCGATCAAACCGTAAAATCAACGACTCGGAGTCTATCTGTGCCGGTGGTCCCCACCCCGCATCCACTGTTCAAAACTGCCCGGTATCTATCGCAGTGCCTTTCTAAGGTAGGCAGTATTCCCCAATACGGAGCGATTCCATACATTGCTTGCCGCGTGTCTCAGTGTACGGCTCAAAAAACACTCTCCATCGCACGTTATTGTTCTGCAAGAGATACGACACGATATTCATATCCACTGTTCGATCTGGGGCTCTGCATCCAACGGTCATTGCACTCTGATGATGTGCAGAAATTAATCCAAGCAAATAGCGCCCCTGGCCCACCGTCTTAGTGCCCTCCAATACATTTTCCACTCTCGATCTCCTCCTGAGATCGAGCAGTCTAGATTTAACCCACGCCATGCCATTGACCCCGTATCTCTACGTCATCATTCCATGTGCTCCCGTTGTACATTCTTCTGTCTTCCTTATATTTCATTCAAAAGGTCAAATTCAAAGGTTTTTCATTCGCTGCACTCCGCCAACCTTCATCAATGCATTTATCCACCCAGTCCATTCACCATCATTCCACTGCATTTTTCGCCACCCTGCGTTGTTTCACCTCTTCGCCATGTCTGCACAACCATTTTCATTAATCCCTCCACGTCCATCATCTTCATGCCTGGTTTTCCTAACAAGTTTGTGGGTTTTGCAGGATTACAACAGCGGAAAACTGCCATGATTTACAAATCTTGATTGCAGTAGTAGAGCACATCAAAGGACTATTTTTTAGAGGCTGCAATTAAGGATAAAGGCCTGGGGAGGTAGATCGACAAGACTTCCATTAAAGAAGCAGGGTTAAAATCTATCAAACTCTTCAGGGAAATTCAAGGCACCGATTTTGCAGATGAAGATATTAATGGGGCAGCAGAGAAATATCAGTGAACGATCGAGGAATTCAACGTTCAGCATTGAAGATTTTCAGCCGTAATTTAGGGTTTAGAAGGCAGAGGGTACCATTCGCAGATAAAAAACTTCAAGGATTTCTTTTCAGCATCATTTTCTTTCAGGAAAGGATAGAATGTTTGTGTGATCTTACTTCTTCACCGTGTTCCTGAAGAGGTTTCTACCCAGTGCATTTATTCCGGTGAGCAGGTCATAGAGTACAAACAACATTACAAAGTCATCGAGCAGTACGGGCGTGCACATCTCCGCCATTTTTTTTTAATGAGATAATTAAACGTTCATCACCTACCCCCTTTTTCGAGTTTTCTTGTTCTCCTATAAAGCTCCCAAAGAACAGATGATTAAAGGTTCCAGATTTTAGCATAAAATCATGTAGTGAAAGGATTTTTGTATACATTTTTGTTGAACTCTTGTATGAAGGCTCAGAGCCCATAGGGTCTCAGTGAGGAGGAGTTCTATCTGTTAAAGAGAATTCTGGTCTTTGGTATTTCACAGTTTGTAACTTTCTCTTATGTGTTAGTTTAATATATCATTTCATTTCACCTGTCTTTCCTGTATCATGTTTTGGAATGCGAGTGGCTCACTGATTTTTGGTATGGATTTATCCTAGTTGATACCCATGCTCGGATTAGTCAAGCGCTTTAAATATGGCTAATGCATGATATTTTGTTCCACTATTCATCTAAATCGTGTTTCTGCTATATTAGTTTCTTTGGGAGGTTTGTTTTTAAAACGCTATTATTATGTATGGATTCTTAGAATGGTAAGCCCATGCATGGTGGTATTGTGTATCTGGATATCAACTCAATGATAACTAATATCTTCTCAATATTTCATTCACTACATACACCTTCTTATAACTTATTTCTGTGAGGTATTTCTGAATCGATCCTCTTTGCAGTAAACTGTCTCTGAATTGTCTGTTGCTTTTATATTGGAGTTTTGCATATTGCCTCTGTAGTATTCTTTTCCCTGTGTCATTTTCTGAAGGTCTTGGTCCCATTCAGACTAATATTTCTTGTTTCACAAGAGATTAGCATGAGAGCCTTTAACTGATAACTTCCTCTCTTATACCATATGCTCCTTGCTAATATAAGATGTCCTAGGCACTGGTCTATCACAACTCTAGGTTGTCTCAAGGAACAACAACAGATCCCTTCACATTGTTCTTCTCCTATCACATTTGATGTTTGTACTCCTCCCTTTACAAAAAATCAGTAGCTTACAGTTTCATCACCTCTGCCTCCATCATCATCAAGCACAATAGTGAGTACATCTACATGTCATACCACAATCATGGTAGCTCTTTATGCCCCGTTGGCCTTGCAGGAAGGATTCTATACCAAAAAATTATGGGAAGCACATTCCTCAATTTGATGGAATTGGGCCTACTATAGCACAACAACACATAGAAAAAATGAATGGTTTTGCATAACTTGAAGAATTTGATGATGATGATGTTAAGGTGAGGATATTTTCTCAAAGTTTGGCAGGAGAAGTGAGGAAATGGTATAGGGGGTTGGAAATAGGCAGTATTGATGATCTTCAATAGTTTCATCAAATTTTCCTTTCTTGTTGGGAGGTAAAAAAGAATCCACTTCAAATTACTGCAGAATATGAAAACTTGAGGAGAGCTATGGGTGAATCAGTCCAATATTACTCAAAGGGATTCAATAATATTTGTAATTCTATCCTAGTAGAAATATAGCCTCCACTAGGTTTAGTCTTACTTTTCTATCCAGATGGATTCGATGCTGACATGGACTACCAACTAAGAGAAAGAATCTGAACTACTCTTGAACACATGCAGAAGAATGTTTTCAATGTAGAAGAAAACTTGATGGCCAAGAAATCCAAGATGAAAACTAAAAAGAGGGTGACCATCAAGGAGGAATATTCTACATCATTCAACATTAACTTGGAAAATTTGGTGAAAAATATGGAAAATATGATGGAGAAAGTGACTCTATCAGACAAATTTGTTGCAAGAGAACCACGGGGAGGTCCTGAAATCATAAATATGAATTTTAGAAGACAACAGATCCAAATTAAGAAGAGGGACCCAAGAAATCGATCAGACCAACAACAGGTCATACCTCCTTTTCAGGAGAACTATGCAGAAGAAGAGCAAGAGGCAACAGAGGAACAATAACAAGGTTAGATAAATCTCTTTGGTGAGGGAGAAGAAGATAATATTTTCTTGAAAAAGGAAGAATAAGATTTTTTCTTACAACCACAACAAGATGTCATGTGTGCAGAATCAAAAGACTACAAAAAGGTTATCAGAATGCTATTATGTAAGTCCAAAAACAATATAATTTGAGGAATATGAAAGTCCTAATAAATACTTGTAAAAAGGTTGAGGTTGATATACCTTCTACTAGTCAGACAAAGGCTCATCCTCCCAAAGAAATTCCTCAAAATAAATATACAATTGTTAAGGAGGCAGAAAGAACTCAATCATATTTTAGTCTTGAAAATGTGATATCACAAATTAATTAATTTGTTCCATTAGTTGAATTGATGAATAAGGATGCACATAAAAGTCAAATTTTAAAGAAATTGAAGGTGGGAGAGGTGTCAAACACTGTAACTTTAAATGATGATCACTTGGAATTTATTTTTGGTCCAGAAGTTGAAGGAGGAGGTTTAGAGGAAGGTAATGTGCCACCATTCTATTTCAGTCTTAATATACATTATTTGATATTTCATAATTCCATGTTATATTTGGGAGATTCATATAACTTAATTCCTAAATTAATCATGGACAAGCTTGGTTTGGATTTAACTACGCCATACAAAGACCTTTTTCTTTTGACTCAAGCAAGTTAAAGTGTCATGGTTTGGTCAAGGATTTATGTTTCAGTCTCACACAAATTCCAGCCAAAAGTGTAGTTATGGATGTGGTTGTTGCTGAAATTCTGCCAAAGTATGATATGTTGTTATCGAGATATTGGGGTGCAAAATTGAAGGGCTTGCTGTGAATGGACATGTCATATGCCACTATCTTGGTGTTTGGAAAACCAAGGAAGTTGTATTGGGAAACTCTCATGAAGTACATGGTAAGCAGTCAAGAAAAACCCAATAATTATCTTGTTTATTTTGTACATTCATATATGGATTCATTCATACTATACAATGATATATGTTTGGAAGAAGAATCTCAAAATAGGGACAAAAAATTAAAAAAAGGAATGAAGGTTAAACACTGGAGGCTAAATCAGGAAATGATGATGATGAAGAATGCATGTGGAATATGGATTTCAATGGGGAAAACAACAAGGAAGGAGTTGGATCTGGTGTGTGGATTATGAGCCCAAAAGTAGGCAAGTCAAAGACCTATTCTTACACACTTGCTTTTGAATGTACCAACATTGTTTTTGAATACGAGGCACTGATTTTGTGGTTGAATCTATTGAAAAGGTCGGGAGCCAAAAGGATTTCAGTCCATGGAGATTCATAACTAATAATTAAGCAAATTAAAGGTGATTATTCAGCCAAGCATCAAAGAATGAGGGCATATAGAAATGTTGTTTTATATTTTTTGCAATGTTTTTCATAAAACAATTTACCCATGATTCCTAGAGATCAGAATGTAATTGTTGATGCATTGGATAACTTGGCAAGTACATGTAAGGTTCCTTTTCATAAGAACAGGAAGTATGAAATTGAGTTTAAACACAAGCCCATTGTCCCATTAAATATAAGGTATTGGAAAGTTTTTGATAATGACAAAAAACTGGAAATTTTCCTAAAATTGAAAGAAGGATTTGTAAATATGCATATTGATGTAGGAAATAGTTTTAATAATGATGGAGATGAAATTTACTTAAATCAGGTCAGGGAGAAATATGATCAAAATGAATCAAACCTTGAAAATTTTCAGCTGAAAGATAATGTGATTCCGAGAGGCTTAGTCCCACTGGAGAATTGTTTGTTTCAATGATGTGGCTCATAAGCCTAAAATACAATCTACTAAGACTAAGGTGGAGGATTGTAACATTGGGGCTGAAGACAAGCCTAAAATTATGAAATTTTCTCAGTCTTTAGCTCTGAAAGAGAAGAAAAAATACATTGATCTGATGAAGGAATATTTTGATGTCTTTGCATTGGGGTACGAGGACTTAAATTCCTATGAAAAAAATATTGTTCAGAACAACATTCATATGAAGGAAGATCAGAGACATTTTAAGCAGAAGATGAGGAGAGTGAACCCTGTTTTTCCGCCCCTCATTAAAAAATAGGTAAGAAAGATATTTTATGCAAATATTATTGTCCCTTAAGGTTTTCTAAATGGTTTTCAAACTTATTTTGAGTGAAGGAAGAAGTCAGGAGAGATAATATTATGCGTTAATTTAGAAACCTTAATAATGTTTTTCTCAATGATAATTACCCCTTTCCAAAAATGTATCACATATTGCAACAGGTAGTTAGTTCCAAGAGGATTTCATTACTTGATGGTTTTTCTAAGTACAACCAGATTTTGGTACATCTGGATGATCATGACAAAACAACTTTCAAAACACCGTCGGGGACATTCATGTATGTGAAAATTACTTTTGGACTTATGTTAGGTCCCTATATTACTAGTATAGTTCCTTATTGTTGTTAGTGTAACCCCCTTATTGTTATTATTGTACCCTTGTAACCCCCATTTTGTTATTATTGTGCCCTTAAATTATTATTGTTAGGTCGGCTAGGATTACATTGTGGCCCACTAGGAATACATTATGGCCCCATGGACTCCTATATATAGAAAGGAGGTTTTGTAAATTGTATCATCCAAGAATTGTTCATTTATGTAATGTATTGGAGGTTTCCCCCTCAAAGTGGCTCATTTCTAAGGCGTTGATATCTCTTTTCTTCTCTTTTTGGAGCTAGTTACACAACATTTGGTATCAGAGCTTTGGATTCTAGGGTTTCGTTGCTCCAAATAGGTCATCATGGAATTTTCGCTATAAATTTTTTTCTATGACGTTTCAGAAGTTGAAATTTTTAGGGTGCGAAGATGAAATGCCGAGGAAGATTTTCTAAAACTTTTAGAGCTTGGTTTGCAATATTTTCAGAGATATGATCTGTGGAAGTTAGGTCTTTTTTCAGGCTCCTAAACAGGTCATCATGGAATTTGCGCTATAACTTTTTTTCTACGAAGGTTCAGAATATGAAATTACTATGGTACGAAGTTGAAATCTTGAAGAAATTCATCAAAAATTTTCAGAGCTTGGTTCGAAATATTTTTGGAGATATGATCTGTGGAAGGTAGTGCTTTTTCAAGCTCCTAAATTTCATCTCAAAGAGGTGATCGTGGGAAAAGTTCAATAACTCTCTCTCTGGGCATCGGATTGGAGTGCCGTAAAAAGAGGTTGCAAGTAGATAGACTTTAGTTTCTTGGTTATCAATTTCATAGATGAAGGATGAAACAGTGACACGTGGAAAGTCGTACAAGTTTGCTCTACTGAACCAGTCCATAACTAGGTCATTGTGGGAGATGGGACACAACTTTGTCTTGGGGAATCCAAATTAGGTCAGAACTGTGGCATTCGAAAGATAATTTAGAGGGCTACGTTGGTACCGAAAATAAAATATTGAAGTGCTTAAATGCAACAGAATCCAATTCAATATCAAGTTCTCAAAGGAAAAAGTGTATTTTTTTTTTTTTTTTTTCCGAATTGCATAGTCTTGTTTGAAGAATCACCTAACTGATTCACAATATTTTAGAATAGATAACAAAAGATAAAGTTACAAAATATACGTAAAATAATTCATTCATTAAGCTTTCCAAGGTCTATCATGACTCATGAAGATGAAGAATCAAACATGATCTATCAAAATTATAAGGAGTGCACCAATTCCTCACAAAGAGCAACAAAAAATGAAATGGAAGTTTTGGAAGAAAGGCTGGAAGCTATGATGGATGGCATGGAGTCAAAGGAAGCTAAGATGGAAAACATGAAGAATGATTCCAAAACAGACATCGAAGGTTTGAATGTGGCAAATTGATACAAGAAATGTTTCCTAATGGTGAAAAGATAGTAGAAGAACCTCATGATGAGAACAAAATAAATGTTAATCGTGATTTTATAAACTCTAATGTTGGCGGGAAGAGCCACCATATTCCAAAAATGGATATGAGGAAGTTTGATGGAAAGGATCTTGTAACATGGATACTACAGATGGAGCAATATTTTGATCTCCATAACGTGAAAAACACACAAAAGGTACGCATTGCAACTTTACATTTAGAGCAAAATAAATTTGTATGGTATCGATGGCTTTGCTCCCGTAAAAAAATTGTCACTTGGTCAATTTTTACGGAGGAAATGATAGCACATTATGAGGATACAAAGAGCAACACCCTCTTTAGCCAATTGATAAATCTCAAACAAAAGGGTTTAGTGGGGCAGCACATTGAGGACTTCCAAAAATTGAATATAAGGGTAACTGATATTCCAGAGGAACACAGGATTGATCTCTTCATAGGCATTTTAAAGGATAACATCCAACATGAAGTTCGTGTTTTGGAACCTGATTCATTGGAGAAGGCATTCAGGTTGGCAAGAAAAGTTGAATGTAAAATTATGGCGACAAGGAAGCCTACCACTCAATTCTATAAAGAAGAAAGTGTTGCTACACCTAGATTTCCACAACCTACAAGGTTGACACCACAAAAATTGGAAGAAAAGAGAGCAAAAGGGCTTTGCTACAGTTGTGATAGCAAATACACTAAAGGTCATAAGTGTGCTGAGAAGAAATTATTTTACATAGATTGTGAAGAGGAAGAAGAAAATGAACAAGAAGAGGATATACACCAGGAACCAGCCCTAGAAGAGGAAGAAATGAACCCGACGATATTGTGTAATGCACTGGCAGGAATTACCACTCCTCAAACTCTCAAGATAGAAGGACATATCAAGAAGAAAAGGGTAATAGTGTTGATTGATTCAGGTAGCACCCATAATTTTATTCATTATAAGGTAGCCAAGGAATTAAATTGTTTCCTATACCCAGCACCCGAATGTCAAGTGATGGTTGCAAATGGAGGAACTATAAATTGCTCTGGAAAATGCCATAATATCAAGCTAACCATGGGGGAATATGTATTGACTAGTCCAATGCTTGCCATTCCTATGGGAGGTGCTGATGTTGTACTAGGAGTACAATGGTTACAATCTTTGGGGACGGTAGCTTTTAATTTTCAAGAACTTTTCTTGAAATTTTTTTCAGAAGGAAAGGAAATCTAATTACGGGGTATTGCGGGGAAGCCAGGAAGGATAATAAGCTCTAATGTCATGACAAAGCTTCTAAAGAAAGAACAGCGAGGCGTAATTGCACAATTATGCTCACTAGAAGTTCCAACATCAAAATCATCTATTTCTGCAGATCTCCAACAAGTCTTGGACAATCATTCCAAGGTGTTTCAAACTCCCAAAGGACTCCCACCTATTCGTGATCATGATCATGCTATTCATTTGATTCCAGGAAGTGTTCCTCCAAACATCAGGCCTTATAGATATCCTTACTTCCAAAAGAGCGAAATTGAACGTATGATTGCAGAAATGTTAGAGGCGGGTATAATTCAACCTAGTCAAAGTTCTTTCTCTGCTCTCGTAGTATTGGTACACAAGAAGGATGGATCATGGCGAATGTGTCTGGATTATAGGGAGCTCAATAAGCTCACCATTAAAGATAAATTTCCCATTCCTGTGATTGATGAATTATTGGATAAATTACATGGAGAAATTTATTTTACCAAGTTGGATCTTCGTTCAGGATATCATCAAATTAGAATGAAGACTGAAGATATTCCAAAAACAACATTTCGAACTCATGAGGGTCATTATGAATTTTTGGTCATGCCTTTGGCCTTACCAATGCACCTTCTACATTTCAAGGGTTGATGAATTCCATTTTCAAACCCTTCCTTAGAAAATTTGTGCTAGTATTTTTGGATGATATACTAATCTATAGCAGGTCTTGGAAGGATCATGTTGAACATGTTGACAGGGTGCTCAAACTATTGCAGGAGAAACAATTATATGCAAAAACATCCAAATGTTTCTTTGGAGTACAAGAGGTGGAATATCTGGGTCATATTATATCTCACGATGGTGTTAAAGTAGACCCTAACAAAATTAAAGCCATTAAGGAATGGAAAGTCCCCACGACCATAAAGAAGTTGCGAGGATTTCTCGGGTTAACAGGGTATTATCGCAAGTTTGTTAAGAATTATGGGAGAATAGCAGCACCTCTAACAACATTATTGAAGAAAGATGCATTTTCATGGACTCTTGAAGAAACTAAGGCCTTTGAACGTCTTAAAGAGGCAATGTGCCTAGCACCGGTCTTAGCTACACCAGACTTCACAAAAACCTTTATTGTGGAATGTGATGCCTCAGGAAATGGAATTGGTGCAGTTTTAATGCAGGAAGGAAGACCCATTGTTTTTGAAAGTCGTCCAATCAAAGGAAAGTATTTACAGAAACCTATTTATGAGAAGGAAATGTTAGCAATACTACATGCACTAAAGAAATGGCGAACTTACCTAATGGGAAGACACTTCAAGGTAAAAACTGATCATGATAGTCTTAAACACTTTTTTGGAACAAAGACTATCTTCAGAAGAGCAGCAAAAATGGGTCACAAAGATGTTGGGTTATGACTTTGAAATAATCTACAAAAAAGGAAAGCTTAATGTTGTTGCAGATGCACTCTCAAGAAAGAATGAAGAGGTGGAAGCATTTCTTTGTGCCATTTCTATTATCCAACCAGATTGGATAAACGAAGCAAGAGATGAATGGAAGAAGGACAAAGATGTATGGACACTCATTCAAAAGTTGCAGCAAGATCCTAGTACATCTGATACATTTAGTTGAAAAAATGATTCCTTATGGTACAAAGATCGCTTATATCTTTGTAAGAATTCCCAACTAAAACAAAAGATTCTTCTGGAATTGCACACTTCTCCTTTAGGAGGACACTCAGATTTTTAAAAACTTACCACAGGGTGAAGAAAGAATTTTTTTGGGATGGCCTTAAATCTGATATTCGAAAGTTTGTGGCGGAATGTTTGGTCTGCCAGCAGAATAAAGTGGAAACAATTAAGACCCCAGGACTTCTACAACCTTTATCCATTCCAAGTCAACGTTGGGAGGAGATTTCAATGGATTTTATCACAGGTTTACCTAAGTCCGAAGGAAAGAATGTCATCATGGTGGTGGTTGATAGACTTACCAAGTATGCACACTTTTGTGCATTATCTCATCCATTTAAAGCAAGTACAGTTGCTACTACATTTGTGGACAGAATTCAAAAGCTACATGGAAGCCCAAGGGCTATTGTGAGCGACAGAGATCCCATTTTTACGGGAAATTTTTGGACAGAGTTATTTTCTTGTTTGGGTACTAAATTAGCTCATAGCTCATCTTATCATCCTCAATCTGATGGTCAAACCGAGATAGTAAATAAATGTTTGGAAGGATATCTTCGTTGTTTTGTATCTGATAAACAAACACAATGGGTCAAGTGGTTACCTCTCGCTGAATGGTGGTATAACACTTCCTTCCATACCGCAGCAAAAATGACCCCATTTATGGCACTTTATGGATATCATCCACCATCGATCACATCATCTTTAAGGGAAAATTCGAAGGTTCAAGCAGTGGAAGATCACATCGAGCATCAACAAGAAGTTCTCCAACTCTTAAAGGATAACCGAAATTTGGCACAAAATCGAATGAAACAACAGGCAGATCAACATCGCAGCGAGAGAAGTTTTGATGTAGGAGATTGGGTATTTTTACGGCTACAACCATATAAACAAATGTCCCTCAAGCAAGCTAAGAAGGATAATAAATTATCGCCAAAGTACTATGGTCCTTACAAGGTGTTGCAAATGATTGGTACTATGGCATACAAATTGGAGCTTCCTGCTTCTTCGCGAGTACATCCAGTTTTCCATGTTTCATGCTTAAAGAAGGTTATAGGTGAAAATCTTCCAGTTCAAACAATATTTCCAGAACTTGATGAGGAAGAAAAAATCATATTGGAACTTGAAGCGGTCATGGAAACAAGAACTCGATAGCTACGGAATCGATCAATTTCAGAGTATCTCATCAAGTGGAAGAACTTACCCACCGAAGATTCTACATGGGAGGATGAGAATTTTATACAGAAGCACCCAGAGCTACTCAAGTGTTGAGGACAACACTTTTTTTGAAGGAGAGGGGCATGTTAGGTCCCTATATCACTAGTATAGCCCCTTATTATTGTTAGTGTAAACCCCTTATTATTATTATTGTACCCTTGTAACCCCCATTTTTTTATTATTGTGCCCTTAAATTATTATTGTTAGGTCGGCTAGGATTACATTGTGGCCCACTAGGATTACATTATGGCCCCATGGACTCCTATATAGAAAGGAGGTTTTGTAAATTGTATCATCCAAGAATTGTTCATTTATGTAATGTATTGGAGGTTGCCCCCTCGAAGTGGCTCATTTCTAAGGCGTTGATATCTCTTTTCTTCTCTTTTTGGAGCTGGTTACACAACAACTTATGAATGCAGGGGCAACATTTCAGAGGGATATGGACAGTTATATTGTAGATGAAAATGACAGGCTAATTGTTGTTTATCTTGATGACATTATTGTGTTTTATAAATCTGATGAAGATCATTTGCAACATTTGAAGATTCTCTTTGAGAAGTGCAGGAAGTATGGTATCCCTTTGAACCCAAAGAAGTCCCTCTTTGGAATGAAAGAAGGTAAGTTTCTAGGTCACATAATTTATAAGGTGGTTCATTCCAAATATTGTTGAAATCATAAGGGCCATGGAAAATATGTTAAGGAAAGATAGTGAAATTAAATGGACTGTTGAAAAAAAGAGGTCATTCAATGAGGTAAATTCGGCCTTAACTCATGCTCCTATTTTGGCTAGTCCTATCTACACAAAATATTTCATCATGGTTGTCATTTTGGAGTATCATATTGAAATTAAGCCACTAAACTTATAAATGGTTGGGGGTTAGCTAAAATTATGGTTGAATCAAATTTGAATGCATTGGATATCAATTTCATTGCTTCACAAACGAAAGGCAATGATGATTAAATGATAAGTTCATTTCTCCCCCCTGGTGCACATATATTATTTATGTTTTGCAGAATTTACAAGCTCCACCAAGTTTGACAAAGACAAAACAAGGTTTATTAAATGGAAAGTTGTTAACTTTTTTATTATAGATCAATATTTATATTGGAAAGATGTGGGAGGTATATTGTTGAACTACTTGTTGGAAGATGAGGCAAATAAAATAATGGATGAATTTCATCTAGGTGACTGTGGAGGGCATATTTTCTAGAAAAAATACAGAAAATAACATTTTGAGAGCTGGTTTCTACCAGCCTACATTTTTCACTAATGTTCACAAAAGAGTTTCCACCTATCATTCCTGTCAGATACTTGAAGGGAAGAAGAAACTTGTACCTTTACCCCTGAAACCGATTTCAATGGAGGTTCCCTTTCAGCAGTGGGGATTATACTTCATCAGGGAGATTCATTTGAGTTCATCAACTCAACAGAAATTGATTTTAACAATCACATATTATTTCACTAAGTTTATAGAAGTGGTTCCGACCAAGAAGGCCACAAATTAAGTGATTATTCAATTCCTGGAAGGTAACAACATTCTTTCTAGATTTATTTGTCCTCATAATATTATTACTCATAATGTTGTTGAATTTAAATCTAAAAATCCGATTGATTTCTGCAATAGATATCATATAGTAATTGGAAATTCCACTTCCTATTATCCACAAGGAAATGGCTTGGCAGAATCCTCTAACAAGAGCTTAGTTAATATCATAAATAAGTTGTTGTAGGAGAACAAAAAGACTTGGCATAAGAAGTTAATCAATGCTTTATGGGCTGATAGGGTAAGTACCAAGAAATCATTGGGATGTCTCCTTTCCAATTGGTTTATGGATTTGATGTTATTTTTCCTACTTCCCTAGGGTTTCCATTATTGAAATTATTGCAGGAAATAGAAGTAGAACCAAATGATATGCGGAGGACGATCAAGAAAATGATACAATTGCATTAGATTAGAGAAGAGGTTTATAATAACACTCAACTGATTGAACACAAGATAAAAAAGATTCATGGTAAGAGGATAAAGGTTGATGATTTCATATTGATGACCTTGTGTTGAAATAGGATGCCAAGAATGAAGAAAAGGGAAAACATTGAAAATTTAACAGCTTGTGTAAGGGGCCTTATAAAATTGAAGTTGTGGAACCAATGCCTATCTGTTTAAATACCTAATAGGGGAAATACTTGATGGAGGGACTGTTAATGGTAGGATAATCAGACACTCTTTCACCTAAGTCCATATGGTTTAAACAAATCATTGTACATACCATATTTATTTTCAATACACAAGTGTGGGTGGATTCCATTAGAAATTAAAGCCCAAATTGAAGGCCCCAAGTTTTCGATGAGCTGCTACCATATGTAATAAAATTCATAGTAAGTCAAGTCAGTCTTAGTTGGTTAAGATTCAATAAAATTCCCAATGGATAAGGCTAATAGTCTACGATGTTCTTGCGGCACCTCATAGGGGGGATTTCATCCCCATTGGAGCCTATGTTAAGGTCCTATGTCTAGGAATCTTGGTAATGTTAGTATTTCTATGTATATAAGATCAAATTTCTAAATATTAGTCATGATTACCTAATTATTATTGTTTAAAGTGGTCTAGGTTTAGATTAATTGTCATGTAAATGTGTTTATCTTGCAAAGAGTTCAATGTATAAAGTCATGTGTTTTCCTTACTAAAGGATAATCATAGGAAGTCTTTGGTAACCTTGGAAATATTAAAAGAAACATGTTATACAAATCCTTAGTCATTATGAGTTAGTCACCATACTTAGTCATTATCAGTGGGTCACTTAAGTCTAGAGGCTATGTCCACATCAAAGCAATCATGAGATGATTTAGGAACATATTTGGCGGATCTTGGGAGTCAGTTTGAATGTCATTTCAAGGAAAACCCATGATCTTAGCAGGAAATAATGGTTAGAAGGAAAATCCTTCTCATGTCCCAAAGCATTGAGTTTTCAGAAAATTGTTGTGCATTCATAATTTCCTTTCAAAATCATGATCAATGCTCTCATTTCTGCTCTAGGTCATTCTGCATGATTATTTGAACTTTCCTTCTATTTCCACAACACTCATTTCTTCTTCATTTTCATTGGAGGCTCTGGTATCTTCATTTTTTTCTCTACGAAAGGGAGGCAGGGGCGCTGTTAATTCACGCAGTGCTTCAATTCTCGCATGTTGGTGGTCAACCTTCCTTCACAGGTGAAAATATAGGTCTATCTTTGTTCCTCAATTTTAAATGAACTCTCAAATTGCATGTAGAAGTAAGAATAAACCATAAAAATCATGCAAGGATGATAAATTTATCATTGTCTCTCTTTTGAAATAGTTGTGTTTCTTCCTCTGCACTGTGTTTTATCCTAATTCGCTATGATTCCACAGAGTGGGTTATATTCCTCATTTGTCAATGTCAATTCACGTTTTCTATGTGTACCCCTCTGCATGCAATAAGTGCTTTGGTATTAAAACTAAATCAAAGTTGCTTCCCTTAAGTGCTTATGCTTGAAAGTGTCTAAAAAGTCAAATATCTTTGGCATTTCATTTCTATCTTTTGCATTGCAATCGTCCCTTTTAAATTCTCTACCAACAGTTGTGAAATTGCAAGTTATGTAGGGTTTTCTTGACAAAGTCTGTACTATTTAATTATTTTTGTAATTTCTTGATTATATATTAAGTCATTATCAGAGGTTTTTAATATCATAACACCTCCATTATTACATAAAAACAATTTCTAATAACCCTAAAACTATTCATTGCTGCAAAATAAAGATTATGTCAACTCTAGAAGAAAAGAAGCACATGGGAGGTGTTGGGTTCATAAGCCAATTTTGCCTTCATTGTACTTTTTATACTTCCATATTCATCCAAAAAATCCTTGAAATTAATCAAATCAGGTACAATTTTCAATATTTTTTTAATGAATTAAATTTTGATGAAGTTTGGTTTTAAAATTAAAATTTTAGTAGAAATTACGGGAAGTTGTAACATCTCGTAATTGCTCCATCGTTTTCATATGTGCAGGACACCTAGGTGAAAACCAAGATTTTTTGGGTAAACCTCATTGTACAAGGACGGTGAAACTCATTTTCACAGAAGTGCTTGGTCAACGTTGGTCAAACTAGACCAGTTGTTCAGAAAATCTCCTATTTTAAGCATGAAATTTGGGCAGTTTGTGATTTTAAGGGATTTTTCCCAAAATTTAGTGATAGGAGTGATGAATTCAAATTTTAGGCCTTATATAAGGTTTTCATAAATGTATTTGAGTATTTTTAGTTAATTAGTTACCAAAAAATTGTTTAAATATGTGACATTTGATGGAGGAAGACATATATTATGTATGTGAAATTTGAAGACTTTTGCAATTTAGTGAAGAGGATTTGGTTCATAGTTTATTTTGCCTTTATTATGTTTTATGGATGATGTTTAATCTGGTTTTCAAGTTCTTCTAAGCTGGTATTCATGTAAAGCGCACAATGGAAGCATGGAGGGCCCCCATTGTAGAGCTTGTGCACTAGTTTCTCATTGCTTTGGTATAGTTTTCAGTTTGTTGTAATTTCATTCAAGTTTCCATACTTTCATTGAGTTTGCTATACTTTCTTTTAGTATATTTAATTTTGACTAAGTTCTTATTGATATGCTTAATAAAGAGATATTATGAATTGACCTCTTATAAGAGAGCTTGGTATTTCTTTCACCTTCAATAAGCTAGACTTGTCAAGATTGCTCATTTTGTTTATGTGTGATTGATTTTCTGAAATATTAGTTAATTCATTATTTAATTGAAGAAATTGATGATATGAAGTTGTTAATATTATAATTGGAAAATTTTTAAATCCACCTCCTGTAAGGAAGATTGAAATTTGCTTGGAAATAATGCATAATATTTCAAACTAGCTAGATGTTAAACTTTTAGAATTGCCTCAAAACAATATATGTTGGAGTGCTTCTAAGTTGACGAAGACTAGATTGATAATAGAATTGATGATCTAATTTATACCCTTAAATTGGACCAACAAGAGGTGCCATTGTATTATTTGAGCCATAAGATGTCACAACCATTATTGTAGATCCATCCATTAGAATGACTTTTGAACAAGTAGGGTGTATGAGATTTTGTGAAAAGATTCAGTGGTATCATCTGCAGTTGACAAAGAAATTTTCTATGGGTTTTTATGGTGTGAAAGCAAAGGTGGGAACACTAAATTTTCCAATCTTAGCTCAATCAATAGCTGAGGCCACTGAGATCCCTTTGAATGGAGAAGAGTGGTTCAAAGGTATGTATTTGGATTTGGTTGATTTTAAAGACTTTCTCAAGCCAAAACACCAGATAGGGCATGGCTCTATTGTTCCAAGGAGCTATATACAAGATCATCATAGTAAAATGTTAGAGGTGATTCAAAAGTACTTCACATGTGAAGGGAGGTTCAGTAAAGTGTATCACTATCACATTAGGATCTTAATGCATTTTACTAGCAAGAAACTTTTGAATCTTACTTATTATATGTTTGGGAGTATATGTAATATGGATGTTAGAGTTCAAACAAAATGAAATCAATTTGAATCCATTTTGTTTCAGTTTTCATTAACCAAATTGTTGGTGATGAAGGAGCTTGAGAAGAAGAAACACTCATGACAGGATTTATTGGTTTCTTTAGGATGGTTAGCACAATCTTCAAGAAACCATAAGACTAGGAAAGACACCCCATTAGTTGTAATTAAATAAGCTTCACCTATAGCAGAAATATCAGTTAAAAATATTTTGACGAAAATCAAATAAGTTGATAAGGGAAGTGCTAATAATCTTCACTTCTCACCTGAAGTATAAAAAGTGGAAAGAGTACCACGAAAAAGAGTTTCAACTAAGATATTTCCTACAGATCCTCCATCTACACCTATTTCAGCCGTGGAATAAGAAAGTATACAAAAGGAAGTGAAAATTGATGAAAGGGACCAGAAAATTGGAGATTTACAAGATCAGTTGGATAAGGCCCATTTGACAATAGCATACTTGCAACAAGAGAATATGGAACTTAGGCATAAAGTATCACAAGAAATTGTTCAGCCCAATGAAGGAGAGCCATCAAATAAAACATTTTCACATGCTACCAAAGGCAAAGACAAAATGGTCATTGATGTTGAAGAGTTAAAGGAGGTATTTGAGCAGTCAAGGAGACCTAGAACTAGGTATGCTGCCAAGGTGCAAATGAAAGTAAAGGATATTTTTTCAGTATGAACAAAAGACAATTTTTTATGAGCAGAAGAAATTTGAGAAACTATTGGAACAACTTGAAGGAGTTAAAAAATAGGTAGACCAGCTTGTAGAGAAGGATCATATGGATATATTGACTTTTTTTAAGCAAGTACAAACTATTGAACCAGTTATTTATAAGGTTATATACAAGTAAAAGTGGACCATGTCTCTGCATAGGCATGAGAGAAATTTATATACACAGAATTTTCTATTAAAATGAAGATTCAGGTTGGTGAAGAAGAAGCTCACTGAGGTCAAGGAATCTAGAAGGAGGAGGAAGAGTGGAAAGTTGTATATAATTGCAGAGGCCAGTACAAAGGTGAATGTTTATCAGGAAAGTGCCACTGATATTTGAATTTTTGTCTCTTGGCTCAAGAGATCAAAAAAAGGTCAATTTTGATGAAATTTGCAAAAACACAGCAACGATATTGCTGCACTTTTTATATAATCTTTGGTACTAGTGGGATAACGAAGTTTTGAGGTTTTTATTTGTCATGATGGGAGTTATAGGATAGGTTAAAACGTTCACATTGATTCTTCCAACACTTTCTATCAGGAAAAATTCACCATATGTTCAGATTTTTGAGAGCACTGCGAAAGGAGACAACCTTTCTACAAAAGCGGGGAATAGTCCAAAAGGAGGTCTGCAAGCACTTTAAATCTTACATAAGAGTTTAAAAACCATCACATAGGTATTTTGAACATACTCATTTATTCCATTTTGACAGTGGAGGGTTGCAATTGTTAGTTTCAATATGTTCAGTGATAAAATATTCTCTTTCAGTTTACTTTTTAGTAGTCCTAGGTCAAAATTTTTGGTATTTTCAAACAAGTTTTCAAAATAAATTTTGGTCACTGAAGGATTCTAGGTTTGAAATTATGCTCCCCTCATCCCATACATAGAAATAATCACCTCAAAGGTCATCCCATTCATTGTCATTTATAAGTCTTAGGTCATTCACTCCATCTCATCTAGGTATGTTGTCTAGGTGTCATTGTTTTGCCTTTGAAAAGTCAAATTTGTCATCAAATAAGGAAAAAAATACTTCATTTCCATCATATAAGTCTTTTAAAGAGATTTAGCATACTTATGAGAATAAAGCAAGACAAGTTGTCTCATTTCAAAATTTGTTTCAATATCAAAGGATTTCAAAAAGGCAAAATTGCCTTCATAGTTATTGTTTTCACTAGAGGACAAAAAGTCATTTCAAAAGCTTATAAAATGAAAAAAGAGGCTCATTCAACTCATTATTCTATTTTCATGTGTGGTAGAGCTCCTCTCTTACCTCCATTTGAATCCATAGTGGTCAAGTATTTGCATAAGATTGACAAATTTTCTCCCAAGAGGCTTATGTTACACATCTGGAGGTTGTTGTTACGCATCTGGCAGAGCTGCTACGCATTGGGTTTTTGGCATCAAAATCACTCAAATAAGCTGACGGATCATGGAACAGGGTTTCTAACGCCTATACATCAGAAAGTGGACATTATAACATCCTCTAAAAATCATTTTACAAGGCATCTCATTGATTCTTTTGCTTACCTCCTCTCCCACTACATTCTCATGTTTTTCCTATCATGGAGTGAGTTCACTACACTAAACCCTAAACCTCTCATCTGACACTATCATACACCTCCCACATACATTATACTATCATTCATCACCATCTATACCCTTCCTAAGAATAATTTCCACCAAACCCTAATTTCTTGCAAATTTTCTAGTGTTAAACCAGGAAATTCCCGTGTTCTCCTCATTTGACCACTTTTATCACATCCACTTCACCTAATTTCACTCATACCATGGAAAAAACATTCAAGCCTAAATCCTGAATTTTTTTTTTAGAATCTTCCTTGGCTTTAAAACCCTTCATCTCACCCTCTAAGCCTACCCCATCCCTATACTATGTTTTTCCAAATTGTACTATACATACCCATTTCATCTACATGCAAGGGTTTCATATTTTCACTGATAGAAATTATGGAGAGTGAGAATAAAATACTCAAGGGTGGGTGCCACATAATATTTGGGCCCTCCACCATTCAATAAATCAATGCTTCATCCTTGGCCAAAATATGCTTTGAGAGGACCGGATGTTTGAGGTTCTGAGAGAAAATTATGGAGGGAGGATATCATCTTCAACTCAAAAGCTTATTTTCCTCTAATCTCAACATGGGAAAGGCCATCATTGCATGAGTGGATTTTAACCTATCAGCAGTTGTGATTTATTTAGCAACTAGTATACCTAGTCATGGGAAGAAGTGGTTTAAGGGCATGGACATAGACCTTGAAGATTACAAATTGTTCCTCAAACCTCAAGTGACCTCCAAAACCAATAAGTTGACATTATAAAGCCTTCTTCAAGTCAATTCAATATTGTATGAGTGTTTTCCATCATTATGGTTTTTCTTTCCTCCATTTTAGGGTTTCTCCTTTCTTAATTGGTTTAGGCCATTGGAGACCCTTTTCCCACCATCATCCTTTACAAACCCTTCACAAACCCTACCAAAACACCCCCTACCACTTACATTTCCCTTTACCCTTATTCCATCAAAACCATACATTAGAGGAATTTTGAGGTCTAAAATGGTCCTCCAAAGGAAATTATAAAATAATATTGGAAATAATAAAATAAGGTTAGATTACATCATCAAATTTTAGAGGGAAAAAGAAAAAAACTACTTTTCAACTCGTATTTTCAACTTATATCCCTATGTGTTTACTAAAATTTTGAGTGGGGACACTCATTGGATGCATAATTTGATTCCTCATTCAAGGAGTGCACATGTTGCATACTTTCTATAGACCTTGCGACATGAAAAATGAGAAATACACGAAAAACGTGATTGCAATCATGTTTTTTCATGTCTTTCTCATTTTTTGTGTAGAAAAGTCCATCGAAAGTATCCAACATGGGTACTCATTGGATTAGTAATTAAGTTTTACATCCAACGAGTACTCCCTCTTGAAATTTAAGTAAAACCTTAAGGAGATAATTTAAAAATACAAGTTCAAAAAGTAGTTTTATTATTTTATTATTTTTTAATATTTTTACTTTATTACTCAAAAAATGGTGAATCATTCCCCATTGTTGACATCATCATATTTAATATTATTGGTTCTTATAAAGTTTATTTTGGTTGTACATTTTTCTTAGGAGGCCCATTTTAGACCTCAAAATTCCCCTAATGAGTCCCCTCTACACTTTTACAACAAAATTGGAAAATATCTGTGTTTTCCTATTTTGACTCACTTACCCATACCCATTTCAAGTTATTCCAACTGTATTATTGAGCTAACACATTACCCTACTCTCTCAAAATTTTTTGGGAATTTTCCTCAACTTCCTCATACCTCATCATAGCCCCTAAAACTACCCCATCCATATCCCATGTTTTTCCAAATCCACTCATCCCTACCCACTCGTTTCATCTAGGAAGGTTTTATTGTGCTCACAACTACTATGGAGAGTGAGAAAAAAGTTCATAAGGGAGGTTATCATTCCAGGATTGAGCCAACTTGGACCCATGGCATTATTTCTGAGTTTTGTGATCAAGCTAGGCTTTACATTGCACATAGGGACAACTTTGCTTCAAAATCAGTTTCTGAATAAATTGAGATAAATTTTCCAAAAGTGAAAGAGGGTTTTGTCATTAATAGTCCAAAGAACAAAAAATTTCTTCAGTTTATGCACAGTTGTTATGGTTTCAGATAAATTAAATACAGCTGCTCCAGGTCATTTTATGCACTTTTGGATAGGTTGTATTCAAATCACTTTGTCAGGGGTTTGCAGTTCTTGATGACTCCATTTTGTAGCAAAAATCCAAATATTTCCAACCATACCACTTTCAACCCTAAAATCATCTGGTATGGCCTCCAAATCACCTCTCAAAGTGGTGTTATGCATCTATAAAATGTCTGTTATGCATATGGAAAGGTCTTTTACGCATATGAACTAATCTTGGGAGAATCAACTTTTGAAGATCTTCCCATGGGTCATTTTACAAAATTCAAGATGTTCTAGAAACTAGACACACAAGGATAGTTGACCTATCTTCCAGATTTGGATTTTGATTCCTAAAAGTCCCTCAAAATCAGCTGCAATTTTTTTTACGCATCTGTAAAAGTGCGTTATGCATTTGTCAGAAAGTGTTACACATCTGCATAGGATTCCTCAAGACACTTGTCAAGCCTAGAAAATGTCAAGATTTCGAGGTTTTGTTTTCCTATGAGTTGGAATTAGAGTAATTGAGTTGGTTTTTGCCTCTTATCATGAGGTAACATGTAATTTAATGTGGGAGGCACACACTCCTAGTTCACAACTGAATTTGAGGGAATGGTTTCTAACCTCCCTATATTATAGGAAGTGACTCATCTCATGTATTTATGATGCATTTTGGATGAGATTTAGACCCTATCAGGCATCATTATGCAGATTTTCTATAAGTAGACCTCCTTTAGTCTTTTCTTGGGTTGGATAGTCTTGTTTTGCAGTGGAGCTATTGTACAACCTTTTGGAATGAAATCAAAGACAGTCTTGCAGAACTTGTATTGAGAATCACGTGGTATGCATTGGAGAATTTTTTATTTATCTGTATGTTTATCTAATAATTTTTTAATGATATTTTTTCCTTTTTTAGATACATGCTTCAATGTGTTTATCTTGTAATTTTATAAGCAGAAATAATGTATGTTCTGTCTTAGTCAAGGTTTACATGCTATGTCTATGTTCTTTTAAATGAATGAATTCACCTCAGTGCTCATTCAGAATTTATACCACTTCATCATATACTCAATGACCAATTAAACATGATTTCAAGCTACCTACCTAGCCTCACACATTCTCTGCAAATTGACCTTGAAATTCAGACCTAAAAACCCTAGACCTAGCCTCCTCATTGACATTCCTATCCAACACTCAAAAAATAAAACAAAAATCCTATTTACTGAGCTGACATACCTAGCATAAGATCAATAGATATTCATTAATTCCATTGACTGCAAAGTGACAAGGAGATATCCCTCTCTGGTCCTGGTAGAACTAGCTACCCGACCTAATGCCTAGTCTATGGTTACCTTCCTTCAATCCCACTCTTAGCCTTGGGAAGTTGGGGGGAGTGATAAAATGTTTGGCGCTGTTTTCGGGGAGCAAAGGTTAAATATTTCTTGGGAAAGAATGACAAATATTAGCTCTGATTATTGATGGTGAACATTGGTCAGGCAGAAGAAGGCTGTGCATATTTTACCTAGTGACTCCAGTGTCGAAGAATCCAAAAGTTCAGAGTTTTCATGGCGAAACCTCTGTTCAAAAATCGGTAGCTTCAAGAAATAATGGTGACTTCACTATTTTCAAGATGGATTCAACTGCAAGAAGGAATGCTAGGTATGCTCCTATGGATCGGTATCATATCCTTAGATTTCCAAATCCTATGCCCCAGGTAGATTGGAAAACATGCTTGCCAAAATTCAGAGATGGAAAAGGTGATGATGCTACAATTAATTTAATAAGATTTCATATGCATGTGCATAAGATGAAGATTAATTTTCATGAAGATTGTTTAATGAATATGTTCATGATGACATTAGAAGAAAAAGCACAGTTTTGGTATGAAAGCTTGCCTCCTGCTTGTATTTATTCTCTCAAGGATTTTCTCTTAGTATTTTTTGAGAAATATAGAGAAACATATCCTTCTTTGCTTTTGATTGAGGATTGTTGTGATCACTTTGAGAATTTTATTCAAGAGATAGAAAGTGCTTATGCCGATGAAGAGTTTATGGATGATGAACTCTTGGATGCTTTGAATGAGAACCCTTTTCACTACCATGAGAAGATCATGCATTCTACCTTGGATGAAAGCGAACTTGAGAAGAATTCTTCAAAGGATGACATTGATCTTCCATATTTCTAAGTTGATGATAATTTGCAGTAGTCTTGTCAATATTCAAGTGATCAAGATATATATGAATTTGTTCTGTCTAGCTACCCTTCATTCCTTTCCTCTTCTGAGTTTTTAATTCAGGAAGAAATATGTGCAGATCATAATTTTGAGTTTGCTTGTAAAGAAACTCTAAAGAGTCACGATTTATCCATTGAGGTAAACAACAATGTACAACATGTTTTTTGTCTTGAGTTTGATGAACACGTTCAAAAACCTTAAAATGATCAAGATATAGAATTTTTTCAAATCCAAGACAATTTTCTTTCTGATATACATGAAAAGCCACTTGTAGATATTTGTGTTGATGCTGATTTGGCTACCTCAATTGAAGATCTGTGAGAACATACAAATCTTGTCTTTGATCTCAATGATATGGAAGATAACGTTGCTGCATTTTTATTTAAGAAGGATCAACCAAATGAAGAAGAACAATCATCCATTATATATGAAAGCATCTCCATTATTTTTCTTGATAAAAAAGAGGTAATGTTTCATGATTTTCAAGGCCCCTTGGGCAGTATTTTGCAAGCATTAGAAAAAGTGGAGTTTGTTTTTTTCACCAACACAGGTTTTGGGCTAAGAATTCATTTTGAGTTTCCATTTACTCAATCTTTATTTATGCCTGGTGGAGCTAAAAACAAGCATCAGTCAGGTATTCATTTACTTGATAGGTTACATTGGATCTTAGACTTCACTTTATAAAGTGATTTATGGATCAGTTAGAGTAGGTAAGGTGTGATGAATAAGCTCAATATTCTGAGCATCTTTTTCAGTGTCAGTTTCCAATAGATTTTGCAGTTGATGATGTATAATTTAGCTTTCAGTTTTATTTGAGTCAGTTTAAGGATTGTAGCTGCAGTTTGAGGTTCTGTGAGAAAATTATGGAGGGAGGATATCATATTCAAATTACAATCTTATTTTCCTCTAAGAACAACATGGGAAAGGGCAACATTGTATGTGTGGAGTTTAACCTAACAACAGATGTGATTTCTTCAACAACTAGTATACCTAGTCATGGGAAGAAGTGGTTTAAGGGCATGGACATAGACCTTGAAGATTAAAAATTGTTCCTAAAACTTGAAGTAACCTCAAAAACGAACAAGTTGACATTCCAAAACCTTCTTCAAGTCAATTCAAGATTGTATGAGTGTTTTCCATCATTAGGGTTTTTCTTTCCTCCATTTTAGGGTTTCTCCATTCTTAATTGGTTTAGGCAATTGGAGACCCTTTTCCCAACATCATACTTCACAAACCCTTCTCAAACCATACCAAAACAAACCAAACCATTTAAATTTCCCTTTACCCTTCTTCCATCAAAACCCTAAGTCCCCACTACACTTTCACATAAAAACTGGAAAATCTTTGTGTTTTCCTATTTTGAATCACTTTCCCATACCCATTTCAAGTGATTCCACTTGTATTCTTGAGATAAAACAGTACCTTACTCTCTCATTTTTTTTTGGTAATTTTCCTCAAACTCCCCATACCTCATCATAGCCCCTAAAACTACCCTATCCATATCCCCTGTTTTTCCAAATCCACCAATCCCTACCCACTCATTTAATCTAGGAAGGTTTGATTGTGTTCACAACTACTATGGAGAGTGAGAAAAAAGTTCATAAGGGAGGCCATAATTCCACGATTGAGCCAACTCAGACCCATGACATCATTTTCAAAGCTTTGTGATCAATCTAGGGTTTACATTGCACACAGGGACAATTTTTTTTCAAAATAAGTTTATGAAGAAATGGAGATAAATTTGCCAAAAGTGAAAGAGGTTTTTATCAATAATAGGCCAAAGAACAATCACCTACTTCAGTTTATACATAGTTGTTATGGGTTTTTGGACACCTAATCATCAATGGCTATGTGTGGAAGGAAAATGGACAAAAGGAGTCCAAGTGACCTTGGAATGTGGAATCCAAGAGTCACATCAATGTAATATAAATTCACATCTATGGTTAATAGTAAAATAAATCATGCTTATCTTTATCATATTTCCTATGTGTGTGTGTTTAACATGGTATCAGAGCCATAATGAGTGGCCTTCTTCTTCCTCATTGTGAAACATAGGGTTGTGCTCTTCGCTGCCTTGAGATCCTTTCACTACCTTGAATAACGCTAGTATGTGTGTTACTTGAATAATAGGTTGCTTTATGTTACTTGAATGTTACACTGTGTGAAGCTATAAAAATGATGGTTTGAATGTTCTTATCATTCCCAACATTACATATTTTGGAAACATTGGAGCATTTTCTATGATTACACCGAGAGAGTTGGTAGAGGGTCCTTCCATTCCCATTGCACCACTCTGACGAATCTTCCATATTCCTTTTCTTTATATCTTGTATTCTCTTGCCATGTATAGTTTTAAAATACGTTTCCTACCATGTCTCAATGCTTAGTCCAACATTATCTTTCCAGTCTGTCCGCACAAAGACCCGTTATATTTCTCAGTATTTAATTGAAGGCAGTATCACCGTTGAACTAAACCTTCGGTTTCCATACCACACTTAGTCTTTAATACAACTGCATATTTTTCACTCTTAATACATGTATCCACCATGGGGCCTCCATATACCAAACTGCCACTAGATATAATGATTCCTCCATCATTATTTCTACCTATAGATATAACCATTCTTGCAGTCAACTCCTTGACACCATTTCAATGTTCTGACCATTAACAACTCCTGCTCAACTCACCGCGCAAGAAAGAATCTGCTCAACTCAACGCACAATATCATACATATAGTCGTTGCCTTTCTCTATGCAACCTCACCTTCACACTGTACACAGTCTCTATTCAATCATTGCCCACTGTATGCAGTCTCATATATACAGTCCATATATCATATTCGGACTCCTCGCCTTCTCACCTGTCCGACTGCAGAATTTCAGGTTTGGTGAGAAAACTAAACGCTTCTGATAGTGAGCGCTATAGAAAGGACTTAGAAGGCCCCTCAAAAATGTGCTCCTCCCTGTCGGCCTTCAAATCCCCTCACATGCATACACTGGTCAAAGGGAATATGAACAATATGAGGGTATCAAAGTTTGTATGTGCTGCAATTTGAAGCATCGAATAATTTGAATTCAGAGGTGTTTGTGGGCTCATTCATGGAGACTCTTGTTGTATTGAAAAGTTCAAACTACTCGTTGAATTGTTGAATTATTCCACAAAGGCCTTGTAGTGTAAGAAAAAAAAAATGTTGGTTACATCCATGGTGAAGTTGTTACATTGGAAAAATGGTGAATGAAGCTTCAATCTCTGTGCATAATTGTATGCGTTGATATTAGCGTGGAATGCAACCTTGAGAGTGATTTTAAATGTATTTATGTTGAAATGAACCTATGTTGAATCATTAATTTGAAGGAAAAATGTTTTTAGTTGTACAGTGGGGGCCGGACCAGTGTCATTGGCCACACACAAAAATATAGACAGAAAGCTAGCCAACATGGATAACACTGTAAGTTATGAGGAACTTCAGGTTTATTTTCTACCAAATTTATTTGTGCATTGGAATTGTATGTGGTGATTCATATTCCAATCTCTACTCTCTACGCGTTGAACCTTCTCTGTGATACATTAATTAAAACCTGGTTCGTTCCTATGTGTGATTGGTTGAATATTTACATGTGTGTTGGTTTATATATGTTTCTTCATGCTTAACACATAGGGTTGAGTTTTTTTTAAAATCTATCTCATTATGTGATGGTTGTATTCCACATGTTAAACGAAGTTCCCACTTCTTCTGAATAACAATAACTGGATGGTCTATTATTCTTCCAATAAGCTGGGTTCAAGCCTTTTTTATTCTCTTGTTTTTAGGGGGAGAAGCACAAGTGATTGGATTTGATCGACCAGGAGGAGAAATACAATAAATATCATTCATATAGCTCGACCCAAATGTTTTCTTCTCTCGAGTTTTGAAGTGCTTATTCTGATTCGATTTCCTTGAGAAGAACAAAGGACTATCCAATATTTATTGCATGATTGGAAAGCACAAACATTAGTTACATTGTTCATCCGAGGGTACCATCCATTTACAAGTTGGAATGAGTCGTGAGCCTAAGGCCTGATTCTAGGCATTAATTATTGTAATTTCTTCATTATTCATAGTGGTACTTATGAAAATGACCAGAATTAGTACAATATTGGAGTTATTAAATACTTTGATACTATGCCCTGTTGAAGACACTATTAAATTCAACAAAGACACTCTCACACATATTCAAACCTCTCTGCAAAATGCAAAAGAACAGATTGAGTTTTTGCAGCTTGAATCTCAGCTACAAAAAGAAGAATTACAACACTGGAGTCATCATTCTGAACCTGTTTATGTTCAGAATGTTGAAAGAGACTTCCACAAGCAGGAAATCAATAATATTGCAGCCGATTCACATTCAGTGCCTAGTTCAAGAGTAGATTTGCATGTAGGTGTTGAAATTCAACATGCACTTCCCAAGCCCATCATCAGACCTTGGGAAGACCTTGTCCATAAAAAGCACAGAATAAGGCTTGGATATGACAAGGAGCTACCCTTTCATATTCCAAACTACTCCAAGCCCATAAAATTTCAGAGTGCTGGATTTATTTATGACAATTCACCTTCATCTGTTCCAGATCCTGCTCCTCTTCCAAAGAAGCAACAACAAATTGAAAAATGCAAACACTGTGATCGAGTTGGCCATATGAAATATCACTGTTTCGATCTTCACCCATGCAATCACTGTGGTCGGCACACCAATTCTTCACACAGATGCGTTAGAAAAATCCTCCTATAAGAACACAGATTCATCTTGGATGGATCGCTTCTTGGCAATGGGCATCAACAACCAAGAATATGTTTAAGTCATATGTCAGAACTTGCTCTATAATATTGAACAATATTACAATTGAGTTTTCCCATCATCTCACCTTGTACTTGACAGGGGGGAAAAAGGTGGTCATCTACAAGCTTCGAATCCACATCAAGCGAGCTTGATCCACAACCTATCATTCCAAATTCAGAGTTGTAGCCATATACACAGCAGTTCAAGAGAGCCTGAGCCACAATATCTCATTCCAGATTTAGAGTTGTATCCAGAGACATGAATTTCCATGATCATGCTTTTGGTTGGTGGTCAACCTTAAAACATCTATGTGAGGTTGATATTCTTCCTCTTCAAAGAATTTGGGACACTTCCTCTTGCAGAAGAATTCAACTTCTTGCCAGTTTTGGTAGAGTTCTAGGAAATGCATCAAGCATTCCAGTGTTGGTGGTCATCCTTAAACCATCGCAGGTTGTAGACCTCCCTTCTTCTAGGTTTAAGGTCTCCCTCTTCAAAATATGAGGGACACTTCCTCTAGCAGAAGACCTCATCTGCTTACTAGATTTGGAAGTGTTTCGAGAACTGCACTAAGTGTTCCAGTATTGGTGGTCATCCTTAAACCACCTCTTTATGCTAACATTTCAGAGAGCTCATTCAACCTAAGTGCTGCCATGCATACTTTGCATATTTGTATTACAACTCTCTTCTTGGACTCACACATACCCCTTCGAATTAAGGGGGGAATGTTGGACACCTAATCCTTAATGGGTAGGCGTGGAAGATGAATGGACAAAATGAGTCCAAGTGACCTTGGAATGTGGAATCCAAGAGTCACATCAATGTAATATAAATGCACATCGATGGTTAATAGTAAAATAACTCACGCTTATCTTCATCATCTTTCCTATGTGTGTGTGTTTACCATTGCGTGTGTTTAGCATGGTTTGAGAGAAATTCTCAAAATACAGTTTCTCTAGGTCATTTTATGCACTGTTGGATAGGTTGTATTCAAATAAATTTATCAGGGGTTCGCAATGCTTGTTGACTCCATTTTGTAGCAGCCATCCTAAGCTTTCCAACCATACCACTTTCAGCCCCAAAATACTCTGGTAAGGCCTCCAAATCACATCTCAAAATGATGTTACATATATGGAAAAAGTCTGTTACGCATCTGGAAAGGTCTGTTACACATCTAGTGTAATATTGGGAGATTTTGAAGGCCTTCCCATGGGTAATTTTTCAAAATTCAAGATTTTATGGAAACTAGACACATGGAAAATTGATCTATCTTCCATATTTGGATTTGGAGTTCTAAAATACCCTTAAAATCAACTGCAAAAAAGTGTTACGCATTTTTCAGAAAGTGTTACACATCTGCATAGGATTCCTTGGGACACTTTTCAAGCCCAGAAAATGTCAGAATTTCGAGGTTTTTCTATCGTATGAGTTTTTATTAGAGTAGTTGAGTTGGTTTTTCCCTCTTATCATGAGGTGACATGTAATTTAATGTGGGGGACACACACTGCTAGTTCACAAAGAATTTGAGGGAATGGTTTCTAACCTCCCTATATTCTAGGAAGTGACTCATCTCATGTATTTATGATGCATTTTAGATGGGATTTCGACCCTATGATGTGTCATTGTACATATTTTCTATAAGTAGACCCTCTTTAGTATTTTATTGGGTTAGATAGTATTATTTTGTAGTGGAGCTATTGTACAATCGTTTGGAATGAAATCAAAGACAATCTTGCAAAACTTGTGTTAAGAATCATGTGGTATGAATTGGAGAATTTGTTCTTTCTGTGTATGATTATCTAATCATGTTTGAATGATATGTTTTCCTTTTTCAAATACATGCTTCCATGTGTTTAACTTACAAGTTTAGAAGTATAAATCATGTATGTTCACGCTCTGTCTTAGACAAGGTTTACATGATATGTCTATGTTTTTCTAAATGAATGAATTCAAATCAATGCTCATTCAGACTTTCTATCAATTCATCCTATACTCAATGACTAATTAAACATGCTTTCTAGCTACCTACCTGGCTTTACACATTTTATGCAAATTGACTTTGAAATTCAGACCTAAAAACCCTAGACCTAGCCTCCTCACTGGCATTCCTATCCAACACTCAAAACATCAAACAAAAATCCTATTTATTGATCTTACATACCTAGCCTAAGATCAATAGATATTCAGTAATTCCATTGAATGCAAAGTGACAATGAGAGAGCCCTCTCTAGTCCTGACAGGGCTAACTACCTGACCTAAAGCTTGGTCTATGGTTACCTTCCTTCAATCCCACTCTCAGGCTTGGGAAGTTAGGAGGAGTGATAAAAAAAACCATACAGAAAATGGAGGCTACTTCATTTTGTTGCGAAACTGGCTAATGCACTCCAAGTCTGTTGAACACCCTTGATTCCTCTCATGCTCATTCATGTGTGATATCTCGTGATCAGGGGCCAATCATATCGGTGATTCACTCATGCTCCTATTTGTGGTGGTGTGGAGGTGATAATACTGGGAGCTGGGGCTAGTCCCCGCTCCTTCACTCCATTTACGACCGCGTCGAGGTTCTGTGGAGGGTATATGATTGAGAGCTTGGGCTCACTGCCAGACCCCTCCCCCAAATGCACCATCACCATAACCTTAAATAGATGTGACATCGTATATGGGTTGAGAACCAACTCATGTCCCAATGGTAAAGCATGGAGTCTGTGGGGAGCATGTCACACGGTCGATTCCTACCGAGGCTCCCGAGCCCATAAACAAAATTTTAGCCAATGTGGAGGCACCACATGGCGACCTTTGGTTGGGCCATGTGTCAGCCTCCCATTGGGCCACCAAAATGACTTTGACCAATCAAATTTAGCCAAATCACACTTGTACGATCATGAAACTTGGAACTCTATAATTGGTCAACCATATGCCTAGTTGGCTGGTTGACGTCATCATGACATCAACAGTATGGATTGCCCAGTCAGTAGCACAATAAACCCACCTGAATTTTTTTTAGTTGTTGATCCAAACGATAAGAAAATCATAGCTTTGTCATACGACATCATATTGAGGTGATTCAAGTGGCGTTGGAATTATAACGATGAACACTATGACTTGACGCTAGTTTTGAAATATTATAGGCACTTTCATTTTTGATAAAATTTTTGATCTCCGAATCACTCATGATTGAACCTACCTTTGGAAGAGATATTTGAACCAATTTTTATTCATAAATGTTTTAAATTATGGATGATAATGATAAATCCTTCAAAATCTCTAATATTTCCTAGGCACTGACCTCTCTCAACCCAGAGGCTGTCTCTAGGAGTCCCAACATCTTCTGGCGTCGTTGTCAGGGAGTGAATCAAGATATTTTTCCTTAGGTAAGACATTTTAAACTCCATTTGTAAGGTGAGAAAAGGAGGTGTGGGTTGATATCTCTCACCTTGGTGACTCCAATGTAAAAATTTTCAGTTGGTCATTCTGGCTCTTAGGAGGCCTCACACTCGTTCTGATACTACATAGTAGAAAAATCCTCTTGTATTTTACCTAGGGAAAATTGTCTCTAGAATAATTTGGATACAAACAACACACATAATTCCATATCCTTTGTTGATTGATTTAGAAGCCTCAACATCTAGGTCACAAAAGGCTGAGATATAATGTCCCAATACCTCATCTAGAGTTTTAGATTTTTCAAAAGAATGTTTTCCTCTACTTGGCTCTCACTCCTCGAAATTAAAATATTGAAGAGACCTTTGTAATTTCTCAACCTTTTGTGTTCCTAACTATCTAGAAACTAAAGAAATAAAGTATATTCTTATTATTAGTCCTTCTCAAATCCCCAATAATACTTCATTCCAAATCCATTCAGGTACTATTCACATTGTTTCTCAACCAGGCCTTGTTGCAAATCTCGTCCAACCTCCATTGCAAACTATGGTTGTCCTTGAATTCATACTTCAAAAATATGCCCCACTTAACTTGCAACATCCTATGAATGGAATTACTCAATATTATCTTAATCTCCTACTGAGATTCACCAAGGAGGATGATATTTATCCCAAAAACACATAGAAGTATTATGTTCATTTGTTGAGAACTTAAATGTAGAGAATCTCGACGTAGTCCTAATTTTTTTTATTAAATATTTAGATGGGGAAGCCAGTAAATTATTTGAAACCATACCAAATGATTTAATAAATACTTGGGAGCAACTGGAGAAATATTTCATGCAGAAATGGTGAGGAAAGAAGGACCATGGGTATATCCTCATTGAATTCAATGCAATAAAGAAAAATAATAATGATGATGTACCAAAATTTATAAAAAGGTTTAATAAAATATATAAAAATATCCCTCTTGAGATTAAACCTCCACAGGAAGTTGCTAATGTGGTTTTTGTTGGAGCCTATGAGCCAGAATTTGGGTTTACCCTTAGGGAAAGTAAATCCCACACACTGGATCAAATCTAAACTGATGCTCTGGAAGTGGAAGAAAAATTTTCATCCACTGGAAAGTGGAAAGGAAAGGGAGAACATGAAAACAAAAGGGGAAAGGAAGAAGATATATCATGTTGAGATTCAACAAGATGATTATCCTAGTGAAAATTAAGCATCTACACTAGGTGGGGCCCACAGGCTATTTTTAGGTGATATGTCTATTTTTAGAATTAGGGTCAAAGTCCATCTTTAGAAGTAGTATATATATAGATGGTTGAGAAAATTGCATGGATGGATGGACTTCTAATTTTGGAATGCATTTGTGAAGTTGTTTCGTGGAATGCATGTCGATTATTGTTAGCCCTTAACAATAATTAGACAATAAATAATTATCTATTTTTAGTGAGAACTTGGAAATAGTTAGTTGAAGTGGAAAATCAATTAGCTGAGTGGATTTTGAGTTGAAGTGGTTGGTTGGTGGACCATGCAATGGAATTCATTGTAACTAAGTGATACAAAGTTGTAACAGAGTTGGATGTGTATTTATGTGAGTTGTTATTTAGTTTAACTCAGTTGTGCTAGATGTAACTAGATGTAACTAAAGATACACTAGTGAGAGATCAGTGAATTAATTATTTAATTAATTCACAAGCAGTGGTCTCATGTGAAACTGAAGAAATACTACTGTTAACTACATGCATGTCAGATCCAGTGGAGACCCAGTTGAGAGATAGGTGAAAGGGCCTGGTTGACTATCAGTTGTGACTATAGTGGTGCATTCAATGCATCTACACACACATTGGAGATTCCAATGAGAATTTCACAGTCAAGGAAAGGCAGGATCGAATTCATTCAGGGATATTCATCAGCAGGGGTAGCGCAGTGGAGGTAGGCTGTCAGGAGGCAGTAAATTGGTGCATGTGTGAGCCGATTTTTGTACGAGAGTGTGAGACGATTGTATATTGTATTGAGAGATATTGGAGTAGAGTTTTGTATGAGATTTTTTCATGATCCATGATATACATAATATATTATAGTTGGGGTTTTTAGCTTTATTCTTTCCCGGTAAAAACTTCTGTGTTATGTGCGGTTGATTTTTCTTCATGTGTTTGCAGTTGGCGATTAAATTTCCGCAAAGAATTAAGTAGAAGGATTCTATATTTAAAAATGGATATAATTGTTAGATCAGGAGAGTCTGGTAATACATCACAGTATTAATAAATTTCTACATGGTATCGAAGCAGAGAAGATTGCAATATTGAAGCAGTAGTTGAGTTTTGTTAGTGGAAATAATTCAAATTCGCTGCAAGAATTTCTTGGTGCGACAGTTGAGTAAACATTGAAATGGATTTCAATGGTTTGCGATTAGAGTATGCACTCGAGGGAAGCTCGAACTAAATTTCATGGAAGGATAGGATGGAGGCGGTTCTTGAAGATAATGGCTTGAAGGAATTCATCAACAATGATGTTCCTAATCCCACTTCGACGGATGCTGCATTACTTGACGCATGGAAAAAGAAATTAGTGAAGACAAGAAGGATTCTATTGGAAGGTGTGAGAGACCATATTGTCTCAAGCCTTCATGGGAAAGCCACTCCATTTTCAACGTGGAAGGCTTTGATATATATTTTCCAAAGTAGCAACGGCCATAGGAAATTGGTGCTGAAGGATAAACTCAGAAAAATCATATAGAGATGGGCGACAGTATTCCAAAGTATCTCAAAAAGTTTGTCCAATGTCGGGATGAACTGGGGAGTGTGGGAATCACTGTTGCTGATGATGATTTGGTGAGATTGGCTCTCCTGGGACTTCCTAAGAGTTGGCACAGTAATCAAGACTCTGTCAACGGATGGGAAAAACTGCTGAATTGGAAACGACTATCGTCGGATCTAGTGCAGGAGGAGTTTAGGCAGAACACCAAGGATGGCTCTTCATCAAAGCATGATGATGAAGAGGATTTTTCTTTGGCTGCCAAATTAAGAAAAGGGACTAGGAATAAATTCCACTCAAAATATGAGGCTAAAGGCAAGAAGCTGGATTTTTCCAAGGTGAAGTGTTTTCACTGTCACGAACATGGGCATCACGCCACTAACTGCCCACAGAAAAAGAAGAACAAGAAGGCTGCTGGAGCTGTAGCTGGTGAGGCCCTTGCCTCACAATTTTAACTTGATTTCTCTTTGATCACATGCTTGGTTTCAAGTGTAATGGGATCGGTGTGGTATCTTGATAATGGTGCTTCCTTCCACATGATGGGAGATAAGGAGCTTTTCAGTGACTTGGAGGAGAAAGATCTCTAAATGCATATAGAGATGAGTGACGATGGACGATATAGTGCGACTGAAATTGGTACCATTACCTTTGAGAGGGAGTTAGGTAAACCATTTCTGTTGAAAGATGTTATGCATGTTCCAGGTCTGAAGAAAAACTTGTTCTTAGTCGCGATGTTGGAGGACAGAGGTTATGACGTTGTTTTCAATGATGGAAAATATTTCCTGCGACATAAAACAACGGGTCAAACCAAGAGGATATGGATTTGAGTTAAGAATATATACAAGCTAGAGGTAGATGGCTGTGCTGCCATGGTGGGCAAAGAAGAAGAAGTGGTGGGCTGGGATGAGGGTGAATTATGGCACAGGCGATTAGGCCATCTTCACCATGGCGCCCTGAAAATATTGCAACATATTTCTACTGGAATTCCAAAGGGTACACTTGAGCAGATAGATCAGTGCAAGGGATGTACTATGGGTAACTTTGTGAAGACCACCTTTCATGAAAAGGAGAACCGTGCTGCAGGGATCCTGGAGAGAGTTCACACAAATGTGTGTGGACCATTCTCGATTGCTTCAACAACACAACACAAGTATTATGTTATTTTTGTTGATGGCTATTATCATAGATGCTGGATTTTCTTCATGTAGAATAAAGATCAAACATTATCAAAGTTGTGTGAGTTTAAAGCATTGGTGGAGAAAGAGTCATGGAAGCAAGTGAAGGCTCTATGGAGTGATAATGGTGGTGAATGTATCTCGAACGAATTCAAAGACTTCTGTAGAAAAGAATGAATTCAGAGAGAACTCATAGCGTGATATGGATCTTGGGGGGGAGGCCCCCAAGATCTAAGAAAATTGAAATGGATCTAACAAGATCTACAAAATTAGAATGCTAGAAAAAAAAGAGAGAACACAAAGCAAATAAAACCACAAAGAAACTTGTTTTTATTAAAACAGAGAATAATTGTAGAAGCTACATTGTGGTGGAAAAATCTGTCCTTTTACAAACGAAGATCCAAGGATAGAGATACCTTGTAATGCTTGTGACCAACTTTGTTACTAATGGTGTGCGGCCTAGCAAATGGACTTCGATGAGAAGGATTTTGTGCGGTTGACCCATAATCGTGATTCTGATTTTTGATGAAGTAGCAGGTGCCTACATAGGTTTGGGTGGGAGGGCATGTCTCCAAATAACCCAAGCTGAAGGTTGCTATGCTGAAACTGATGAATGTGAAGCAGGTGCCTACTAAAGTGGGGTGGGAGGGCACGTCTCCAAAGGGAACTTGCTCCGAATGTTGCTCCAAATTTAAAATGAGCATAAATCGGTCAATATAACTCAGAATATTTATTATAACCTATTTTTGGAAATGGAATGATCATTATGGTCCTCGATTTTGTAAAATTTTCACCAAAATTTTTAGATCTGATCTTCAAACTCCCCGCCCAATAAATTCATGGAGTTTGCTGAAATTGCTGCCAAAAATTGAAACTGAAATATGCTTCAAACCCTCATTCCTATGGATGCATAACCTGAATCTGATACCACTGATCCAGATCTTGGGGGGGAGGCCCCCAAGATCTGAAAAAATTGAAATGGATCTGACAATATCTGCAAAATTAGAATGCCATAAAAAAAGAGAGAACACAAAGCAAATAAAACCACAAAGAAACTTGTTTTATTAAAACAGAGAATAACTGTAGAAGCTACATTGTGGTGGAAAAATATGTCCTTTTACAAACTGAGGCTTGTTATTTATAGCCTTTTTTGAGTTACAATACCATGCATAGATACCATAGGTGGATACCATGGGTCAAAACCATGGGTAGACACCACTTACAATACCATGGGTAGATACCACTTACAAACCATGGGTAAATTCCATGTATGGATGAATACCATGGGTGGATACATACCATGGGTAGATGAATATCATGGATAGATGTCACTTAGAATACCATAGGCGAATAAATAAAATGGGTGGATGAATACCATGGATCGATGACATTTACAATACCATGAGTAAATTCCATGGGTGGATGGATAACATGGGTAGATGAATACCATGGGTGGATGCCATTTTCCATTCGGATCATAGTGCCTCATAACCCACAGCAGAATGGGGTCACAAAGAGAAAGAATAGAATGATCATGGGTGCTGCACAAGCTATGATGCATGATCAGGGCCTACCAATGCACTTGTGGGCGGAAGCATGCAACATTGCGGTTTATGTGAAAAACTGTTGTCCTCATAGAGTACTTCGCATGAGTACACCTGAAGAAGCTTTTACTAGTAAGAACCCAGATGTTTCTCACTTTAATATTGTTGGCTCATTTGTTTATATGCATGTGACCAAGAACGCCAGGAAGAAGATGGAGCTAACTGCTAAAGTTGGGATATTTGTGGGGTACACAGAAACGCCCCATAATTATCGTGTGTATTTTCCAAACAATCAAATAACTGTGGTGTGATGGGATATAAAATTCAATGAGGAGAAAGCCATGAAGTTGTCGCTTGAGAGGGAGCTAGACTTGCATGCAGAGGAGGAACTGCTTGTTCCCAAAGATGAGACTCTAGATGTGGATCAGCCACAAGAGGAGGTTCATGGAGTGGAGGAGTTCACTTACGCAGAGCCAAACATCAGAACTGGCAGAAGGCGTACCATAGAAGCTGAGAGGCTGAAGCTTGATGCGACATAGAATGTAGGAGTCCCTACTTCACAACGCAGATAGAGACAATATCCTGACTGATTCACTGGATACATGGCTCTCATGAGAAAATGTATTATGACTGAGCCATCTCCCTTTCAAGAAGCAGTGCAGGAGCCCACATGGGTAGATGTAATGGTGGAGGATTATGACTCCATTGTCAGAAACAGTGCTTGGGAAATTATTCCAAGGTCGGTTGATAAATTAGTGGTAGGTTCAAGATGGATCTACAAGGTAAAGCAAGGGGCTGATGGGAGTTTTTATAAGTATAAGGAAAGATTTGTGGCTCGTAGCTTCTCACAGATCAAGGAGATTGATTATGAAGAAACCTTTGCACTTGTCACACGGTATTCTTCCATAAGGACCATCCTTGCTCTCTCAGCACAGATGGGTTGGAACATGCATCATATAGACGTGAAGACTGCATTCCTTAATGGGATCATTGAGGAAGAAGTGTACATTGAGTAACCTAAAGGATTTGATACCTTCAGTAGTGATTCACATGTGTGCAGACTCAAAAGAGCGTTGTATGGGCTGAAGCAAGCACCCTGTGCTTGGTACACTCAGATCGACAACTATTTCACTGGACTTGGCTTCACCAAGAATGAGGTGGATGCAAACCTATACCAGATTGTGGTGGAGGGTAAGATTTTAATCATTATTCTTTGTGTTGATGATTTAATACTGACTGGTGATGAGCAGCTGATACACTCATGTAAGGAGGATCTTGCAAAGGAGTTCGAGATGAAGGATATGGCCCTCCTTCACTATTTCCTTGGATTAGAAATATGGCAGCGAGAAGGTGAACTGTTTGTGTCTCAAGGCAAGTATGCAAGGGAGATACTTGGTAAGTTTCACATGGAGGGTTGTAAACCCATGGATACTCCTCTTCTAGGAAACTGGAGGAAAGAGGATGCTACATCGGCAGAGATAGTGGATGCCCCTTCTATCGACAATTGGTGGGTTCGCTCATGTATTTAGTTAATAGAAGACTAGACATATGCTATGTGGTGAAACCGCTTAGTCAAGCAATGGTTAAGCATACCAAGATCTTTGGAAGGCAGGCAAGCATGTCCTGAGATATCTCAGGGGCACATCAGAGTATGGCTTATGATACAGACAGGCGAATGAGGTGAAGTTGCATGGCTTCACAAATGCAGATTAGGCAAGCAACCCAACAGACAGAAAGAGCACATCAGGAGGGTTTTTCAGTATCGGATCTACAACTGTTTCTTGGTACAGCAAGAAACAGAGATCTGTGGCACTCAATTCAGCAGAATCAGAATACATGGCAGCAAGTCAAGCTGCATGTGAGGCTATATAGATGAGGAAGATCCTCGTCGGCTTGTTTGGTTCTCATTTAGATCCTACAATGGTTCATTGTGATAATCAAAGTTGCATTAAAATCTCAATTAATCCTATGTTTCATGATAGATCTAGGCATATAGATATCTGGTATCATCATATTAGAGATTGTGTGCAGCGGAAGATCATGTTGCTTCAGTACATTCCTACGGAAGATCAGGATGCAGATATTCTGACGAAGGCGCTCACTAGGAGAAAATTCGAATAGAGACGGGATCGGGGTCAAGGGTAATCCCTTTCTTGCTAAGAGGGAGTGTTGATATTCAACAATATGATGATCCTAGTGAAAATTAAGCACCTACACTAGGTGGGGCCCGCAGGATATTTTTAAGTGATATGTCTATTTTTAGAATTTTGGTCAAAGTCTATTTTTAGCAGTACTCTGTTTATAGATGGTTGAGAAAATTTCATGGATGGATGGGCGTCTAATTTTGGAATGCATGTGCGAAGTTTTTTTGTGGAATGCATGTCTAAAAATAGAATGCATGTTAATTATTGTTAGCTCTTAACAATAATTAGACAATAAATAATTATCTATTTTCAATGACCACTTGGAAATAGTTAACTGAAGTGGAAAATCAGTTAGCTAAGTGGATTTTGAGTTGAAGAGGTTGGTTGGTGGACCATGCAGTGGAATTTGCTGTAACTGAGTGATACCAAGTCGTAACAGAGTTGGATGTATAGTTATGTGAATTGTTATTTAGTTTAACTCAGTTAAGTGAGTTAAACTCAGTTGTGCTAGTTGTAACTAGTTGTAACTAAAGATAAACTAGTGAGATATCAGTGAATTAATTATATAATTAATTCACAAGTAGTGGTATCACATGAAACTGAAGAAATACTACTGTTAACTACATGCATGTCAAATCCAGTGGAAACCTAGTTGAGAGATAGGCGAAAGGGCCTGGTTGACTATCAGTTGTGACTCTAGTGGTGCATTCAATGCATCTACACACACATTGGAGATGCCAATGAGGATTGCATAGTCACGGCAAGGCAAGATCGAATTCATTCAGGGATCTTCATCAACAGGGATTGCACAGTGGAGGCAGGCTATCAGGAGGCAGTAAATTGGTGCATGTGTGAGCCATTTTTTGTATGATAGTGTGAGACGATTGTATATTGTACTGAGAGCTCTTGGAGTGGAGTTTTGTATGAGATTGTTTCATGATCCATGATATACATAATATATGATAGTTGGGGTTTTTATCTTTATTCTTTCCCAGTAAAAAATTTCGTGTTATGTGCAATTGATTTTTCTTCATGTGTTTGCAATTGGCGATTAAATTTCCGTAAATAATTAAGTAGAAGGATTCTGTATTTAACAATGGATATAATTTTTAGATCAGGAGAGTCTGGTAATACATCACAATATTAATAAATTTCTACAACTCCTATGGTCTATTTAGGGAAGCCCAAGAGTATAAGTTAGATGAAACGAATAAAATAATCAATAAATTTTCAAATAATTTGGTCAAGCTAGAGATGGGAAGTAAAAACCCTCCCAGACAATTTTAACAAGGTCCCCAAATTTTTTTAATCCCTAGTATAGGAGGCCTCATTTGAAATTTTTACAAAGAGAAAGAAAGGATCAAAAGGACTAAATACAACCTCCTTTGTGTTTGGAAGAATACCTTGAGGAAATTATTGAAGATGTTATAGAAGTGCTGGAAAACCAACTCTCTTCTCTTTCAGAAGGAGAAAATGAAATAGAAGCACAAGAAGGAGAAGGTGAGGACTTGAACATTCCCTTGGATGATGAAGAGATAGACACCTACTGTAAACATTTTTCTAATTTCATAAAATCCTAGTTTCATAGGAAATATGATTTAAGGTCAAGAAAAAGATTCAGGATGCAAGATTCAAATGATGAATCTTCTCAACCCATTGCCCTTGAACCAATTGATAAAGGGAATAAACCAGTCAACCTTGTTTCACCTTCCAAGGGGGAGTCCTCCCGTCCTATTCATCCCATGTTTGATGTCCCAAATACAGATAAAAATAGTACAAACAAATCCAATCCATAAATAAAATTAAGAAACAACTGAGTTAGTCAAAGTTGATAGGAATCCCTCTGTCTTTAGCTTGCTAAAAGAGTTAGAAAAACTCCATCGATTTTTTCCTTTGACTGAATTGTTGAAACATTCGAGTTATAAAGCACAAATTTCTTAGTTCATGGAATTATCTACCATTACCCCACTTCAATATAGTCTTAACTTGCAGGAGGAAAGACCTATGGTTATGTTTGGCCCACATTTCCAGGAGAATGAACCCCCTCCACTCCTCTATTTTATGTCAGCCTAGTAATCCATGATTTATTGTTACATAATCGTATTCTTGAGTAAGGATATTCTCACCATTTAATTCCATTTTCTGTGATGGAGCTGCTAGGACTATAGATAACAAATCCATATAAGGATTTATATTCCTTTGACTCCAAAAGAGTAAAATTTCTAGTTATGATAAAAGATCTAGTGGTTAATTTGGCTCAAATCCTAGTGAAGGGTGTGGTGATGGACATTGTAGTTGTTGACATCCCTATAAGATTTGGCATGATGATCCTATCCAAGTCATGGGGAATGAAACTTGGAGGATCTATTAAGTTAGATATGACATATGCTACCATCCCAGTGTTTGGTGTAGAAGAGATAGGTTATACAGAGGGTATAGATTTGTAAAGATAGTAACTAAAGCCGATTGTTCAAATAATTCTCCCATGTATGGCCAAGAAAGAGATTTTTCATGTCTTATGTTGGAATAATTATGATCAAATCATGGAAAACACCCAAGTATAATATCTTGTTCAGATGAGTAAGCAACAACCAAATTCTGGCTATATTTGGAAATTTTATTTTGATGGTGCTTATTCCAAGGAAGGAAATGGGGTTGGAATATTGTTGGTATCCCTAGAAGGTAACCTGGTCCCTTTCTCATTCAAATTAGAGTTTGATGCTACAAACAATGTTGATGAATATTAAGCATTGTTGTTAGGGTTGCAAGCTGCTAAAAATATCAATATGGAGTTCTTGATAGTATTCAAGGATTTTGATATGATGGTAAAACAGGTCAAGAATCGATGTAAAACCAAACACTTGAGATTGAATTCTTACAAAAATGAGATATGGGATTTGGTTGAAAATTTTTTCTTAGCCTTTATTTTTCAGTTTCTCCCTAGGGAGCAAAAAAAGATGGTTGATTCCTTGGAGATTGTACCTCATCAAAACCCCTTTCTCAAGTATGAAGTTGAGCTTAGGTGTAGACCCTTAGTACCAAACAATGTGAAATACTGGCAGGTTTTTTAGGAAAAGGATCAAATTAAGTGTTTCATGGAGGTCATTGGAGAATTATCAAATTCAATGATTGACTAGGAAGATGAAGATGCAGTGGAAAAACAGCAGGAAACTTGGGAGGAATCAATTGATGGTCATAAAATTTTGCAGTTGAAGAGAAATAAAATTCTCAAAGGGTTGGTTCCACAAGAAATATTGTTTAATGAAAATGATGTAACTGTCAATCCAACCAAACAAGAGCTTGAGGAGGATATATAGGACTATAGTATTGGCACGAAACAAGAGCCTAAAATTATTAAGTTGGTTAAAGGAGTTCCAGAAGAATATAAACAAAGATATCTTGATCTATTTAAAAATTATATGGATGCTTTTGCCTAGTCATGTGATGATTTGAATACTTTTGATCCTAGTATCATACAACATAAAATTCCTTTGAAGGCTAGAATGAACCGCTACAAGAAAAATATCACGAAAATAAATCCCTTGCTACTCCCATTTATTTAAAAGGAGGCTAAGAATTTTCTCGAGGTTAAAATAATTTTGCCTCTAAGATACTCATATTGGGTAGCAAATTTGGTCCCTATCAAGAAGAAAAATGGGGAGATCAGACTATGTGTGGACTTTAGAAATTTGAATAGGTGTTATAGCATCATTTATCACCTTTATATATTTGATGATCTATGTATTGGCCTTGGGAATCCCTTTCCATTCAGGCTTGGTCATTTTCTTAAAAAAATATATTTTGAATTCCATACGTGACTCTGACCTATCTAAAATGCATGCAGTCACGGGTCCACTCATATCTAACCCACGTATATAATTTAAAATATTGAAAATTTTAAAACTCCCTATAATCTGGACAGAGTTTATGGGTTACACCGGAAGGCCACCTATAGGAGCCTGTGGAAAAATTGTTTCCCAACTGAAAAAACGATTTTGAGGAAGTATAAATACACCTCATGGTGAAGGCTTTAGGGAGGAGATAGAAAGGTATTGATACTATAGCCTGTTACAACCTAGATAAATTATGATTATCCTTGTTCCTCCTGAACTTCCCAGGTTCAGGAAACCCTTGTTTCCTTCTTTGATATGTTCACCTCCTTTATGTGACATCCTTGTGCACCTTTTATGGAAGAAGATTGTTGAGGCTTGGGATAGTGGATCCAGAGGAGGGTTTCGCTTGGAGCCATCACTAATTCCAGGTGATATTTCTCCACATATTTTACATACATCAATAAATAAGCTCTGTCCCATTCCTGATGGCGTGATATTATATGCTTTTTATACATGTTAATGATCTCCTAATTGTTAATTTCATGTTATCTTTTATAAGCTTATATGATCTGACCAACTGAAATTTAGGATATATATGCTCTACAACTAGTCTATATGCTTTTTCTTGAGTGAGTTACAGGTCTTGAAGCATGCAGAGAAGAAAAGGGTTTTCACCCTACGTGAACAACCTCAAACATAGGACATACAAATAAGGTAATCTCTCTTAAGTTTGCTAGTTTAAGCACTAGGACCTTTAGTTTGATTGTTTCTGGTTATTGTATGCCTTTCGTTCTGTTAGGTCCCAAAACCCATACCTTAGGGTAGTTTTTCCTGCAACAGAATTGGCGACTCCATTGGGGATTACATTTGTGTAGTTCATATTTCAGGTTGTTTTCTATGGATTTAGGGTTCCCTGACTGATCTGATCACTTTCCCAGTCTTATTGGTTCTTTATCCTCCAAGAAAAAGTCTTGATCTTTTGGATCAGGCTTGATTTTTTTTATTTTTCCTTGCTTCTTTTTTTATACGCAACTTTTAGTGCACAAAATCACGTATACACCCATTCTGGTCCAAAGAAGCATGCGTATACACGAGTTTCCTTAGACACAAACGCGTATGTACACACATTGTACACTTCCAACTTGTGTATGGTTAGTTTCAAATGAAAATTTGATTTTTGGAGTCCTGCGAGGTATTTTTTCCTATTCTTGGTCACTTTTGTATTAAATTTGATGTGTCTAGATAGTGTTTGTTTCTGTTGTATATCAATTTCTCTCTTTCTTGCTTGGAAACCTAGTCAACCTAGGGTTTCCCTTGTTTGGTGAAGTTTTAGTTTTTCCTGTTGCACCGCGACTTATTTCTGAGGTTCTTGGTTGTTCTGACATTTCAGAACAGTGAGTTTATGTTAGTTTTCTCATGCTTGGCTTTCTCATTGCTTCACTTTTTGGTTGGCTTTCTTGGTTTCTTGAGATCAACTTTTTTGGAAAATCTTGAAGTTTTCTTATTGGTGTCTTGAAGTTTCTATGGTTGATGGAGTTTTATACTAATGTTTCAAGTCATTTTCTTGAGTTAGTTACTTCGTTCCATTTATTGAGTCTCGTTATGAAAGTGACATGGTTAGCTTAAGGAATTTGGAGTTGTTTGTTCACTCAATTTTCTGGTTTAAAGTCTTTGGTAGTTTGTGCTTTTCTCAAAGAGATTTTTCTACTTCCTTAAAATGTACAAGGCTAAAAAAACATGAGTGTTTTCCTTTGCTTTTGCTTTTGGTTTTCGTTTCATGGTTTTCATCATTTTTGGAACAAGTTTGCAGTTTGTCATTTTGGTCTGGATGGCTTGGTTTTGAGAGAATTTCGTGAGTGGACTTGTCTCTTCTTGTATCAAGTTGTTTTTAGCATTTGTATGTAAGCAAGTTCCTTTTTTGGGCTTGTATTTGCTTTTGTGTCAAAGTGATTAGACTTGTCTTGTTGAGAAACTCATTTGCTTCCCTTTTTAAGTAGTCCTTGAATCTGCATTTGTCATGGGTAGTTTTGCATTAGTGTAGTTTCACCGTTAAGCATATTTAGTCTTTTGATAGTTTTTGAGTGTGTGAGCATGATATTGAAAACAAAAGAAAAAATTATTGCTTGTATTAGTTGTTTCATAGAACCCGAGTAGAAATATATTTCATTGAAGAAAAAGTTACATATGCCTGTAGAATTTTTCTATTGATTTCTCTTTTGCATCAAAACATTATAATTTTCATTCTCCATTTACCCCCGACTTAAAAATAAAAACCATTAAAATCAAGCTTATAATTTAAAACGAACTAGAATTTTTGAGTTGTCATTAATATACACCAACTATTCTAGGTCATAGGGCCTTGGAATAGGTGAGTGGAGAGTTAAATCTCCAATGCCACTCAAAATTTCAAACATAGATGTTGATTAATGAGTGAAATATAGCCTCATTAAGTGGACCAAGAAATTTATCCTCCAAAGAGTCAAGAATGAGGGAAAGTGAAGGTAGAGAAGATAGATACCCCCTCTCCTATTTGTTGGATGCTAACCAAATACTGTTCCGACTGGTTGCTGATACGAACTGGTGTCCATAGTTGCTATTCCTAGGTATCACATAGGTGATTACGGCGGCGAATACCCATGGTACTTAAGGAAGATGTTGCATCACTCTCATTATTACTTCTGGAGGGTGCCCTTGTGAAGCTTGGGTACTTGCACTGGCAAAGGATTTTGTTAGGAGGCCAGCCTAACTGTTTCTATTACCTTCTCTAATAGGCTTGGGGTGTAATTACCCTAGACTATTATCAGAAGGTCCTTATTTTCGCTTTCTTGTATTTTGGTGTCCGGTCCTAATAACCCAGAGCAGAAATTCTTAAGGGCTGCTTGATTGTTGAATCTTAGGTATATTTTTTTAGAGAGTGCTCTTTGCTCCTAGATTTCCATAGCTTTGTAATTTTTTGAGTCTACACAAAATCTCATAATTATTAAAATTGGTTGACCAACCAGTTCGTCGATCAAGGAGGCTTCATGGGCTTTCTCCTGCGAGTGTTGAGCCTTCTTCAAGAAGGCATAGGAGAAGTTTTGCTTGTGATTTCCAACCAGTAGTTGCAAACGCATCAGAGAGTGATCCTCCTCTTGGGGCTATTATTTCTAAGGGTAGTCATAGTGCTAGTCATTATTTAGAGAGGAGTACTCCACTCATTTCCTGAGTCCTTTTTCCAACAGAAGAAGTTGAGGTTAAAGAAATTCCTAAACCTCCAGTTACTCCTTCCTCTCCTCTTCCTGCTAGTTTTCCAGGCATTTTATTGTACGTTGGGCCTCCACCTCACAGACTGGGTAACCCTCATATTTATCCTTATTTTCTTTCCATGGCCACAACTGGGAACAAAAATTTGGCTATGAGTACTTTGAGTGTGCATACTTCTCTTTCTTCTGGGGGAGGAGGTACCATTTCTATTTCGACCATCACTCCCAGTACTACAACTTTTTTCTCTACCTCCATTCCGTCTACGAGTGGGAGCACCCAAGATTTTGCTTCCCATTCTGGTCCTTTTTCTTTTGGGATGCCTTCTAGTGCAATTCCTTCAGTTCCTCTCACTGTTGCATCTGCTGTCTCCACACCCATGTATTCTATGGCTAGTGGGTCAACTTATTTTCAGGGTTTCCCCTTTGGAAGTGGTCATATCCCTCATTCGAACCCTTCCTTAGGTTCTTTTCCTTTCTCCACTCAAGGTAAAGGTTTTAATCATTTTCTCGGAGGCCAAAGATCTAATTCTTTTCAAGGATAGAACCCTGCTTTCACTGGGTTGGGAACTAGGAATAAATTTTTGTATGGTCAATAGGGGAATGTTCCTTTCTCCTCCGTAGGTGCTTCTCAGGGTTTATCTCCATTCGCTAATGCTTGGAACCCTTACCAAGGGGTTTCATCTTCATTTAATACTTCGATTGGGGGGAATATCCCTGTTTATGGTAACCCTATGGTGGGAGGGGGTCCTACTCTGAATTCTTTTGGTCCACAAGGTTTCTCTTATGGTTCAGATTTTTCTACAAACAATCCATGGAAACTTGGTGCCTTAGAAAATCAAAGTCAATATTTTTAGAATGTTGGGAATCCTTCCATTTGTGGATGCAATTCTTAGGCTCCTCCGTGCTTACTGTTCTTGGAAAACTTAATTTTCTAGATCTGTCAAATTTAACTAATGATCCTATTCGATACAACTCGAGCTGGCCTCTAGTCCCTACTAAACTTCCATCAGATATTCTGAAATTTTAAGGGAAGACTGGTGAGGATCCAACTGACCATGTTACGCCTTTCCATTTATGGTGTTCTTCAAACTACCTCATCAATGATTCGATTAGGTTGAGGTTATTTCAGCACACCCTAACTAGAAATGCTACTAAATGGTACATTTATCTTACTGGGGGCACTTTTGCTTCATTTGGCGAGTTGGCTACCATGTTTTTGAACCATTTTCAGTTGCATGTTTGATATGATGTTGGAACTGAGCTTCTGCCCAATTTCTAGCAAGATAAGGCAATACACATTTCTGATCATATTTAGGAATGGAGGAGAAGGAAAAGGCTCATTAAATTCCATATTCCCAATTAATTCCTTCTCTAATGGTTCCTCAAATTCTTACAACCAGAAATATCATAGGATGTATCTCTTTCTGGGGTATTCTTTGAGAAGAAATCTATCTTTAGAGCCCAGTAGTTGGAATTGATCTATTATTAGTCTCAAATTCTTAATAAAATATTTTCAGATGCACCTCATTCCAAAGTATATTTATCCAAACCAAAGCCACGTCCTCATGCTAACGGGCTTGTCAGTTCGATCGATAATGGCACGGCTAACCTTTTGAATCAATTGCAACAATTGTCTCTACAATATGCTCCTTCTATTCAGGCTATGCCATCGATGTCTACTCCTTCCTAGCCCTTAACAATTAATGTTGTTCAATATTATAACCCCAAAGAAATAAAAAATATGATGGGAAGAAGAAGGGACATAATAATAAGAAAAAATATAAGGGTAGGAAGGGTAATTCGAACAAATCCAACGATAATGTTGGAGAGGGTAAGAGAGAGGCAAAGCAGATATTCAAGTTTCCATGCAAGTTATGCACTGGAGACCATCTCACTCATCTCTTCCCTAATGTTCAGGATGTTCAATGCTTATTTGCTTAGCAAGGTTTCTATAGTTCCTAGGTTGTCCTGACTAACCCTTTTCCCCAAGGAGAGAAAGTGCTTGCTGGCGTGAATGAAAATACTGGAGCTCCCACAGGGGGAAACTAGGAAGAGGAAAATTCTTCAAATGTATATATGATGAGTTCTCACATTGATGTCACCACAAGATCACATGATTATGGTGAATCTGAGTCTTCGAAGGCTAAGACCTCTCCTGATAATTCTAAGACACTCCATATTTAGAGGCCCGCAATTGAGCCTATACCTCGCATGCCTAAAGGTTCTGCTAAACGTTCGACAATCAAACCTAATGCCAAGGCAGCCCATAACTACTCCATTGTAGAAGATATGGCTTAGCGTCCTTGTGTTATGTCTGCGTTGGAGGTACTCCAGTTGTGCCCAAAAAAAAGGAGTGTGCTTCTCACTATGATCAGGGTGATAGATCAAAAGAACTCTCTTATGATCACATTCGATATGTCAAATCTTAAGAAGAGACTTCCTCATCACATGGCTTTTTAGATCTAATCTACATATTGGAAATTTTTTTTTTTGAACGATAGTCAATGAGGGTGCTTCCGCATGTGTCATGTATATCTCATGTTGTAAAGCCATTGGATCTCCTCAAGCTATTCCTTCACCTACTCTTCTCACTTCATTTTATGTTCATTCTCATAGGCCACATGGCATTGTTTCGGCTTTTCCCATTTATGTTGGGGGTAAAGTTGTCAATATTGAATTCGATATAGTTGATGCTAATATATAATACAACCTTCTATTGGGGCAGAATTGGATTTATGATATGGATGCTATTTCGTCAACATTATTTCACATCTTGTGTTTTCCCCATGAAGGGAGGATTGTCACTATTCATCAGATGGACTATTCTCCGATAGATCCAAATTCATATTCTGACTCTATTGTTCCCTTGGTGAATGATGCCAAGTATCCTGTGGATAATTTAGGGGTTAGAATGTATACCTTATTGATGGGTACCTTTGATCTCCCGCCTCCTTTTGTTCATATCAATGCTATTTAATCCTCCAGGGCTCCTACTCGAAGAGAGTTCTTTTGAAATCATTATTTTTCAAACTCATATTCTGCTCAGCATTGCCTCAATACTATTCTACCATCTAAGGAGGCTATCATAGAGGCAAGGACTAGTGTGGAAAGACCGTGGGGATGATTTTCATCATCGGTTCTATTTTCTACCGGATTTGCGAGACGTTGAGTCAAGATTGTCTAGCCCTGTGTCTACTGGTCCTGTTCACCCGATCTTGATCCCTTTGGCTCCAACACTGATTTTTTCTGAAGGGAACATGGCTGTCATTTCTGAGACAATCTCGGTTAACATTTCCAAGAATCCCAATGTTATAGAGAATGTTTTCATCGGAGCTTAATGTTCTCCTCAAGAGATTCAGATTTATACCAATCTCTTTAAAGAGTTTCGTGATGCGTTCGCTTGGTCTTATGAGGAAATGCGTGGAATTGATTCATCTATTGTCCAACGTGAGATCAATAATTATGAGAACGCTAAGCCTACACAATAGAAGCTTCATCCGGTAAACCCTAGGAAATCCACAACTATCAAGGCCGAGGTTGATAAGCTTCTTAACGTAGATTTCATATACCCAATTCATTTGACTGAGTCGGTTTCGAATGCAGTGCCTGTGGACAAGAAACACGGAATGATCTGTGTTTGCATTGAATTCAGAGATCTGAATAAGACATGTCTGAAAGATAATTACCCCACACCATTTATTGATCATATTATTGATGGGTGTGCGGGGAATGAGATTTTCTCCTTCATGGATGGTTTCTCGATATATAATCAGATTAACATCTGTCCTGAAGATCAACACAAGACTGCTTTTATTTTCCCCTTGGGTACATGTTCATACAAGAAGATGCCTTTTGGTCCTAAAAATGTTGGAGCTACTTTCTAGCGGGCCATGTATTATTATTTCCATGATATCAAACGTATCATCCAAGATTATTTGTAGGATTTAGCTACTCGTTTTCAAAAGATAATTGATCATCCCTCTCATCTTCAACATATTTTTGAAAGATGTCGTTATTACAAAATATGGTTGAACCCGAATAAGTGCATTTTCGTCATCACATCCAGTTGGTTGTTGGGATTCATAGTGTCTACTGAAGGGATTCAGGTATATCCCTTCAAGGTTGAGGCAATACTTCAGTTGCCTTCCTCATCTTCTATTCTTCAACTTCAAAGTCTTCAAGGAAAAGAAAATTTCTTGAGGAGATTCATCATTAATTATGTTGATGTTATGAAAGGGTTTATTAGACTGTTGAAGAAGGGAATTCCATTCTCATGGGATGAATTTTCTCAACACTTGTTCGATGATTTGAAAAATGCATTAACCTCTGATCCTTTATTGATTCCACCTAATTATAGGACAAAATTCTTTTTGTATATCGCCGCCGTAGAATCTACTATAGGTATGGTTCTGGTTCAGGAAGATGATGCTATTTGTGAGAATGTTATTTAATATCAAAGTCAAGGCTTGGTAGGTCCTGAATTGCAATATTCTCCCATTGAGTAGTTAGCTTTAGCAGTCATCCATGGTATCCAATGACTTAATCATTAAATTCTCCTTCGAAAAAATTATGTTTTGGTAGCTGTCAATCCATTTCAATTTTTTCTTAGTAGGCAAGTGATTGGGGGAAAATATAATTTATGAATTTTCATTATGCAAGAATTCGATCTCGAATTCCTATGTGCCAAATCCCAGAAATCGTTGGTATTTGCAGAGTTGATCTCTAGGTTTCCTTGTGCAGATGAGATTATTTATGAGGAGTTGATCCTTGATGAACATATTTTCATCACTTCTTCACAAGATCCTTGGCATGGAGATTTTATTGTCTATCTACAGACTTTGAAGTTTCCCCTCGCTTTTTTGAAACATGAGCGTAGAAAGTTGCGTCACTTGGAAAAAAATTATCTTATCATTGGTGAAACTCTATATCATCGCGGGGTCGATTCTATCCTCAGACGCTGCTTAACTCTTGAAGAAGCTGAGGTTGTGCTGAATAATTGCCACAGTGGAGCTTGTGGTGGTCATTTACCTGGGATTACTAGAACTAAAAATATTTTTCGTGCCGGATATTTTGGCCCTCGATTTTCAAATATTGTGTTGAGGTAGTCAAAAAATGTCATCCTTGTCAAGTTTATACTTGGAAGATGTGCACTCATCCAACTCTGCTCTTTCCTATTATCACTCACTAGAACATTTGGCCCGATTTATGAAGGCCAAAATTTTGCTCTTGTGACACATAGGCGTCCCAAGAGCGAAACTTTGTGGTGGGGAAAAACGTCGTTTTATGTCCCGTCCTAATTCTTTCACTTATAATAACTGTCGGTAGAGTGAAACTAATTCTGACATTTTTTTGGTAGTGTCGCAATTCCTACATTCCTTATTCTTTGTCACTCTTCCGATGTTAACAATATTTCATTGCTCTTCTAATGTTCCCAAGTTGTTGTCGCACTTCCGACGTTTCCATGTTGTCGTCACTTTTCTGACAGTTTGAAGCGTTCGTCGCAATTCTGATGTTTTGGACATTTAGTCACTATTCTGACATTATGAAGTGTTCATCGCTATTTCGATGGTTTGAAGCTCTCATCGCAGTTCCGACGGATTGAAGATTGCGTCACAAGACCGACATTTTAAAACGTTGGTCGTAGTTCTGACAGTTTGAACTTCTCATCACAGTTCTGATGGTTTGAATATTTCATCAGAATTCCGACAACAAAAATGGTAGATGGAAAAAAAACGTAGGGACGGAAGCATTCAAGTATTCAAATGAACATGAGGACCGAAGCATTCAAGCATTCAAACCATGAATGGTTTCCAATTGTGGCATTGGAACCATGAATTTTGTACCGATTGTGGCATGGAACTTGGAAATAATATCTAATCATAGGGATCCATTGGAAAACACTTCTTCATGCTTGGAAACTTGTGAAGTATAATCCTATCATATAGGAATTCTAGAGGGAGAGGAATAAAATATATAATCATCGAGGTAAATTTGAGGTTGCAAAAGTTGGGACAAGGAGAATCTCGAATGAAAGGAAACTTACGGGTTCCATTAGAAAGCTCCTCTAGGGAACTATCGTTGTTATAACAATCGTATAACATAATAGAGGAGTAAGGACAGATGTAGCCAAATTCTTCTACCTATTACCAAATATTCAAGTAGAAATATTTCCTCTGTGGAGACAACACCTCAACATTAAAATATTCCTTAGAAATACTTCCAATTATGGATATTCAGATTTCTCCCTTTTAATTAAATGTCCCTAATACAATCATCTAAGTACCTCCTATGGTATCCTTTGATGGAAACTTGGTATTCTCAAAGGATCCATTCCAAATGTATGTCACAAATTTATTTCTTATATTTCCCAAAAATATGGTTGTTGAGGCTGATATGTTTGTGCTTGTCTCAATTTTATAATTCCGCAATAACAAACTCAGGAAGTTCCAGAGAAATAAATATGAACAAGGATCATTATTGTTTTGACTCCAGTTTTTATTTATGCATTGCAGTGGTTGACATTCTTTATGATCCAGGTATTTTCATGTCATAGAATAACAACAACCTAGTGCAGGATAAAAACAATCCCTTAAAATAATGGAAAGCCAGTTGAATATTAAAATTTTGGTCAGCCACTCACCCAAAACGATCAAAGTTATCTCATGCCACGAGCTTCCCATTATTGGCATCGACATGAATTTATTTGTGATTGCATGGGAACCTTCCTATATGATGAATGTTTGCTTCGATTTACCTTTAAGTGTTGCAATGCCTCTAGTCATACCTTTGGAACCCGTGTGTGTTGCGTTTATGGTTATCTCTGGCTTGGATAAAATATCTCCAGCTACAAATTGGTATAATATCAACTGCACGTACTTCCTTGAGAAACTCATCTTGTGAGGGAAATGTCTGATAAACCTCTAAAGAAGGAAAATGAGTGTGTAGGGACCATCCAACATTTGTCTAACTATTAAAATTCTCTTTCTTGTATTAGGCATAGCATCAGTTTCATTGATGAAATCCAACCCACATATTTGTGAATCCCATAAGTACAATACTCATTGTTTCCTACGACATAACCATAGAAATACCCTTAATCTTTAGAAATTTCAAGTAGATCGAAACCATTCAAAGTAGATCTAAGAGTCTGTAATAAGAAATTTGAGAGGTTCCATTCAATTCTACAAGAACTTGAGGATATATGCAAATCAAGTCAGTAGGGTAAGGAAATGGTAAATTGAAGGTGAATGGTAAATACCAGTTTCCAATAGAGCACATGCTTCAGTCCTCGCATTCATTATCGAACAAGAATGAGTGCAACACCTCCCACTCGCATCCCAAATGGACAACCAAGAATACAACATATATTTACTTGCTTCCAAAATCTTACATTTACTTACTAAAAAGGACAAGGTTAGAAGAGAGATGGAGTTGGCAGAGAGCATTCATGATTATTTACAAGTTGAGAGAATTAAAGTGAGATTGAAGGAAATAGAATTCCTTTCTCTTCAAAAAAAAATAAAGGATGCAAAAACCTTGATTCTAGCATAAATGAATAAGAAAAACAAGGCTAAAAATTTCAAGAATTCTTCTGATATCAAGCCTCTAAACCTTAATCTTAAAGTAGGTGAAGAAGGGTACGGTCCTTTCACTCGGTGTTGGACTCAATCTCAAAACTATTATGATACAAAGGCGAAGGTTGTGGAAGACAACACTGATGCTAACAAAGAAGTAGATACAACCAAAGCATAGGAAGCCATAGCAATGGAAACTATCGAGGATGATAAAAATATTATTGACACTGACGCTCCTGTATTAGAAGATTCAAAGGTGTATTTTTTTCATGATTTTGAACTTCCAATTTCACTCGCTGGACTGCAGAAGTATGGGGGTGCTCAAGGGGACCCTTTAGCTTTTATGGCTGGAAAGAAGAAGATTGAGGTAACTTGTGGAGTGCAAGTTCCTAGCAATAATGGAATGAGGCATAACCTGAAATTAACTGTGAATGATTACAAGAATAGAAGAGGTATTTTTTAATATATATAAGCATATAAGAATAAATATATATATAAACAATCAAGTGATGTAATATATACAAGCATAACTTTCCTATTAAGTATTAAAAAGCTTGAACTTCCAATCTATTAACCTGGTATGCCTGCAAGAGAACACATTCCATCAATCACTATCAGAAAAAAAAACACAATGCCATCTATAGATAGTAAAAATATTGATTTATAGTAAGGATCCGTGAAGTAAATATAAACAAAATCACACGAAAGTTATCCAAATTCCAAAAAAATGATTTAAACAAACTGCAATTGCCTACATTTTAAACAACTCTAATATCATTCAATTGCACTAACCCTTTCATTAGATTCTTTGAAAGTGCAACTTTCTCATTAGCAGCTAGGCATTTGGAAACCTCTCTCGGCTTCCTAATTTCCTCCATATGCTTTTTTCTTTCAATATGAGTATTCTATAAGTTGGAAATAAAGAGTCATCCTTAGACTCTATAGTCATCTAATGCACACAGGAAATAAAGCTGCTCCTTTTCAACTTAGATAAAACATATACTGCAAATTTATGAACTGCTAAACTGCCATCTTAGTTATACTCTCCATCTTTTCCTCCTTTGGAATTAATTTCTTCTTCAAACTCAGTGCATTGTCCTGCTCTCTCTTAATTTTTCTTTCCTCTCTAAGCCTTTCCCTCTACAATAAACAAAATACAATTTGTTGAAAAATTAAAAAATATTTTGAACCAAGGCCAATATTATAATCACACCCAAAAAGAGAGGTCCATCAATCATGTTTCAAACAAAGCATACCTTGGTCATTTTTTTGGTTGGAACTTATCTTCTCCCTGAGATGACAATAGATCATGACTTTGCAGAAGAGGCATTGCAGCTTTCACATTTGGATTTAATCCAAATGTGTCCATTAGGGGAATTTTGAGGTCTAAAATGGGCCTCCTAAGGAAATTATAAAATAATAGTGGAAATAATAAAATAATATTTGATGACATCATCAAATTTTAGAGGGAAAAAAAAAAACTACTTTTTCAACTCGTATTTTCAACTTATCTCCCAAAGTTTGTACTCAAATTTTGACTGAGAGTACTCGTTGGATGCAAAATTTAATTCATCATCCAAGGAGTACCCATGTTGCATACTTTCGATGGACCCTGCTACATGAAAAATGATAAATACATGAAAAACGTGATTTCAATCACATTTTTTAATGTATTTCTCATTTTTCACATAACAGGGTCCATCCAAAGTATGCAACATGGGTACTCCTTAGAATTTTTCATCCAATGAGTACTCCTGCTTGAAATTTGTGTAAAAAAATTGGGAGATAAGTTGAAAATACGATTGGAAAAAGTAGTTTTATTATTCTATTATTTTTTAATATTTTTACCCTTTTACTTAAAAAATGGTGAATCATCCCCCATGGTTGACATCATCATATTGAATCCTATTGGTTATTATAAAGTTGATTTTGGTTGTACATTTTTCTTAGGAGGCCCATTTTATACCTCAAAATTCCCCTAATGATGGAGTAAATCCATGATACATTCTAACTGTCCCATGATATTATCATTCTAACTATCCCATGAGTTTTAAGTCTTTCTAATGGAAAGCACATTAATGAATTTTATCCTATTGTTCTAATGTGAATGATTTATAGACTAATTTGTCCTTTTTATTATGCATCCATCTGCAGAATTGAGAAACACTATGTTTTAGAATGATCTGCATTATTGAGAAGATCTTAGATTGAATGTAATAATATGTATTTCTTGGGAGATGCCATATTTTAAACTAGGATCTATTAGAAGCATCATCAATTTGCCTCACCAAGCCTCTACAACTAAGAGCCATAATCACAAGCAGTGTCCAAAAACCAAAATTAGAAAATCTCTTTGAATCAATGGTTACTTAAGGTATATTACATAACATTTCCAAGTAATTGCTCAACAAACAACTGGAAGGAGAGATAAGTATCTAGCAGTCGAAATATACAGAAGACTTGTAGACTAGAATTTTTCATATACAAAACTTTGAACCATCTATATCTGAGAGTGGACAATATCGTACCACACCAGTGACAAGTATGCTTTGATACTGAAATGGTACAACAAATCATATTTTCTCAAACCATATAAGAATATCGAACATAGATGACTGAGTGTTGTAGCATGTCCAAATAAAGGAGATGAAGTCACATGAATGTATTTGTGAGGATAAGACTAGAACTAAGTAATAACATAATATAGTCATATCTTCATCAATTAAAGAATAAAATCACATGCATATAGTTCAAAACATGCACAAGCATGAGCAAGTTTCCCATGCATAGACACCCAAACATAAGACCTTAAGAATGTTGAGTATGGTATAAAATCTTTCCAAACATTCCAATTCTAAGACTAATGAAGTGATGGCTTATTACTTAAAATATATAGGAATATTCGAGTACTTGAGACATTAAATATAAGTTGGCAGACACAATGAGATTAAGAATGCTGAGTATGGTATAAAATATTTCCAGTACTTGAGGCCTTGGCATACATAATGGGATTAAGAATGAAGATTATGGTATACACTGATTTTGTATTGTTATGATACTTATTGCATCCATTATGGGTAACTATCCCAGTTGATGTCCCTTTGTTTGGTTTTCAAGATTCTATTGTTTTTGTTGATTGCAGAATATGGATTATCCACAGTATCATAAAATGATTGTCAATGTTTCGAATCCCAATGGGGATCCATCTTCAGGATTTCTCATCGTGAAGTTGGATCCTCGTTGGGATTCAAAACGTCGACAATCGTTTTATGATACTATGGATAATCTGGATTTTGCAGTCCCTTTGTTTCACAAGCCACACCAACTTGAACATGGCCCTCTTGTGGAATGTGAAGCTAAGGAAATGTTGCAGTAGGGTAGAGGCTGGTTTCAAGTAGAGAATTTAAAACAACCACTAGATAAAAAAGGAAAAGGAGTGAAGCCCTTGTGCCCATGCATTTTCCCTTGTCTGTGGTGTTCCTAACTTGAAATTTCAGTAGGATATAGAACATCGAAACCCCAAAATAAGAAATATCTGCCTACAAGGAAAACCCTAAAATTTTCTAGAATAGGTTAAAATTAATATTAAGCAAGCCACCTGTTGTCACTTTGGTGGTCTTGCTCCACTCTTCAGGATAAGGAAAGACTAGTCTACAGGGAATCCCTATGTCAACCTAAGCCTAATTGTTTGATACTGATTGAAATTGTCTCAGCTTAAAATGACAACACTCAATCAAACCAACTCACTTTTGAAGATGTAGTCCAAATGTTGTAAAGGAAGAGAAAAATTCTAAGAATCCAAGCTCACAAGTAGTCAACATTTTTAGTCCACAATGTAGTCAAAGGATGGGCACACGTTGAAGTAGATATGTGAGCAAGCTATGAGGTTCTTAAGTCCAACATAAACCCAATAGTTTATTAGCCTTGTGAGATGAAATATGAACCATTGCTTATGAAGGTAATGTTAGTTCTTTCAACTATGCAAAATGTGAAGTATTTTTGTTGTGAAATTTAATTATTGGCCATCTACAATATGAGCTTATGCATGCTATAAATTTATGACAACAAAGAGTGAAACCCCAGAGTCATCAATTATGCTAATAATTCATCATGTAAGGTGCCTAATTTAACCATGAATTCCCAAAAAAATTAACTTTGGCCCTATGCAAAATTAACTAAAATGAAGTAAGAGACTACGAGGGCCTATGGATTCCCCCCCCCCCCCCCATTAGTCCCGATTGAATATCACTACAAGGAAGAGTGGATAAAATGTCTCTCAATGGGAATGGATGCCATGATGATATAGCATCCTTTAGTTCGACTAGTCATATTAGGCCTATGACAAGCTAGCTATGAGGACACTATTAGATTAGGACTATGACTAGTCCAAAATCATATATGAACTAGTCCTGGGTCAATGAGAGAAACTGCTCTGATAGCTCTAAAAATTCTAATCCCCATTTATTCAGGGTTTGATTTTGGAATAACACACGATCTTTCACTGGTTCTGATATTTTCTTCTTTTTCTTTCTACTGAAAGACTAGGAGATGGAGTGAGTGGAATCCTAGTCTTTAGACTTGGAAAAAGGTAGGTTAGTTACACTTATTCTGAGACGTGGTTTGCTTGCTTCCAATGCACATGCGGGTGTTCTGATGAGGCATGATCCATATATGATGAGAATATGTGTTCCATTTCATCTTAGGTGGTGGGCGGGTTGGGTCAAAACCTCTGCAAAGGCCATTTTATCTTTCTTTAGCCCCACTTTCAACCTTGATCAGGGGTTGCCACCTTAGGCTCGAAAGACGATTGAAGTGGTCATATTTTCATGTTGGCCACCCATGTAATGTCGGTTATACTTCACTCGAAGACCCTTCCAACCATCTCATCCAACAAAAACATTATTTTATTTGCTTGGCTCGACCAAGACCGAGATAATTTGATTCTATTGCCATTTTCCCTGGAAACTCGTATATACCTCACACTATATTCTACTTGAGTGATTAAAACATCAACTTGTTTATTATACTCAGAGTTGTGAAAAAATAACAATCAATAACAAGAATAAACACGAGCAAATTAGAAAAAATCCAAAATATTAAATAGTAAAAGAAACTAACCTTCCTAGCAGAATCCGACGTTTGAAATTCCTTCCACCTGATTATCCAGCACCTTAGAGCCCGTAAAAGCATGGATTCGGTCCACACCCTGCTCCAATGTGGCCGAAGAAAAAAAACAGTCAAGTCATGGAAAACACGTTCAACATTTATGTTTAGGGCGAGTCGGGTTCCTTAGGGCATCAGGCAGGGTCGAGTCAGGTTCAACCTGAGTCTGCATGCATAACAGTGACAACGCATTCGGAATAGTGATTCGGGCGGCAGAAAATTTCTGGGTCGAGTCAGGCAATGTAGTAAGAGCCAGATCAAGAGGGAATAGGGAGGTTGGGGTGAAGGGTGAAATTTTTTTGAGGCGGGAATTGGAATTAAAATAAAAAATAAAAAAGTAAATGTAAATAATAATATATATATATATATATAGTATTAAATTAAAAATTGAATGTAAATAAATATGATATTAAGGTGGATATAAATTATTTAATATGTAAAGCTTACAACTTTCCTCACACACAACCCAAACCCGACTCGAACATGTTTCCTTAAGCACCCTCACACAGTGTGACCCGACCCGCCCGAACTAAGGAACAAGGGACCAAATGGAAAATGGGTCACACTAACGTGCACATTAAGGGACACGAGCGATCACAACTTAGCATTTTTGATATGACCTCCCTCACATGACCCGAATGACTCGACCCGAATGCGTTTCCTTGGGAGTCCTCACACGACATGACCTGACCGCCCGAACGAAGGCACAAAGGAGCACCGAATGGAAAACAGGTTGCACCAATGTGCACAAGGCACATGGTTAGTCACAAATTAGAATTTTTTATACTGCCACCCTCACACAACCTGACCTGACTCGACCCAAACACGTTTCCTTGGGTGCCCTCACACGACATGACCTAACCAACGCAAGCAAAGTCATAAGGGAGCTAACGGAAAACAGGTCGTACGAACGTGCACAAGGCACACTGGTGGTCAAAAAGAATTTTTGATACAACCACCCTCACACGACTCAACCATACCCGACCCGAATGTGTTTCCTTGGGTGCCCTCACACGACACGACTCAACCCGATCTGACCTGAACGCATTTCCTTGAGCACCCTCACACGACCCGACCTGACCTGAGCCACCCGAACGAAGGCACAAGGGAGAAAACGAAAAATGGGTCACACGAACGTGAAAAAGACACATAGGCGGTCACAACTTAGAATTTTTGATACAACCTCCCTCACACGACTTGACCTGAACACATTTCCTTGGGCACCCTCAAATGGCATGACACGACCCGACCCCACCTGCTCTGAACAAATTTCCTTGGGCGCCCTCACGCGACCCAACCCGACCCGAATGCATTTCCTTGGGCGCCCTCACACGACCCTATGTCCCGACCCACCCAAATGAAACACAAGGGAGAAAAAGGCAAATGGGTCACACAAGCATGCGCCACATGACACACGAGTGGTCACAACTTATCATTTTTTATACGACCTCCCTCACACGACCCGACCCTACTTGAACGCTTTTCCTTGGGTGCCCTCCCACGACACGACCCGACCCGCCCGAATGAAGGCACAAGGGAGAAATGACAAATGGGTCGCACGAATGTGCACAAGGCACATGGGCAGTAAAAAATTATCATTTTTAATACAAACGCCCTCACACAACCCATCCGACCACGTTTCATTGGGCACCCTCGCATGATCCATCCTGACCCGACCCGCTCGAACGCATTTCCATGTGTGCCCTCACACGACTTGACTCGACCCAACCCACCCAAACGCGTTTCCTTGGGCGCCATCACATGAAACGACCTGAATTGATCCTCTTGAATGCGTTTCCTTGGGCGCCCTCACATGGAATGACCCGACCAAGCTTGCCTAAATGCGTTTCCTTGGGCACCCTCACACGACCCAACCCGACCCGACTTGAACCAAATACAATGATAGGGCTGCAGTTGGTATCGAAGCTTGGACATTATATTGGTTGGTCTCAGTGAAACATTGGCAGGGGAAAGAAATTGGTCAGGCTTGAAGCTGTATAACAAGACATGGAAAGTTGGGAAGAATGTCAAGGGAGGATTTTTCAGACCTTATACAAGTTGAGGCGTATGAAAGAAGAGCACCCACGGATTCGTGTTGAACTTGAAGTCTTGGAGGAGAATGTTGAAATAGATCTTATTAAACTTGGCTGGGCAATGGAATAGGATGGAGCTGCAGATTGTGATGAAGAAGAAGAAGTCGAGACATGTGAAGAAGAGGATGTTGCAGATGTGTCACTGGATAGAGGAATAAATTGATGAACACGTTGGACCAGGATCCTGCACTTTGTAGACATTGATGATGGAGGACACTTATAGGGGTTAGGGGTTAATGGTTAATGGGGTTAGGGTTTAGGGGGTTAAATGGATTAGGGTTTTAGGAGTTTAGGGGTTAGGAATTAGGGTTTAAGGGGTTAAGGGTTTATAGGTTTAGGGTTTAGGGGGTTGAATGGGTTAGGGGTTTAGGGGTTTAGGGGGTTAAATGGGTTAGGGGTTAAGGGTTTAAGGGTTAGGGGTTAAGGGTTTAGAGGTTTAGGGTTTACGGGTTATATGGGTTAGGGGTTTAGATATTTAGGGGGTTAAATGGGTTAGGGGTTGGGAATTGTGGCTAAGGATTCAAGCTCCATGGAAAAATCTAAAGTCATCAAAAACCCTTAATGTTTTGGAAGAATTTTCTAAAATAAATTTCCTAATAGATAAATCCCATTGAATATAATATTCCAAATTTGCATTTGTAGCAAGTAGTTCATCTTGAAAGGTGGAGGGAACTGAACACAAAGTGGAAGGCAAAAATATATTGATTAAAAATTAATACTAATTGTGGAAAAATCTCAAAAGGAATATTTGGGGATAGAGGGAAAAAGAAGTATGACTATGAAATGGAGCCTTCAAAAAATAGGGAAGCTCAAATATAGTTCACCCATGAAAATAATGTTGGTTGTTTCATAAAGGAAAGCAACATTGATGCAGATATTTTACCACTTTTTGTAATCAAGAAAAATCGAACCAAACTCTAATTTTGTCCACTAGACAAAATGTCTACCATACCTTAATTTTACAGGCTTGTGCATGATTGATAAATTTAAAATAACACACTTAAGTACTAGAAATTCACCATTGGATAACCCACAACCTTGTACTAGAGCCAAATCCAAACGCGTTTCCTTGGGCGCCCTCACATGACACAAACCGACCTGACCCGCCCAAACACGTTTCCTTGGGTGACCTCACATGATATGACCCAACCGGACCTGACCTAACCTACCTGAACATGTTTCCTTGGGTTCCCTCGCATGATTAGACACGACCCGACCCAGATGTGTTCCTTGGGTGCCCTCACAAGACTTGACCCGACCCACTCAAACGTTGAAGTCATGAGGGAGAAAACATCAAAATGGGTTGCACGAATGTGCACAAGGTACATGGGAGGTCACAAATTAGCATTTTTTATACAATACCCCTCACACGATTCGACCCAAACACGTTTCTTGTGGTTCCCTTACATGGCATGACCAAACCCAACCCGTTGAATGTGTTTCCTTGGGCGGCCTCACACGGCACGACCGGAATGGACCTGGCCCAACCTGCCCGAATGTGTTTCCTTGGGCGCCCTCACATGCTCCAACATGACTCGACCTGGATGTGTTCCTTGTGCACCCTCACACGACATGATCCAAACCGACCCACTAGAACGTGTTTCCTTAAGCGCCATCACACGACCCGACTCGACCCGACCCACCCGAACGTCAAAGGCACGAGGGAGAAAATGAAAAATGGGTCGCACGAACGTGCACAAGGCTCATGGATGGTCATAAATTAGCATTTTTTATACAGCCTCCCTTACACAATCTGACCTGAGCACGTTTCCTGTGGCGCTCTCCCACGACATGACCTGACCCGCCCGAACGAAGGCACGAGGGAGAAAATGGAAAATGGATCGCACAAACATGCACAAGGAACACGGGTGGTCACAACTTAGCATTTTTGATATGTCCACCCTCACATGACCCAACCCGACCCGACCCACTCGAACACGTTTCACTGGGTACCCTCACACGACCTGACGTGAACCGACCCAGCCTGCCCGAATGTGTTTCCTTGGGTGCCCTCACATGACCTGACCCAACCCGACCTATGCAAACACGTTTCCTCTAGCACCCTCACACGGCACGACCCAACCCAACCCGCCTGAACACATTTTCCTGGGTGCCCTCACATGAACCGACTCGACTCAACCCCCCTGAATGTTAAAGGCATGAGGGAGAAAACATAAAACGAGTCGCACGAATGTGCACAAGGCACACGGGTGGTCACAACTTAGCATTTTTGATACGTTCTCCCTCACACTATCCAACCCAAACGAATTTCCTGTGGCACCCTCGCACGACACGACCCGACCCGCCTGAACGAAGGCACGAGGGAGCAAACAGAAAAGGAATCGCTCAAATGTGCATAAGGAACACAGGTGGTCACAACTTAGAATTTTTTATATGGCCACCCTCACATTACCCGACCTGACTCGATCCGACCCGACTCGCTTGAGCGCGTTTCCCTGGGCACCCTCACATGACTTGACTCGACCCAACCTGCTTGAACACGTTTCCCTACGCACCCTCACATGACCCGACCTGACCTGCCCCAAACCACTTGAAAGTGTTTCCTTAGGTGCCCTCACACGTCATGACCCAACCTGACCCACCTGAACGCGTTTCCTTAGGTGCCCTCACATGACCCGAGCCGACCCGCATGAACGCATTTCCTTGGGTGCCCTCACATGACCTGACCCAACTCGACCCGCCCGAATGCGTTTTCCTGGGCGCCCTCACACGAAACGACTCGACCCGACCTGACCCGCCTGAACACGGTTCCTTGGGCGCCCTCACACGACACAACCCAACCCAACCCACCCGAACACGTTTTCTTGGGCGACCTCACACAACACAACCCGACCGGACTAGACCTGACCCGCTGGAACTCATTTGCTTGGGCGCCCTCATATGACCTGACATAGCCCGATCCAGACGCATTCCTTGGGTGCCCTCACATGACCCGACCCAACCCAACCCACCTAAATGCCTTTTCCTTGGGCGCCCTCATAGTATAGCACGACCTGACCTGACTTGAACCACTCGAACATCGAAGGCACGAGGGATCAAATGGAAAATGAGTCGCACGAACGTGAACAAGGCACACGGGCGGTCACAACTTAACATTTTTGATACGACCACCGTCACCCGACTTGACCCGACCCACCCGAACGTGTTTCCCTGGGTGCCTCACACAACTTGACCCAACCTGCTAGAACGTGTTTCCTTGGGTGCCTGCACACGACCCGACCTGACCCGCCCCAACCCACTCAAAGGCATTTCCTTGGGCACCCTCAAACGACATGACCTAACCTGACCCACCCGAACGCATCTCCTTAGGTTCCCTCACATGACCCGATGCGACCTGCATGAACGTGTTTCCTTTGGCGCCCTCACACAACCTAACCCACCCGAATGCATTTCCTTAGGTGCCCTCACATGACATGACCCGACTCGACTCGACCTGCTCGAACATGTTTTCCTAGGCGCCCTCACACGACACAACCCAACTTGACCTACCTGAACGTGTTTCCTTGGGAGGCCTCACACGACACGACCAGACCAGACCAAACCTGAACCACCAGAACGTGTTTCCTTGGGCACCCTCACACGACCCGACCTAGACGCGTTCCTTGGGCGCCCTCACACGACTCGACCTAGACGTGTTCCTTGGGCACCCTTACACAACCCGACTCAACCCGACCCACCTAAACACATTTTCTTGGGTGCCCTCACAGTATGGAACGACCCGACCTGACCTGACCCGAACACGTTTCCTTGGGCGCCATCACACGACCCGACCCGACCCGCCCAAACGTCGAAGGCATGAGGGAGAAAATGGAAAACAGGGCACAATGCACAAGGCACATGGGTGTTCAAAACTTAGCATTTTTTATACAACCTCCCTCACACGATTAGACCCGAACGCGTTTCTTGTGGCGCCCTTACACGACATGAACTGACCGGCTTGAACAAAGGGCACAGGAGGGAGAAAATGAAAAAAGGATTGCACAAACAAGCACAAGCAACACGGGTGGTCACAATTTAGCATTTTTTATATGACCACCCTCACACAACCTGAACTGACCTGACCCATCCCGTCTGAATGTGTTTCCTTTGGCGGCCTCACACGACACGACCAGGCCGGAACCGACCCGACCCACCCGAACGTGTTTCCTTGGGCACCCTCACACAACATGACACGACCCAACCCGACCCGACCCAACCCGACATGACCCAACCCAACCCAACCCAACCCACCCGAATGTGTTTCCTTGGGCGGCCTCACATGGCACGACCGGATTGGATCAAACCCGACATGCCCGAACACATTCCTTGTGTTCCATCACACGACCTAACCTGACCCGACCCGCCCAAACGTGTTTCCTTGGATGCCCTCACAGTACGGCATGACCCGAATTGACCCGAATTGAACGCGTTTCCTTAGGCGCCATCACACAACTTGACCCAACCCACATGAACGTGTTTCCTTGGGTGGCCTCACACAACACGACTCGACTAGACCCAACCCGACCTGCCTGAACGCGTTTCCTTCGGTGCCCTCACATGATCCGATACGACCCAACTCAGACGTTTTCCTTGGGCGCCCTCACATGACCCAACCCGACCCGACCCAAACGTGTTTACTTGGGCACCATCACACAAACACGTCACTCTACCATCGATGCATTCATACACATCGCATGTCCGATGGCATCCCAAAACATCGCACTTCCGACGACATCCCAAGACATTGCTATTTCAACGATACGTCCATAAATGTCTCACTTCCGACGACATCCCGAAACATCACTATTTCAACGATACATCCATAAATGTCGCACTTCCAATGACATCCCAAAACGTCGCACTTCTGACGGCAAACCAAAACGTCGCGATTCTGACGATTTTGAAATAAATGACACTATTTCAACGATCCTCCTGAAACATCAATATTTCGATGATACCTCGAAATATCGTTGTTTCAATGATAATACCTAAACATCACTAGAGCGATGCTTGTTGGCGGGATCAAAAATATTGAGGAAAATTGGGGAAATTTCCGACAATACGTCAAAACTATCGGAACTAAAGTGTCGAAAAATTGACTATTTGTACTAGTGGCTGTCGGTTCGTCCACTAAGTGGGGAATTGATTTTACTAATTGCAACCTGCCTTCCACAAAGGGTCACAATTACATTATAGTAGCAATGGACTACTTCACCAAGTGGGTTGAGGCTATTCCTACTTTCTCGAATGATGGTGAAACAACAATCCTGTTTATGTTCAACGAAGTCATTTCTCGCTTCGCTATTCCCAAAGAGATTTTCATTGAACATGGTAGTCATTTTAAGAAATCCATGATGGCTGAATTGGCTCTTAAATTATGTTTCCAGTAGGAGCATTCGTCTCTGTATTATCCTCAGGCCAATGGGTAGGTTTAAGCCATGAATAAATCCTTAAAGGTTATCCTCCAAAGGAAAATCAATAAAGCTAGGTCCAATTGGCATGTCATGTTGTATCTTGCACTTTGGGCATACTAGATGTCAGTTAAGACTGCAACTGGGTTCACTCCTTTCAAATTGGTTTATGGTTTGGAATCAATATTTCCTGTTAAGTGTGAGATTCCTTTCCTTAAGCTAGTTTTTGAGCTTCTTCTAGACACTTCAAATCTCGAGGAACACCTTTTATATCTAGAACATCTAAATGAGCAGCGTCAAGATGCAACTACGATTAATGAGACCCATAAGAAAAGAGTGAAGGTTCAGTATGATAAGGTTGTAAAGCCTAGTGTTTTCTCTAAAGGTGACCTCATTTTGTTCTACAATCAAAACAAGGATGACTTGGGGGTAGGTAAATTTAAATCCATGTGTTATGGCCCTTTCATTGTCAAAAGAGTCCTTAAGAAGGGAGCTTATGAAATGGTTGAATTTGACGGAAATGAGCTGGCAGAGCCCATAAATGGGCTCTATATTAAGAAACATTATGCCTAGGCATCTACCTAGCATTTTCTTTGGTTGTATATATTGTATTCGTGCATATCTGTCTATCGACTTTGTTGTGACCTTGATATTTTTGATCTACTTTGGAAAGTGTTTATGGATGATATGAGTCATTTTGGCTTTGCCGATGGTGCTAGTCGACATACCTGGAATCTTGCTTTCGCGGCTTGGGTAATCTAATATCAATCTGGTCAGTTGCTAGTATCAAAGGGTGAATGTATTGGTCCTGCTTCAAATAATGTTGCAGAATATATTGTTGTGATAAATCTACTTTCTGAGGAAATGTCTCTTGGTATTGGTTCATTAGTAGTGTACTTGGATTCACAACTGGTGGTTTCACATTTGAATAATGTCTATCATGTCAGAGATCCATTTTTATATCGTTTATTTCTGAGAGTGTTTTTTTTGCAAATATCATTTAATTATGTTACATACATTCACATTCCACGATCATAAAATACATTTTTTGATTCATTAGCTAATCAAGCAATCGATTGGAATATCAATCATTCATTACATTAAATATCAAAAATCATCAAAAATAATTGTATATATGAGATATTCACATAATAAAATCATTTAATATATCAAACAAAGTCATGTGTTCAAAAATATACAAAAAATGGACAATTATGTCTTAACAAAGTTAGGGCTTATGCCCGATCATGTCCATCATAAAAAAATATCAAAGTCATCCAGTCATCCTAAAAAGTTTATGCCTATGGCCCTTTCCCTAAATAGGCATCATGGAAGAACACTATGGAAGTAGCCACTCGGTGTAATAGTCACACCCATTCATGTGGTACACCTACCACACATCTCCGAATAGCCTCAGGGAGGTCCTTTACTGCATCCATAGGGACCTGGCGGGTCAAACCCTCCTAGTTCCTCTGTATGGCGTAGAGAACTCTCCTCGGGTCTTCTGCGACATTCTATGCCTCTCTTCCATGTCACCTGTGCCTTGGTAGACCCTTTGGCTAACTGGTCCAACACATATAACATGATAAATAAGTTTTTAAGTCCATTGCCCTATAAAAAATATTTTTTCATTTTCATATTTTTATCGAAAATCCAAAAAATCAAATAATCAAAAATAATTTAAATGTGATCTTACCAATCACTCCCCATGCAGCTACGGGTGTTAAGGGTAGACCTGGATCTCCCCTAAAGTCCATGCCAACATAGGGGTAATCCTCTATGGTGATCACTTGTTCTCCCCACCACAGGAAGAACTCATCATCCTAGGTAATTCTAAGGACCTCGCCACCCTTAGCCTTTTCATCAAGTTATCCCATTGTGCTATATGTGAATATCGTGGGCTGTTGATGGTAGATATCACCTTGGGTTAAAGCCCATGTATCCCTCAAAGAATAATGTACACAAAATGGTCCCATAGCTGAAATTTTTAGTTTTATTCTTCTGGATGGAGGTCAATTGTTTCTTCAAATTGGTCAACAGGACAGTGCACCAATCATATAAAGTAGTTAGGAATTCCACTGCCAAATGCATGCTCCCATGTGAGTCTTGGTGTAATGAAGCTGACCTGGCTACTCTGAATATGGTGAAAAGGATGATTTTCATGTGTAATCCTTGCACATCTCTAATTGGGATCTGGGTCCCAACCTTATGAGTACCCTCATCATGGTATATGGGAATGTAATCCTCAACATTCAACCCTCCTGTTGGCTCACCCTACAAATTCACTGTCTCTCCTCTTCAAGAGAGTCCAGTAATAAAATATATGTCATCGACTTCAATCCTCAAAGGAATTTAATCAATCATGAAGCAATCCTCCTCTGGTCCCAGTAATTGACAAGCATCTCCAACAATTTGGTATTTGTTTTCATATTAGGCATCTTGAAAAATTTCAGCAATCCACATCCTCGAAGTATATCTAAGGACAATTGGTCCTCCATTACCTCACTATCAATTGCACTATGCTCCCTCTCTCTCCAACTGATGGTCATCTTGAGTCAATTCAACAAATTACCCATTAGAATTTTATTTTAAAAATTTTCTCTGTGCATACACGAGTTTCTTCATACACAGACGCATCTATATGTAGCTTCGAAATTTTGAACCTGTGTATACGCAGAGGGTTAATCTAAAAAACTAATTCCTATGGTGAAATTAACCTAAAATTGCTTGAATTGATAGAAAAATTGACTACTAAGCTGATTGAGAGGATTACCTGGAAAATTTGAGCTAATTCGACTGAGAATTCATCCGTATTGAAGTTTGGGATTTTTTACTTTAGAACTTTTTCTGAAATTAACCAATGCACAAATGACCAAATGTAAGTTCAAAAGGCCTATTTATGCCCAAAATTCAATTTTTTTTCAAAACCCACTTATCTAAAGTTTTTTTACTTTTTGAATTTTTCCGAGACTTTATGACGCTTTGGCTTGTAAGTGCCAGGATAGGTTGTTTTTAGGATCATTGACGATTTCAAGATGATTGTGACTACTTCGATTCCATGACCACTGACCTATTATGGTAGGTGTTGTGTTCAAAACTGGCATATAGGTTAGGGAATTCACTTTCCATTGCACTTATGCATACTAGCCTCCATACTAAAATATTGCCATAGGGTCGAACCCATCATGTTATGATTATTAAACCATTTTCACTCGTCGACTTATAAAATCATGATATGATGGTAGAGAAATCCTTTACATGGGATTCTTAGTTAGATCCTCGCTAGCATATGTCATCCATGGTGCAAGTTGTGTAGGATCGGGATTCCTCTCTAGTCCCACTGTGACTTATGCGACAAAGCTTCATTCTTCTTCTTCTTCGCTATATTTTTGGATTTATACCCTAGAAGCTCCCATTTTATTGCTGAGTTGTTTTTCTGTATTGCATATTGACCATTTGTATATCTCCTTAAGCCAACTTCACTTGGAATTTTGTATAAGCCATATTTTTTACCAAGTCTTTCTACAAAGTCAGCCTTGCAATTACTTAACATCTGCAACTTGACACCTTTGCTCATGGACATAATATTCCTCTGAGTGTCATTTACCAGTGTCGCCACCTTGCATTGAGCATAATATTGTTCCTATCCCAGGAAATTGATCATTTTTTCACCGACACTTGTTCTATCCTCTGTACTATAGGCATTATTTTATTCCGTTTCAGGATTTCAATATTAAAAACACAAAATAAATCAAATATCCCAAAGAGAGCGGGATCGAGACATTACTTCCATTTTTTATGGAAACTAAGATTTAGTTGTGTTTCCCTTGAAAAAAGCACAAAAAGGATAAGTCTTTTATCCATTTGGGATGGGCTTTAGTTTCACTTAGGAGAGCCATAACCTTGTTATCGAGTCAGTACTCCCCCGGTTGGTTATCTCTTCCAATCACATGGAGTGTTTGTTTTTGCCTCCTGCATGAAAAACTTATACAAAGTTATCATATGTTCCCATAGTCGCAATGAGTCGTGCTTTTGTTCAAGGGAAGTAAACTTGAGTCGGCCTTTCTGCAGTGTCTCTTGACTCATTTTTCAGTTGACCATCCCCATTCTATTAGAGTCTTGTATATAACATCAACTATTTGGTCCTTTACTCATGCTAGTTTGAGAAGGTCTCCATTGAATTCTTGCCGGCATTTTTTTCTCTTATCGAATTCGAAAAGTTGCTCTGAGAGTAAACCTAGAGCCACACCCTGGCCCTATTTACATCATTGATAGGTGACCTTGTGCTCAAAATTTGATCAACACCATGGGTCTTTGACTGAGTGGCTTCCCTTGTGTTTGACTTCAACTTTCATTATCACACCTTAGATTCGTGCGGTACCATGGTTTCCATTTGAACCTATTGGTGGATTCCTTTCCTCTTTGTCAACTTTCATTATTGGTTGGTTCATAGGGTTTCTGTTGTGCGCTAGCTACATTTTTTGCATGCCAGAAACATGCTGCAGGTTGGTTACTTCACTTTTCTTCGTCTGATTACTTCCAAATGTTGGCCTGCGGGTTACACTTGCGCTGGATTGATGTGGGATGCCTTAATGCCTTCCTTCCAGTAGATCTCTTCTGATTGACTCTGAAACATTTCTTTGGGAATAAGGTCTAGATTCCTTTTGTCAGTACCTTAGGGTTTGTAGTCATCAGTGGTAGATTCCTTCGCTATCGAGAATGAGAATACATCAATGTCTCATGATTGGTAGATTCTATCATGTTCGAATTCAACTCATTCATTCACACTTGTTATATTTTACTGGTGTATCTTGACACTCATCATCAATATCGATAAGTTGACTTGTGTTTTTTAATGGTATACATCAATGACCAGTAATAAAATGATTTCTCACATGGTCGACTTCAACTCATTTATTCCCATTGTGTAGAATTGTACCATAGTGATCAATGAAGACCTCATATTTGCATCAACATGTTTTGGTTCACTTTGACAACTCCTTCAATTTTCTGCCAGTGACACTATCCACCTTTACATTTTGCAGTTCATCACAATAACATTCTATATGTTGGCACCCGAGTTGCATGCAATAGCACTTTTCCACCACTTATGATTTGGTATTTGGAGATTCAGTTGTGACTTCAGTGATTAGATACCTTTGCAACATCATTGATCAGTATTATATGTGATACTTTGAAATTACTTTGATATGTACTTATGGACAGTGATCAAATGATTCACTATATACTTTATAGGTTCTTCTATACTTGTATACATATTGGATCCGCTCCATACTTGTTATGTGGACATGCTTTAATTTCATTGAGCATGGGTATGCCTGCCTCATACATGAGCTTTATTTCTTATTTATTTCACTGGTTTTTGGTAGGCTGAAATCTGGTGAAGTCCTCTCAAGTCCTCGCAATATTATTTCTTATGAACACAATAAATTTTTGCCATCATGTACCCCTTCTGACCTCATATATTAGGGGGAATCTGTTATAACATAATTTATCACCTTTATATATTTGATGATCTATGTATTGGCCTTGGGAATCCCTTTCCATTCAGAGTTGTTCATTTTATTAAAAAAATATATTTTGAATTCCGTATGTGACTCTGCCTTGTCTAAAATGCATGTGATTGTGGGTCACTCATATCTGACCCGCTTATACAATTTAAAATATTAAGTAAAATATAAAAATCCCTATAATCTGGGCATGGTTTACGGGTTACACTGGAATCCCACCTACAGGAGCCCGTGGAAAAAATGTTTCCCAACCGAAAAAAGAAAAAAAAAATAATTTTGAGGAAGTATAAATACACCTCATGGGGAAGGCCTAAGGGAGAAGAGTGAAAGGTATTGACATTATAGCTTGTTATAGCCCATATCAATTTTTATTATCCCTGTGCCCCCTGCAATTCCCAGGTTCAGGAAACCCTTGTTTCCTTCTTTGAGATGTTCACCTCCTTTATGTGACATCCTTGTGCACCTTTTATGGAAGAATATTTTTGAGGCTTGGGCTGGAAATATCCGGAGGACGGTTTCGCTTCAAGCTGTGGCTGATTTCAGGTGATATTTCTCCACATATTTTACATACATCAATAAAGAATCCATTTCCTGTTCTTGATGTCATGATCTTATATGATTTTTATACATGTTAATGATATCCTAATTGTTAATTTCAAGTTATCTTTTATAAGATTATATGATCTAACCCACTTATATTTAGGATATAAATGTTATACAACTAGTCTAGGTGCTTTTTATTGAGTGTTTTTCAGGTCTTGAAGCACGCAGATAAGCAGAGGGTTTGAACCTTGTGGGAATGACCTAAAACGCAGGACATATGGGTAAGGTAATCTCTCCCAAGTTTACTAGTTTAAGCATTATGACCTTTAGTTTGATTGTTTTTGGTTGTTGTATGCCTTCCTCTCTATTAGGTCCCTCAACCCAGACCTTAGGGTAGTTTTTCCCGCAATAATAGGGCTTCTCTGAAAGCTAATTAACCCTTGCCCAAAACGTATTAAATTCTGCAGAAAGTGGTGGGATCATCCATAATGTCCACGTGGATAGGTTCTCTAGATATAACCAGATTGTTGTACACCATGGGGATAAGAAAACTTTTACAACACCTTGGAGAAACTTTATGTATGATAGGATGCCTTTTGGTCTCATAAATGATGGAGCCAATTTTCAAAGAGTAATGAACATAGCATTTGTTGGGGAAAAATATAAATTTGTGGTAATTTACTTGAATGACATAATTTTTCTCTCCAATACTGATGAATTACATCTCCATCACTTACATCTCACCTTTGAAAAGTGCAGGAAGTATGCCTTGTATTTGAATCCCAAGAAATCACAATTTTCTCTAAGAGAAGGTAAGTTTTTGGGTCACATAGTGGCAATGGAAGGAGTTAATATTGGCCCCAAGAGGGTGGAGGCTATAAACAATACCCCATTACCACGGAAAAAAAGGAGATACAAGTTTTGTTAGGCAGAATCAATTTCCTTAGAATGTTTGTACCAAATTATGCCAAGAATGTAAAATATATCACTGATATGTTGAAGAAATAAATGGAAGTCAAGTGGTATGATGAAGCCAAAGAATCATTCTCTCGAATGAAAAGGGAATTTGCAGATGCCCCAATATTAGTTAGTTTTGATTGTCAAAGACCATTCCTCATTTTTTTCTTTTGCATCTCCTAACACAGTAGCAACAGTCCTATTGTAGAAAAATGGTGAAGGGAAGGAGTAACTGATTTGTTTTTTCAGTTAGGTGTTAAGGGATGTAGAATTGAAATATAACATTATGGAAAAGTAGGCGGACACCCTAATCAAAGCCCTGAAATATTTCCAAATTTACATTATGGAATCCAGAATAATTTCTTATGTCCTTACAATTGTTGTGAAATACATCCTCACATAGGGAGATAACAAAGGCAAGAGAGGAAAATAGATTTCCAAGATCCAGGAGTATGACATGGATATTAAGCCTACCAAATTGATTATAAGGGGCAGGAATTTCCCAAAAACAAATCAGAAGCAAGTTGTCAAGCTCTAGGTATAAAAATGTTAGTTGATGAGGTGGAAGCAAAGAATCAAGGATAACATCAAGATATTAACAGGGAACACAAAAAATTCAAATGAAATACTTGGACTCGGAGTGGTATAAATTTAATGTTGTTTATTTTTTTTTATGGAATTCCCACCTAAATTTTAAAAAATAAAATAAATAGCTCTAATGCTTCAAAATTTTGTCATTTCCAATGGTCAGTTGTATTGGGAGGACCCTGCGGGAGTCTTACTATTATTTTTGGTGGAAGAAGAAACTCTCGAGGTAATACTAGGTGAGTTTCATAAATATGTTTGTGGAGGAAAATATAGTTGGAAAGTCACAACCCATAAAATTATAAAAGTTGGTTTCTATTGGCCCAAGTTATTCGATGATTTCCATGCACAAGTGAGGGCATGTAGAAAGTGCCAATTTTTTTTTGAAAAAGAGAAGCTAGCACCCCTTTCTTTGATCCAAGATTTTGTAGATGAACAATTTAAGAAGTGGGGGCTATACTTTATTGGGGAGATCCATCCATCATCCAGTGGGAAGTGAAAATGGATACTCACAACAACAGATTACTTCATAATGTGGGTAGAGGCAATCCCTTCCAGGAATGCAACTGATGTAGTGATTATTAAATTTATGGAGGAGAACATTCTCGCTAGATTTGGTTGTCCCAGAAAAATTGTCACTGATAATGCACATGCATTTAAATAAGCCAAATTCATCAGTTTCTTCCAAGATTATAATATTGTTTTGGTGCATTCCACTAATTAATACCCATAGGGAAATGGATTAGCAGAATAATCTAACAAAAAATTAGTAAGAATCCTTAGAAATGCCATAGCACAAAACCATAAGAACTAAGACTCTTAACTTAAGTTTTCATTCTGGGAAAAAAAATACACTACTATGAGGTCAAATACGAAATCCCCATTTGAGTTGGCATATGGGACTATTGCAATATTTCCTACCCAATTGGCTATTCCAGTGGCCAAAATACTACAGGATGCAGAGGAGGAGCCAAACCCTCTAACTAGGAGAATAAATCAGTTTGTGGAATTGCAAGAAAGTAGGGGACAAGTAACTCAAAGTTTGATCAAATGTCAAGATAAGATGACAACTCTCTTTTACAGGAAAGATAAATATAAAATTTTCCAGTAAGGTAACCTCATGCTCAGATGGGATATCAAGAGATAATATAATGGAAATCATGGGAAATTTGATCCCCTGTGGTTTCTACCTTTCAAGATAGTTGAAGCCAAAGGGAACAATACTTTTCTACTATAAAATCTTGATGGTGAAGTGTTTGAGTTGCATGTAAATGGGAAGTACCTCAAGAACTATTTCCAACATTAAATAATTCCATTCCCTTCCACTATAAATTTTGGTGAGCCATTGTAAATACCATAGTGTTGATTTGTTTTCATTTTGATTTTATACGTCTGAATTAATTTGACTTCATGCCCAAGTTCAAGGAACTAATTTGCTGGTTCTCAATGCCTTTCTTCCAAGGAACTTTTCCAAGTTAGAGAAAATTTTGTACCCCCTCATCCCCTACTTTTATTTTCTTCATATAGCGGGAGATTCATTATTGTGTGTAGAGAAGTGTAGATAGAAAAATGGAAAATGGGATTAAAATGATTATAGAGTTGAAAAATGCTTGGAGGAGCCTTTGGCGCATAGCCAAGGTTGGTTTAAATTCCAAAATTAGTGGAAATAATTGTGGAGCCTCTTCGCAAAACTCTCGGAAGACATGATCTACACATACAAAAAAGGGAAAAATATCTATTAGTCACAAGTGGAGCCCACCCGAAAAACTTATCCCAATGAAGTTCCCTTAGTGTAATTTTAAAAGGGAACGAAGTTTAGCATCAGGAGAGGAGGACTAAAAGATGTCATCCCAATGATGGCACCCCAGTAGGAGCACCCTGGAAGAACACTTAAATGATACAAAATAAAAGAGTGGGGTTGAAGCTGAGCAGGCGGGGTCCACTTGGCAGTAACACCTTGGCGGTGTATCCCAAAGGGACAAGCGAAGTGAAAGGAAAAGGACAAATGGAAGGGGTCCACCCCTGCATTGAATGAAGATAACTAGTCAATGAGAAATTATTTGGTGGATTGTCATTGACTTTAAGGCTGCCAGGTCCCGTGAGACACTTCAGGGGGTAAACTAGTGTGGTGGATAATCCAATGCCAATCCTTGGAAATTCAAAGTTAGCAAGTGAAAATAGTATATCAATGGTCAGGATTGATTACAAGAGGGTCAGGCCTCACCGTGACCTTATTCATTCACCCTGTCAGAGTAGGGGGACCACACCGGCCACCAACGCACCAACACATTAGTGACATTAGCAAGTGATCATGATTTTTGTGGGGAAAAGGGCCTCCCCCCCCATCCACTTCCCATCCAATCAGGTGTCTCCATGTGTTTTTCCCAAAACTAACCACACCATCATCCCTACGACACATCACTCCACTACTCTCCCCGCCTATAAAACCTTCCCACGCTAACCGTTGTAGTTTCTTTCTTTTGTTAATGGTGTCCCCCTATCGCTCTCCTATGATAAAATTTGTGCAACCTACCAGATAATACAAAGCATCTCCAGTGTCTCCACACCCAAATTTATCTGATCACCAAGCACTCCACAATCCTCACCACTAAATCATTTTCTTTATGATTAAAATGAGGAATTTGGTGCCTAAAATGCCTAAATACCAGGAAATGAAACCCTCTGGCCACAATGAACCTTTTATGGACATGAAGGATGAAATCCACAACCCCTCCTTCTTTGACCACATGTTAGACCTCCTTTTTCACTTATATGGACGATTTTTGAGGAGCGAAGACCCATTCTCGGTAGTGGAGTCAGGATTTTATCACCAGGTGGCCCCCATAGTGTACCATTTCCCTAAGTTTCTCTCTTGGCTCACAGTTGGTTACATAAAACAGAATAATTTCTTTGTATCCTCGATTGGAGAGAAGATCCTATAATTCATTCCAAAACTGATCCAAAATTCCCTCATGTGTTTGAAGTCTCTAAACCCTAAAATATTTACAGAAGTTACTCTATTTTATACTTACAATGGCCTCTCAGCTGGAGCACAACAAACTTTCCTCCAATCAATTCTATCACCTGGAAATCAATCCCTCCCCATTGGTGACAGGTTCCTTGTTTCTATGTTTTTGAAGGCAGTATAACCCATTCTAATTGTTATTTCCATACATTAGGGAGAAGAAGAAACAACTAATGTTACCAAGGCCACCATAGGTCTCCTACACACAATGATGCTACCAAATCTCATCCTTGACATACCATCATTTCTTTTTGAATCTATAAAATTATAGTTTAACAATTTTCCTACCACTTATTACTTCAGATATTATTATTTGTTGGTTTATCTTTTTTTGTACATTCATGTAGATAAATTTGAATAATTGGGCATGAGTTTCATGGATTCTCACAAGTAGATAAAGTCAATTTTTGATGGGGACAGTTCCCCAAAGAAAAAATAAAATAATGAGGGTTTCTCTCAGTTCATATCCACTTACATGGCCACTGGTTATGCAATTATAAACAATATTCCACCCCTAGGATCTTGCCCAAGAAAAAAAAAATCTTGCAGCTCAATAAAGATAAAAAGGGTAAGAGATTGGTAATTTTTGAGGAATACACTGAGATTAGGGTTTATGGGTTAGAGATTCCCCCATACCGCTTACCTACCATCATGCCCATGAGAATATTTTAAATATAGTTCATTAGACAAAGCCTGAATTTTGACCAAATTCACTTCATCCCTGCCAAGAAGGGCTATATGTTCAAGTTGGGTGGGATAGTAGGTCCTTTTATGGTTAACACTAGACAAGCCTTTCAGCAGGTAAAAGACATGTTGAAGGAGATCAAATTTAAAATGGGTGATGTGTGGCAATATGACCCCCATGAAATAATATCAAACAGGAGAAAATCCATTAATGCTTCTACGTATGAGCATGAGTATAGGCTCATTCTTGAATGGAAGGCTAATTTTTATTCTTGTCCTGTTAATAAAAAAATGGAGATTGAAATGCCAACTCCAAATCAAAGGGCTCAAAAGAGAAGATTGGACGAAGTAGGAGACGAAAATATGGAGGAGGATTCATTTAGCAAGAAGGATAAGTTGATCGAGGAAGAGGTTTAGGAAGAGTTTGAGACCTTGCTAGAGTTTAAGACCTCGATAACTGAAAGGAAGCTATACTAGCCAGGATTTGAGGTATCCTTAGAAGACTCCCAAAAGACTGCAATGTCCGCCTCAACAGAGGTGGAAATCTTGGGCTCTCTAGGAAGTTCATCCACAACAATCATGAAAGGAGAAGGAGGACAACTAGTGGAGGAAAGGAACATAAAGGTTAAAGAATATATGCAGCAGAATTTGGCTTCACACTCAGTCCCTTATCAGAACAAGCTCCTAGCTACCATGGACCTGGAAAGAAATAAAATGAAGCTCTCTTTGCATCACCCTATAACACATTCCCTCCCATCAGGGTCACAATTCAGGACTGTAAACCTATCTTTAGACATGGAAATCAACCCCTTGCAGGACAAAATAAATTAGCATAGGAAAGCTATATAAATGTTATACAATGAGTTGAGAAAAAGTTCCCTCACTGTCAGCAATGCTGAAAAATTGTTAGAAAAGGTTGCCATTAGGGTGAAACAAGAAAAGGCCAACTCTAGAGCCCTTCATTTGCTGAATGAATATTACAAAGAATTTATTATCAAACTAGGTGTAAACTTAGAGGATAAAATTGCTGTGGAGTAAATCATCAGAGCTCATAATCTAAAATCCAAGAGCTGAGGCAAAAGCTAAAAATTCTTGTATCTAAGAACGTACAGTCCAAAGAGTTGGCCCAGGTGGAGGGAGAAAAATAAATCCTATCTAAAAAGCTAATAGATAGGAACAATGAGGTGGTAGTCCTTAATAAACTTGTGGTAGATATCCAACAGAGGATTGATTCACATATTTGTGTTGTAATCATGCCAGAGGACCCACAAAATCCCACCAAAAAATTGACTAAGGCCCTAACAGATTTGTAATTTTCTAAACATCAACTTAAGAAGGTGCAAAGTGATTGGAGAGTACTCATTGTGCTCTCACAGAAAAAGAGAAATAGTTGGAGACAACTATAAGCAATGCAGAACAATTCAACAAAAATTTCAAGGATGCCAATAACAAGATCGTGGAGTTAAAGGACATGTTAAAAGGGAATATGACCCTAATCAAGGCCAATAAATTAATATGGTATAATATCATATATGAAATAAATAAAATCTGGGAGCACTTCACCTTAGTAGTAGAGAGAAATATCACCATCAAATATATTGAATATTTCATCAGGTCGGCCAAAGAGGAGAATAGAAAAAACGTCGAGACAACAAATAAAATTATCAGGAACCTAAATGAAAAACCAACTAGTGAGCTGAGGACCATGGATATTATTGACAAGATTTGATAAATCATGGAAATATCTGAGATGATTCATAAAGAAGTAACTAGGGACAAAGTTGAGGAATTTTTAGGTGATTTATTAAAATATGTGGTTTCATTTTATTTGAATTTTGATAGAAGGATGAGATTTGGGTTGCCCAACTATTGGGATGCCTTAGGGAACTTAGTCCCATGGGAGAAGTATCGGCAATCATTGGTAGCGGTAAAGAGAAAAACTGACTCTACTCACGAGAAGACTTCCACCCTCAAAAGGGAAACTATAGTTAATTTTCTGAGGAGGGATTTACAGTGGCTTTGGATGGTAAAAAATTTGTTCGTTGATAAGCCAAATCAAACTAAGCTGAGTATCCCGAAGGTAGAATATTAGTACTAATTTCACTCTCCTTTGTCAAAACCCCTGTGGCAGAAGTGTGATAAACTGTTTAATTCACCTAAAGTCCAAATCATTGATCCTCAACTCCTCCTAGTGGAACCATTTAGCCAAAAATGAAGATAATTTTTTGTGTCAATCATAACACATCATGTTATTTGATGTCTTGTAAATATTATATTTCAAGAATGTAATCAAAATTTTTACACGATAATTAGGAAATTTGTGCTAGTAGCACGCTCAAACAATTTAGCTGGTAGGTAGTTATGAGAAGATCAATAAGGAATATTTTGTAAGGGATATTCATGTATGAGACCCTATAAAACTCCTTAAGATATGCATTAAAGGGGTTCTAGATTTTTGGTTCCAGGGAAACTATAAACTATGAATTTTGCAAGTGTTTGAAGAACCACATATGTATGCCAATTTTGTGGATTAATAAATAATTTATTCTAATTCCAAATGCATGAAATGTGTAGTATGTGATCTTTCCTTTGTTTATTTCCATATGTGTTTCTTTCCTCTCAAAATGTGTGTAACTGCTAGATTGAATCTCAGAGTTATGGATTCACCTGTGTAAAATTTTGATGAAGGATACCTATGATGTATGAGGTCTAATGTCCTTAATATCCACTCCACGCCCTCTGTATCTTGATTTACATTATATATTTCATTTTTTTATGCTGAAGTTTGATTCACAGGATTCTGAGATGAGCCCTTTGTATTGAATTTCTTTTCCTTGTGTTCTTCTTTTATCCATACTATAACGACCAAATTAACTATATGTTTTTGCAAGTAGGCCACCATCCCTGAATGTTAAGTCCTCTAAGAGAGCATTCAGTCTGTGGTTATGACTGAACCTTACTTTGGAAGAAATATGTGAACCAATTTTTATTCATAATATGTTTTAAATTCTGGATTCTAATGATAAATCCTCCAAATACTCTAACATGTTCTAAGCACTGACCTCTCTTGAAATTGGAGGTTATCTCTAGGAGCCCTAAAAGATATCATATTCATGTTTATGTTCTCATTTCAGTAAATACCAAGGCATTAAACATTTCCTTTGTTTTCTTCTTCTCAAATAGGTGAGGAATCAACCGATCCTTCATTGCATCCATAATCATATGCTTGGCCTTCAATTCCTCCTTATGAGCTACTGATTATTGTGTTTCTGTAGATGAAGGTACAACATTAGTTATAATATCCCATAGATCATTATCTTCCAATAAGAGTGTAACCCTAACTTCCCAAGACAATAAATTTGAGGCACCATCCAATATATCCTCGAATATTAAGCTAGACGAGGTTATCTCAGAAATTACTTGTAAAATCCCATATTTGAAAATTAGTTCTTAAAAAAAATTGAAACCCTCTAATTATTCATCCTTGTTTTTTTGTTATCTTTATTGCAAAACCTTAATAATATCAATTAGTGAAATAGTCATAATACCATGTAGAATTTTTCTGCCTTGGGTCACTATTGTCCTTGTGATATCAATTAAACAAATATACGTTTAAATTTAATATGATTTCATATTAGAGCATCAATCACACAATATATAGAAAGTAAATAGAAAAAGCATAAAACAATTTCATATAAACACAATAAATTTCTCCTTCAAGATAATTTTTTCACTCCTTATTCAAAGCTTAGGAGGAAATCTTCACAAGTTGCTAAAGCATAATTGAATGAATATCAAAGTAATTTACAAATATATCTACACAAAAATATAGAAAAAAAACATGGAAGAAAGACAATATGACCTATTATATGGATTCATGGCCACTATACATATTATTGTACAATTGTGTATGGTTTTTGTATGGATGGTTGCTCTGGCTCATCTAATTTTCTTCAACTGTACTCCATTCGTCATTTTCCTTTTCCAACAAAATATATGTCTAAACTCTTTATATTGAATTATCTATGTATTTTAGCTAAAATCGTAATCTACTAGAACCCTAATCTCTTGGTGAAATGAATTACTAAGATTAGTCCTAGTCTAAGTCATTAATGCTTGAAATACATTTTACTTGACTCAATAACTAAAGATAAGAATTTTTACATTTTTCTAAAGTGAATTTTAAAATAGAGTTATTTTTTGAAATATCTTGAACCACTTCCAATATGATCACACTAAATCTATATGGGACTTTTTGTTCTAAGTATATTTCTCAAGAACCAAGACCCTACTTGAATAATTGACATTGTTTTTTTTTAGTATAAAATGGGATAATGAAGAAACTTGACCAAATTTTATGAACCATGTGCCTAAAAAATGATAAGAAACCAATAATTATAGTCCACTTTAAGGGGGAACCTCCTTTTACAATAAATGCGATGTATGAGACAAGATATGATGATCCTAAGACTAGGTATCCATGGTATACATATAGGAGACAATGGTTATAATGAAAGTTTTTGGATTACATAAAAATATAAAAATAGAAATGTAATAACTCAACATCTAGGGCATATACATGGGTTTTTGGGTTAACATGGGATTTGTCTTGGGCTTAATATGCACCTCACTTTCAAATAAGTGTTGTCATTAACACTTGATTTATTGTGTGTGTTTCTACATGAATGACTCATTTTCCCATGTCACCTCTTTTAATAGTAGGTACTTCCATTTGATGAGGTACTTAGTAATTAAAAAATTTATTAGTTGCGTAATCCTATGTTTCCAATATTGTTTCCGCTTCTAGTATGATTTTTCCTTCTTCATAAATCTCTCATAAAATATTTTGGATTTAGATTTTGTCATTGACAACTTACATGGATAGTTTTTAGGGTAATAAAAAGATGATATCTCTAGCAAACCAAAATATTATATTAGAAGACTCCTAACAGGCCCTCATATTGATTCCTTTCCTCGCTCCAACAGGAGATACCTATCTTCCTTAGGAAAGATGTTGTTGAGATAAATCAAGATCAAAGGAATCCATAAAATAGATGCCCACATTTAGCCCCTATATAAAAATATAAGGAGTCATTGTATGATATCTATAAGTAGTCATGTATCCCTATCCACATCAATCAATGATATTTGCTTCCTTCTTGTATCAGTGTGAGGCGGTTGCTTCTGGAAAGGGCCTTAAGAAATCCTAGCATATGAGATGCCAAATTATAGGGTAAAATTGAATACTCATAAATGGGCATAGGGGATCCCAAATAAACTAACCAAGATATCGTAAGGGAGGAGGATTAAATTCTCCCTATGAAGGTCGACCAAGTGGGGTAATTTTCATAATCCATTGAATCTTTCGACGAGCCCACTCTACTTAATGTCGGAAGAAAGAAATAATGGTCCTTAGTTTCGAGTCCTTCCCTGATCAAACATTGTTTGAAATGGAGTGAGATATAATTTTTTTAGTGTGTGTTGATATTATGCCAATCATTTATGAATTTTATCCTTCAAAATGGGAAGGTGGGGGGGGGTGGGGGTGGGGGGCGCGGGGCTCTTGCTGTGCTATATTCCTAGCCATGTCTCAAATTAGGCTCGAAATAACTTATGAGACACTTTTCATTATAATATTTATAGCTGATTATTCTAATGAACTTAGTTTCTAACTCATTTTTATATGTTTTAATTCCATGTGATTAGGAATTCAACAATGTTATCAACTTAAGAAGAACTTTACCAAAGTTCTCATCTTTTAGTAGGTCACATCAAATCATGATTTTCATGTTGATTTTGAAAAGTGGTGTTGCAACATCAATAGTTTTTTATTTCAGGATTTAAATTCCAACATCTTTAAACCATCGCATTAAAAACCAAATATCATGATTGTGAAAGACTTGGAAAACCATGTTGAAATGCAAACGTGGTGGTGCAACATCACATTTTTTTTTAGGGTTAAAATTCAAACATTTTTCAAACACGACATTAAAGACCAAATACCATGACTATGAAAGACATGAAAAAACACATTGAAATGAAAAGTGGTAATGCAAAATCACTTCTTATTCTTCTTCTTTTTGGGGGGTGGGGATAAAATTCAAACATTTTCAATCATAGCATTAAAAACAAAATATCATGACTATGATAGACATGAAAACACACATTGATATGCAAAATTGGTGTGATGCAACAACACTTCTTCCTCCTCCTCCTCCACCTCTTCTTCTTTTTCATGGTTAAAATTTAAACATTTTTCAATCATGGCATTAAAGACCAAATATTATGACTATGAAAGACATGAAAAAACACATTGAAATGCAAAAGCGTTGATGTAAGATCCCACCATTTTATTTTTAGGGTTAAAATTTAAACATTTTTCAACCATGGAAATAAAGACCAGATATTATTATTACGAAAATCCCTAAAACTCAACGCCTGAAATTTGTCTACCTTTTTATTTTTTTAAATGCCTGTTTTTAAGTGTTTTTCAAATTTGAGTAACTTTGTTTTATCCTATTTTATTTTTGGAGTTAAAACACCAAGTAATTGACATTACAACCTTGATCATTGGTACCATCAAAAGAGAAAAGACATAAAGTAGATTGTGAGTCAAAAAATGGAAATACATAATTTTTGTTTATGTATATACTTTTTCATTTCAATGTGTCTTTTCACATCAACAATTTTATCAAATTGACAAGAAATTTACCAAAATTCTCATTTTTTAGGAGGTAAAATCAAATCATGATTTTCATGTTGATTTTGAAAAGTGGTTATGGAACATCAACATTTTATTATTATTTCAGGGTTGAAATTTCAACATTTTTAAACCATGGAATTAAAAACCAAATATCATGATTATGAAAGACTTGGAAAACCATGTTGAAATGAAAAAGTGGTGGTGCAACATCACAAATTATTTTCTAGGGTTAAAATTCAAACATTTTTCAATCACAACATTAAATATCAAATATCATGACTATGAAAGACACGAAAAAAACATTGAAATGAAAAAGTGGTGATGCAACATAACTTATTCTTCTTCTTATTATTATTTTTGGAGGTGGGGATAAAATTCAAACATTTTTCAATCATAGCATTAAAAACCAAATATCATGACTACAGAAGTCATGAAAACACACATTGAAATGCAAAAGTGGTGTGATGCAACAACACGTATGACTATGAAAGACGTGAAAAAACACATTGAAATGTAAAAGTGGTGATGAAAAATCCCCCCAACCCCCTTTTTATTTTTAGTGTTAAAATTCAAAAAAAATTGAACCATGGCATTAAATACCAAATATTATTACTATGAAAATCTCTAAAACTCAACGCCTGAAATTTGTCTAACTTATTATTTTTTTATATGTTTTTTTATAATTGTTTTTCAAATTTGACTCACTTTTATTTTATTTTTGGAGTTAAAATACCAAGTAATTAACATTACAACCTTGATCATTAGTTCCATCAAAAGAGAAAATACATAAAGTCGATTGTGAATAAAAAATAGTAATACATCATTTTTGTTTATCTATATATATATATATATATATATATATTTGGGAAAATCAATTATCAATTTATAAAATAAAAGAAATAAAAATAAAAATTAATAATTAAAAAAAAATAGAAACTAATAAAACATTTAAAAAAACTAAAAGCTTTTTTTTTTGTAAGGTGAATTTTATTGTCTGTAAAAACGGGAGATTACATCAAGAGTAAAAATTTCCTTTTCAATATCTAACTAGGGAGACCTGATTATAACTATAAAAAATTCTTCGTGGAGAGGACAGTGATAAGTGAGAACAAACATAGATTACAAAATTCAAAATATAACTAGAGTCTTGGCCTAAGATATACTGCCTAGAAATATTTGTACCATATGACACAGAACATCCTCATGAGATAGCTACACCGAGGGATTTGAATCTGAGACAACATTTAAGTCTTCTTGAGTTATTCTTGCTATGGGGGGATGCCAAGATGTTGCTCAATTATGTCCATTTCGTAGTTCAAGTCTCTCAACTAGAAATGAAAGTGCTCTAGTGAATGAGGGAAATCAACTCAATGATCCACCAACATGTGTCCCAATAGAAATTTCGTTTTCCAATAAAGGTCTATAGTCTGCATGTATTGGTTGAAACAACATGCCCTATGTTTGGTATCCAATATCACCATTCTACCAAGACCTATTTATCTAAGATATCAGGAGTTTTTTGAATGGATACCTCTTCCTCAGCTCGAGCAATTTCTTCTTGTATAGGGCTTGAAATTAGGTATCGTAATCACCCAAATAAGTCCTCAAAATGATGATGCATGTGGCGTACCCCCTTTAGGATCTTTCTTTATAATATGTTTCCCCATTCGTACCTTCACTTGCTGACATGGAATTGGGGCAAGAGAAATATAATTAGAAATTTGGGAATGAGAATAAAGATAACAGATAAACTCTAAACCACTATGGGTTTTCCACACCAAGTATACCCTATCTTATTGACCTGTACCAGACAAGGGATGATGTAAGAAAGTTTCCATCCTGGTCCGAACAGTAGAAGGTGGTACAATAGCCACCCAAAACCTCTTCCTCAAGGTTTTTGACACCCCCACACAATATTTGTATCATAAAATACCCAAGAGAAACAAGATGGTGTTACTGAACCCATATATAAGAAATGTTAAAAAACAAAATGGGGGACAAGAACATAATTATAAAACCATGTTTTAAGTTCAGAAACTCCTCCATTATTTTCCAGGATAGATTTAGGGACTCATATGTTTCCTTGTGCACCACAAGAATATAAGACCCAACACAACTTCCACTCTTCGTCACTGAAAACACATAGAATATTAATTCCAAGGGAGATATTCCTTAGGCATGTACTCAGATAAGTCGACGCAACTGGGGTAGGGAGCGATAATGCCAAAAATGGGACCCTCCAAATTTTCTAAAGACACAACCTAGATGAATTGAAATAAGTCTTCAACAAGTGAAATAGAAACACCAACAAGGAAATGAATGAATAAAAAAAATTTAAATAGACATACAATAGTTAAGAATTATGGACATAAAAATATAAATGATCATAAAGACTAGAGACTTCACCACCAAACCCAAAGAGAGTGACCAATACCTAGAACGTCCTTGCACCTCAACACAACAATATAACTACCTTCTTTCCATACACGATACACACATTGATAGTCCTAAAAATAGAGGAAATTAATATGCAAAACCAAAATTGAGAAACGAGAGGGAATCACCCACATACTAGATATTTTTCAAAATATGATAGGAAAAAACAAACGCATAATACTGAAAATCATGTTGGTTTGTCTTTGCCTCAATGCATTTGATGTTCCTTCCAATTAGGTATAACTTAAGACCCATATAACCTTTCCTATGCACATTTAACCTTTCCTTCTACACTTAGTAATGTATTTTTCATCTTTAATATGTTCTTGGGAAGGTTAGAGATTATTGTCATATCTTGCGTGCCTAATTTACTTATTGTGCAGGATATTGAGAATATTTGATGAATATCACACAAGAATCCATCTAAGAGAAAAATATGGGTCTTTTCCCTTGCTGATCGATGGCCAAAACATGGCTGGCTTAAGGAAATTATTATTCTCCTATAGGTGTGAAGTCATCAGGGAATGAGGTCCTATTTTCTAGGGTTTTTGGAGGGAAGAATCCCTCTCTTTAAGGAGTATGCCAATTAGATATTTTTTTATAAATAAGGGGATCAAGTATCCATTAGGATGAAAATTTTTTGGAGACTACAGTCCGCAATAGTAATGAACCCTTTTTCCTAACATTTTCAATCATGTAACCTTTCATGTATGAGCACATTTCCTGATTAATGAGAAGCACTTTTTGGTTTCTAAACTGATATTTCTTTAGGGTAATGAGTCTCCTTTGGTTAGGGACCAATGCAGGTGCTCAAGCCCCCTTTTTTTATTCCTACTTTCGATGTATTAGTTCAATTATATATTTCTACAACCTTATCTCTAAAAATATTGTCTTTGCGGGGTTAGTGAATGAGCTTGTCTCCAATTTTGTTTATGCATTTTGCTTTGATGAATTTATCAATAAGTTATTCCGTGCAGTAATACTCTTTTCATGCAGTAGGTCAAATAATCTTTTTTTGTTATTGATATCGATTCCCGTGATTCAATAAGTTATTTAGTTTATCAACCTACTTATGCATTATACTTTAAATTTAGACAATAGTTATTTGATGTAGTTAGCACTCATTTATATGCATTTATATTTCTTAGATAAATGTTTTGTTTCTTGTTGTCATATATATTTGCAATCTATTAGTGCATGAATTTATGTCTTTCCAAGCTACAAGAAACCCCATATTTACACTTTTGTTGCATAAATTGATCCATTATAGGAACCTAACCTTTGAAAATACTTTTTGTCTCTCCTTTAACCCTCCTTCACCTTATCCTTCTTTCAAACCTTGTGTATAATTCATATTACCATTTTTGGGTCTTTCTCTTATAGAAAAACACGGACTCCTATAACAGCCCTCGATTTCCATTAAAAATCCTCTAGATTTGCACCCAAAGCATGATCATCATTCCTTAGTATGTTACAATGCACACCAGACCTTGAGGATGGAATTTATAAGTCCATAGACCCCCTAGAATACTTGACCTAGTGTTTGTAGTAAAAATTTGTTCTTTTATGCAAATTAGGGTTTACTGTTTAAATTCTCTCTTTCAGTTGCAAGTTTTTGTATAGTGCATATTAGCATGTATCTAATTTTGTTCCAGCTTTCTTGAATTTGTTTTCTTTCCTTTTCTGCAATTACAATAGTTTTAGTTGTTCTTTTCCTTTTTGCAATTTCTAAATATTTCCTGTAAAATTGATAGCTAAGCGACCTCTATGCAACCTAGTTCCCCTTCTGTTTCTTTCACCTGCATCAGATCAACACAATAATAATGCATTGCATGATGCACACATAATTTTGACCCCTCTTAAGTTTATCCAAACCTTGGGATGAAAACTAAATTCAAGTTCCCTTAGGAGTTTCAACATTCTTACTAGAATATTGATGGTCATCAACATTCAACTCCTAAGCCAACACAATTACATTGCCACTGAAATAGAATTTCTTCACCTTTCACCTTCCCTGTCCACACCAAGAACTATAGAAAGTTACATGAAAATTGATAAGCAAGAGTGATGTAAAGGGGATACACCATGGGGGAGTTGTTACTCTTATTCATGTGAGTTACAGGCTTGAGACACGTGTAATGTGTCCACCACCTTTGTTCTTCAATATTATGCTCATACATTTCATGTTCCATTAATGAAAGGGTCTTGCAGATCATCAATGTACCTTAACTTTCATAGGGATGTGTTGCCACATCCCTGGTTCTTCAACTGGGTGGGATGGCGACAAATCACCTCCTCCACCATCCATCTTGAGAGTCACCCCATCTAGGGAAATTTTTTATTATTATTATTAATATATTTAAAAAATAAAAAATAAATAAATAATTATAAAACAAAAATAGAATTGTAAAATTTCATAATTATAAAAGAAAAAAAAACTTATAACATAAATTAAAAAAAAATGAAATAAAATATAATTAAAAGAAAAACATTTAAAGAGAGAGAGGGAGAGAAAAACACCAAAAAAGGCAGAGTGGTGACGTTGAGCACCACAATCCCCACATGGAACACACCACACACAAATTATATATATATATATATATATATATATATATATATATATATATATTATTTATTATTTTTATTTTTAAATTTTTGTTTTATTAATGTTTTTCTATTTTTTTTCTAATTTGTTTTTTTTTTAAATTAAATGAGTTCTATTTTTTTTAAGTTAAAAAAAAAAGAATATTTTCACAGTTAACAATTTGATGTTGAGTGTTTCTTCCATAATAAAATGTGTTCTCATTTAAGTGTCCGACGTTTTGCGTGAACACTTCACCCATATTCAAGGACATAAAGAAAAAAAATATTGATATGAAGGGTGAAAGACCAAGATTAAATAGAGGAAGGAAATGACCGTTAGGGAAAGAATTAATCATTAGGGAACATGAGAAGAATGAGAATGTTGAAGGTATCTTAATTAGTAATTCAAGAGAGGAACGATAGATTATAATAAGTAAAATAAATTAAAATAATTTAAGTTAAAATGGATAAGGGTCAAATTAAAATAATAAAAAAAATACAGTAAAATGATTAAAATTAGAAGATTCTAAGTGGAAAGGATCAAGGTGAAATTGAAAAAATAATAAAATAAATGTCGAAATTCCTTGTAGATTCAAACTGTTAATTGTAATTTACTAAAACAATAGACCTTGAATCTACTCTGCCGACTGCAGAAGCAATTAAAGGATCGCGAAATCATGAAGCATACAAGAGATATAATTCAATCACACATTACACAATATGTATCTAGGGGAAAGCCACAGCTAAAAACCCCTCCTATTTTTATATTTCATTATTCATAAAAATATTAGAATATTACAATGCTTTGCTCAAGCTCAAGCAACCTCTGCACTATCATAATCTATCTCACTACTTCCTAGACAATCCTTGGAAAATACTTAACCAAGTTTCTGCTTTCCCATTCCCTATTTCCTTGCGTTGTTTCCTTGACAATTATCCCATATTAATTAGGGAAATTTCTCATTCATAATTTTGCAATCCATCATAAGTATTCCTTTGATTGCATGCACCACCTGTACAATTTGGATAATTCTACAATTGATAGTGATTGCCATTAAATTCCAATCTCAACTGGGTAACTCGTATTCCATGCATGCATGAGTTATTTATGGTTGATTTATCAGTTAACTCATTGATCACTAAGTACACACCCCACTACTATACCTCCCACTATTTCCTCCAACTGTTGGAACTAGTTTAACTGACTTTAACTCAATTTTACTGAATTAATTAATTGCAACTAAAAATTAATTCAGCCTAGTCTCCTATAAAGTAGGAACTACTCTACATGATTCAATTTAGGCCTTTAACTCAAATTAACTGAACCAACTAAGTCAAACTATCTTAGTTAACTCAAGCATGTTGTCTCGTGATGTGGAATTACAATTTTCTCCTAATTTAATTTAAGAGAAAATTAAATTAGAATCTTTCTTGGTGCCTGGTAGTGTCAATTCTAATCACAAGCGTACGAAAAAAGCTCACTTTAGCTGTGCATAACAAAAATCCCTAACATCAAATATGGCTGTCAATATCCTTAGATCTGCAGTTAATGATCGGAATAAATGCTACAGAAATCTAGATCTATGCAGTTAAAGATATTAAACAACAATTAAAAGTAAGAGTCGCTCCATGCATCCAATAGACAAGACAAGAATATTTTTAAAGAATTTTTTGTATTATGACACCTGGGAAGGGAACATAGAAAGATGTTACCAGACCCCCTCAATGGGATGGGTTCTTGTATGTCCTCAGCGCTTCAGATCTAAGATCTCTCTCTCTTGATGGTGTAGAAAACCCAGACAAAAAATGGAACTCAAGGGGAGCTCACAAGAAAAAAGTAGGAAAATATGACAATGATGGAGGATCAAAGTCAAACCAAAAGTATAGATCCAGAGTGATCTTTAGGCAGTAAAAGGTAATGAATGAAAGGAAAAACCCTTATATATATAACAAAATATTGAGTTAGTCTATATATTGGTGCATAATTAAAATATTATTAACCAAATCTAGATCCAACTTTTATGGAATATTTTATTATTTTTGTTGGAGGGAAAATGAATTTGAATTTGTTCAAATCCGTTTATTTATAAATAATAAATAAATAATCTATTTATTATTTTAAGAATATGGTTGAGTAATAATTAAAGAAATAGTGATTTATTCAATTATTTGTAAATGATTAGTCAAATTTAACAATGAATATTATTTAAATAATGTTTTAAATAATTATTCCTAGAAAATAATAAGATAAATAGTGATTTATCTAATTAATTTTCCTGTTTTGGGTTAAATATAATCATGAATATTAATTAAAATGTGGTTTGATTAATTATCCCTTGAGGGAAACCAAACAAATAGGGATTTATTCAATATTTCATCATGGGGTTTCCTGTTTAGACCATAAATAACTTAATAAATTATGGATTACTAAGTTATTTTTCATAGTGAAAGCAATTTTACTAGGGTAAAATTGGTCTTACATGGTTTAGTTTGGTTCATCTAATAGTAATAGGTTAGATGACCAAAAATTGGTGTAACAGTGCAATTTTCAACACTTCCTCTGAACAAGAAAGGGATTATCAGATACCTCAATCTTGCCTCTATGGAACTCAAATTTTCCTTGACAATGCCTAAGTCAATATATCTGCATCTTGTTCCTCTATAGGAATGTACTCTAGAAATATGATCTGCCTCTACACATAATCCTTGAGATGATGATACTGGATGTTAATATGCTTGGATCGATCATGAAAAACTCGATTCTTAGAGAGTTTGATACAACTATAATTGCCACATTAAATCACTGTAGGATCCATCTGCTGACAAAATAACCCAACAAGGATCTTCCTCATCCAAATAACCTCACAAGCTACTTGAATAGAAGCCATTTACTCTTCTTTTGATGAACATATTGCAATTGATCTCTGCTTCCTGCTATACCAAGAAACTGCTATTGAACCAATATTGAATATTCCTCCTAATTTGTTCTTCCTGTCTGATGGACTCCCTGCCAAATATGAATTTGTGAAGCCTTGAAGCTTCACTCCCTCTGTCTGTCAGTACCAAATACAAAACTGAGTAGTGCCCCTTAGGTATCTCAACACATGCTTAACTGCCTTCCAATAGAGTTTGGTTGGCTTAACCATTGCTTGACTAAGCTAGTTAACTGCATAACACATGTTTGGTTGTGTGTTCACCAATGATCCAGGTGGATATCGGTGGCCACCCACCTATTCCATTTGGACCAGCACCATTAATTCTTGCAACTTTTCACATTCAGCACAACTTACTATTTTTAGCAGGTTTTCGGGTCCTCCACTCTCGGAGCCGTTTTGGGGGCTTAATGATCCAGGGGGATATTGGTGGCCACCCACCTATTCCATTTGAACCCCCATCATCAGTTCTTTCAGTTTTCAAGTTGCAACAAAACTTACTATTTTTAGCAGTTTTTCGGGTCTTGAACTTCCGGAGCCGTTTTGAGGCCCTAAACGACGTTTTTTGGGTATCGTTTTACCAACGAATTTGATCATCAAATTCGTCCCGAAAGTTGTAGTCCTCGGATAGATCTTTCTAACGAGCTATTGAGCGCATCAAACGGAGATCGGGTGCCAAAGTTACGCCCCCGGGAAGTTGAACCACCAATTTACCCAAATGGGCGCCCACAGTTTTGGCGCCTCATCTCCTACGGTTAGGTTTTTGGACGTTTCAGATTCTACATTGTTTCTCAATAATAAATAGGCCCTCGAGCCTCATTGTAACACAGTTCAGAGGCCTGTAGCCGCCACATCTCTTCTCAGAGATAGCTACCAGCGCCCTAGCTATTTTATTTCCATTATGTCTGTAAGCATATTTCTGTTATTAATGAAATGACGCATTATTTCCGCTGAATCTCTGTATTTATGGTTATGTGTTTATTCTGTTGCGTTCCTGCATAAATCCGGATCAACCAAGTACATAAGTGAACCCACAAGATGTATTTAAATGGTAACCTCTACCACTTCGCCTAAATTAGCATCTTCCTTCCTCCAATTCGATGCTAGAGGAGTCTCCATGGGTATTTTCTCTCCATGTGAAACTTCTTTAGTATCTCATTGGCATAATTTCCTTGAGAGACAAAAAGTTCCCCATCTCCTTTCGAAATTTCCAAACCAAGGAAATAATGCATGAGCCTCATGCATTTATATTGAATTCTCTTTCTAAATCATCTTTGTAAGATTTTATCAGCTTCTCATCACCTGTTAGAATTAAATAATTGAGATATAATACTATAATAAAAAATTTACCTTCAATAAAAACATGGTAAATGTTTTCATTTGCTTCAATTTTAGTGAATCCCAACCCGGTGAAATAGTTTTCGATCCTAGTGTACCAAGCATGGGGTGCTTCTTTCAATCCATACAATGCTCGCTTGATTATTCACACATGTGAATCTCTATCAAAGGTATCAAATACTTCTAGTTTCTCTATGTACACCTCTTCCTCAATCAGTCCATTAAGAAAATTTGTATTCACATCCATCTCATGTACCTTCCATCCCATTTGCACTGAAAGTGCTAGAATTGATCTAATTGAAAAGTACCTTGCTACCAGAGAAAAGGTCTCCTCGTAATAAATTCCTTCCAACTAATAGAACCCCTTAGCCATAAATTTATCCTTATGTTTCTCGACACTCCCATTTGCTACTTTCTTCACCTTGTACATCCACCTGGAACCTACCAATGAATTCTCCCCTGAACTTGGGACCAATTCCCAATCATTGTTCCTGGTAATGGAATCATACTCCTCTACCATGGCATAAACTCATATAGGTTGTTTCACTGCTTCCTAAAATGTGGATGGATCATTATCTATACTCTCACTCATCATAACCATGTTTTTGATCAGTGGTTATCATTGATGTCAACCCAAGCAGCACCAGGGGCTACCCCAATCTTGCATGGGAATTTTGACCTACCAAATTACTATATTCTGGTTCAAGAATGTTTTTTATGGTTTCTACTTGTTGAGATGTTTCTGTTGATATATGGAATGCCACGTAATTCTTCACTATTTGAGAGATATTCATGTTTTAATTTTTTAACCCCAGTTAGTGGGCTAAAACCCCATGGGGTTGTGTCATGGGTCATTGAAAATTCAATAATTAATCATTTTTAAGCTCCTAAAATACCTCCCACATTCACTTGTTGAAGCCCCTCTCAACCTAATCATTTATATAAATTGTGATCATCATAACATCCTCATGTAGGGATTTCACTACCTGAAACAGGTCATCATGGAATTTTTTCTATAACGTTTTTTCTACGAAGGTTTAGAAGCTCAAATGTTTATGAGGCGAATCCAAAATTTTGAGGAAGCACCTGTAAAAATTTCATATTAAGGTGCACAATATTTTCAGAGCTATGATCTGTGGAATTCACTGTTTTTGCAGGCTCCCGAACTTCATCTAAAAGAAGTGACCTTGGGAAAATCGTCATAACTCTCTCGCTAAGTATCGGATTGGAATTATGTAAAAAGTGGCAGATAGTGCATGGACTTTAGTTTTCTCTGTATCAATTTTAGAGATGAATGAAGAAACAATGACAGGCGGCACACCATACCAGTTCTCTCTACTAAACCAGTCCATAATTAGGGCATTGTGAGAGATTGGGCATAACTCTCTCTTGAAGAATCCAAATTGGGTCAGACCTGTGGAATTGGAAAGAAGACTCAAAGGACTAATACAGGACCATAAATCATAGATTGGGGATCTGAAATAATAGAGATACACCAGATTCAATATCAAGCTCCTAGAAGGCAAGAAAAATCTAGATCATGTGTTTCCAAGGGCTGCAAAGGACCAGAATTTCTAAGGAAGAAAAGAAAAGCAAGGTGCAGTAGAGGGTAACATGAAAAGAGCAGAAATCAAGGTGCAAAACAACAGCAAGAAGTTCACCACATTAAGTCTTCAAGTGGGCAACACTGCATACAACCATTGTAAAGGTATCATTGTATTAAGTCGTTGTAAATGCATCATTGTAAAAATTGTACACGTGTCTATCTACCGAGAGTTGAAGAGGCTGTGTCGCGAGGTCTAGGATAATCATTAGGTTGTTCTATCTTATTTTGGGTTATGTTCTAGTGTGTCTTATTCTTCTACATCATTCTATATCATTGTAAAGTGGACCATTTTCCCTGGTACGAGAGTCCATTCTTGTTTTATTCTTCTATAGGGTGGTAGGGTGGTGATAGGTTGGTACATGAAGTCACCAACAAGTTCAAGGCTGTGAAAAATTCAGGGTGGTAGGGTGGTGCTAGGGTGAGTTGTAGCTCATTAGGTGTTGGGGCATCCGTTCAGTTTACTACTGAAGAATCTCGGGCGTTGGAGCATCCATCCAGTGGGAGATAGAGAATAATGATTTTCTAGATTCTAGGAAGTTGGAGCTTTATTTTCAATTGGAGTTGAATATTAAAGAATTATTAGGGAAGAATTCAGGTGGTTTTTTTCCCAGAGAGGGTTTCCACCTTAAAAATTGTGTGCATTTGTGTTCCTTTTGTTTACTACTATCATTGTACAAACACTGATAATAACTGAATATTAACTAATGCTCTGAAAGATTAACAATAATACAAATTGAAAGGAATAATTATTCACCCCCCTCTCATTATTTCCAACAATTGGTATCAGAGATTGGTTCCTTCAATAAGATTTTAACAACTGGAAGGAGGTCATGGAGCATACCAAGAATGGTGTACCTCTGTTGAATGAAAATAATTATGCACTATGGAAAGGAAGAATTGAGGTCTATCTCTTGGCGCAAGGTTACAAAGTATGGGACATTATTCAAAATGGGTTTACATCAACCGCGGATGAACAAGGTAAGAATAATTTGGTAAATGATGCAAAATCAAATAATATTATTATTAGTGGACTTATTGAATCTACTTATAATAAGGTTTTGGGTTGTAAAACCGCAAAAAATGTATGGGACAAGCTTGAGAATATATATGCATGTGACTCAAATGTAAAAGAAGGAAATCTTAAAATATACAAAGCAAAATTTGAGCAACTCAGAATGAAAGAAGATAACAACATTGCTGCATACCTCCAACACGTTGATGAAATAACCAACACTCTGGAAGGATTGGGAGAGCTTGTTGACGAGAAGACTGTTATACGAAAGATTCTTAGAACGTTACCAGGGAGATTCAAGCCAAAGGTATTGATCTTAGAATATAGTGAAAATCTGGAAAAATTCAGCAAAGAGGAATTACATGGAGTTCTCATAGCATATGAAATGATATTTGATGAAGAAAAGGGTACTTCGCATCTAGAAACTATGTTCGTTGCATCTAAGAAAACCAATAAGGAGAAACAACCTTCAAAGGCACAAACCTGCATCTGCAAGTGTGAAGAAAATGAAGATGATGAAGAAGGTCTTTCAGATGGAGAATATGCTTACTTTACGAGAAAACTAAAAAAATGGTAAGGGAAAATTCAAGTGTAAAATTCCATTGATATGTTTCGACTGTGGTGAGGTTGGGCATTTCGCAGCAAAATGTTTGAACAAAAGTGATGGCAACTCAAAAGAAAAGAAAGGTTAAGAAATTCAACAAGCAAAGAAAAAAAAAGGATTCAAAAGAAACTTTATCTCTAAAGAAGATAGCTCATCATCCGATGAAGAAAATGACAGCAAAGAAGAAGCCAATGAGAGTCAGTATTGTTTATGGCCAAGCACATTAAATAAGAGGTATCAAACAACGAAAAATAAGGGTTGAACATAGAATAAGTTTCTAAGGAGGAAATCAGGCTTATAAAAGAGCTCAAGGCTGATAAGATCCGTTCCAATACTCTTGAAGAACAAGTTCACAATCTCAAAATTGAAGTTGAAGAACACAAATGTATTGAAGAGTCACTTCAAAAGAAGTTTCAAGAAAGCAACCAAGAAAGGGAAGCATTAGAATCCGAAGTAGTCTCACTGCGTAAGGAAGTGAATAAGGGAAAAACTGTCCAAAACTATGCGAACAGCTCAATGGCATTGGAATAACTCATCAACAATCAACGATCTTACAACGACAGAACTGGCCTCGATTACAAAGAAGAAGAAGCAAGAACTTCTACAACAAAATAAAATGAACCTATGAGATATGACATGCATGTAGACTTCATTGGAAAAGATTCGCAAGAATAGCCCTAGAAGACAATTCCTTGGCGAAGATTTCCATCCAGGTACCAACATATTTTTTATGGCTATTGTTATTCATGTGGAAAATTTTGTCATAAAGATGTAGAATGTCACGCGTACCTTAGGAACCAATACAATTCCAGGAGATTTGTCAAATATGAACCTCCTAGGGCTCAATGAAACATCAATAGATTTGAACATTTAATAAATAATATTGAATGTTACAAATGTCGAAACTTTGGACACATAGCTAGTGACTGCAGACTTGAAAATCCTCCAGAAGAATCTTCGAAGGCACAGAACGAACAAACATGGAAGAAGACGAAGACTGATAATTGTGATCTTGCTCTCAAGGCTCAAAACAACAAAGATGTGTGGTATGTTGATAGTGGTTGCTCAACGCATATGACTGGAGATAGAAATAAATTTGTATCTCTGAAAGAGAAGAAGGATGGAACAGTGTCCTTTGGAAATGATGGATCTTCAAATGTTATAGGATCAGGTATCGTCACTGTCAGAAGCAAAGATGCTCTAGCCCAGAATGTTCTATTGGTTGAAAACATGAATAATAATCTTCTCAGTGCTAGACAAATATGTGATCAAGGACACATAATACCATTCAACTCCACAAAATGTGAAATCGAGAAAGGCAGGTATGGTGAAATTGTGGTTACAGCAAGTCGAGCTCCAAACGGCATATATGTTCTGGATGAAGCAACTAAAGCATGTCTACTAACTAAAGAGGATTATATAATATTTGGTAGCCTATAATATTCCCAAATTTTCACATGATATTTGGAATATTAGAGTTCTTAATTTTTCTTAATCAAATAAGTAAATAAAAGGGTGAAGGGACCCATAATCCTCAAGATGAATAAAGATACACTTTTTATGTGTGAATGTGGATTAATTAAACATAGATCTACACAATGGAGTAATGGAGCATATACTAATTTGAATGGAGTGGAGATCATGCATCATTAATGAGACAGATCATGGAGGTTGAAGTAGTCAATTGAGATCATGGAGGGAATCTAATGAAAGATCATAGAGCATTCATGATGAAGTGATGGAGGAAGTGGTGCATTTAATGCACACATTATGGAGAGGGTGCACATTGCATGTAGACATGGTGGAGAACTTGGAGAGACAGTGCAGTCAACCATGGAGGATTATGTCCACATGAATAGCGTAGTTTAGAGGTGGGCAGGGCTTGGGAAGGCTCACTTTGTATATAAAGGAGATGAAGGCAACATTGGAGGTATGATTCAGTTTATGATTTGAAGGTCTGTTTAGATCAGGATTTGGCAGGTGACATTTCCATGCATTCTTATGTTGTTTAGCTAAGTTTGCAGTGTTTAGCATAGGGTGTTCTCGAGCGAGAATCCCACCCTTACCCATAGAGGACTTGTGTGCCTACTTTTGGAAGGTTATTCTGAGCTTCCATTCATCATCAGGTATTGGTGCCACACCATTTCCATTTTCTACATAACACATACCTTCAGGAATTATGTAATTTCTGAAAATCAGTTTGGTAGGAGGAGGTTGACTTCAGTATTTCAACTGGAGAAACGGTGAAGGATTATTCCTATCACCTTGGAGTTCAAGAGAAACATTCCAGGGCCTCATTTAAGATCTGGCATGAGGCCAAAATTTATTGACCTCCTATCAGCAGTAGTCCCATCAAGGATTACGTAGTCCATTATTGCAGATCTAGAGGAGGAAGAAAGTTGCTAGCATTTCAACTAGTAATACTTTGAGGGATCATCCCCTCACCTTTCCATCACCATTTCCATCAGCCTAGATCTTATTACAACATATTTTAGTAGGCATTGAGTCTCTCCCTCTTGTACAGTGCAGTTTTTCCAGTAGCTGCATCTCCATTTTTTGCATTTTAAGGAGGAGGAAGAAGAGATAAGATCTCAACCTTATAGCTTGGAGATCTGAAGGAGGGATCAGCCCTCAAAGGTCAGATCTATGTTTATGACACATTTCAGCCATATTTGGATTAGATCTAGTTGTAGATCTACATAACCAAGTAGTGAAAGGATCAAACCCTAGGAGGGTGATTTTCCAAACTCATAGATCTAGAAAATCCTTTCTGGGTTATCTTGGGTTCGCATCACATTGGCCAAATATTGAATCTTGGCATCATTAGAGCTCCTAAAATCCTTATATCTGAATTTTCCTTTGTAGAAACTATATGTACATCATCAGCAAAAGGGACAATGCAATATTGCTTCCTGTAGCTCACCAGTTACACAGTGCTAGTTGTAGCATGTTTGCAAGGTCATTCTAGGCCACCTCTTGGGCTAGAGTACCTCTATTTTTACACTGTTGTAACTGTAATATTCTCCACATAATAATAAGGCTCAAATTCTCTGTATATTCTGATGTTGTCTTTAGATTTATTGTTTACTTATTTTCACTTCTTATATTTTGTTTCAGTATTACTGCGTTTTCCCTTTTGGGATATTACATAGCAATGATGATCGACTAAGTATGAACTTGCTACAAAGATGAAAAGTGTGTTCGAGATGTCTTTACTTGGTGAGCTGACATACTTATTAGGGCTTAAAATATCTCAGCAAGAGAAAGGAATATTTATATGTCAAGCCAAGTACATCAAGGAAATTCTCAAGAAATTCAAAATGGAAGATTGCAAACCCATCCTTACTCCGATTGTAACAGGTTGCAAATTGAGCATAGATGACTCATCTAAGGATGTGGATCAGAGGTTGGACAGATATATGATTGGTATTATTCTATATTTAACAGCCTCCCGGCTAGATGTTATGCAAGCAGTTGGACAAGTAGCAAGATTCCAAGTAGCACCAAAAGAATCACATATTATTTCCGTCAAAAGAATTCTTCGATATCTAAAGGGAACAACAGAATATGGCTTGTGGTATCCCAAGGGTAAAAATATCATTATCCAAGCCTTTACAGATGTATATTGGGTAGGAATCATTGATGATCGTAAGATTACTCGTAAAGCATTTCAATATCTTCGCCAAAAGCTTGGGATTCTCTCAAGTTCTCATTAGATTTTCCTTATTCAGAATATAAAGGGGGAGTGGAAGTATGTACAGGTCCGCAGGATGGTTTTGTGTTAGGGGGAGTTACCCTTTGCCATTGATGTCAAAGGGGGAGATAATTTTGTAGGAAGAGGTGTCATGATCGCAGGGGGAGTACTTGTGTTGCCATCAATGCCAAAGGGGGAGATTGTTGATCAGTGGTTGTTATTGATGTCAACCCAAGTAGCACCAGGGGCTACCCCAATATTGCATGGGAATTTTGACCTACCAAATTACTATATTCTGGGTCAATAATTTTTTTTATGGTTTCTACTTTTCGAGATGTTTCCGTTGATATATGGCACACCACGTAATTCTTCATGGTTTGAGAGATATTCATGTTTGAAGTTTGTAAGCCTAGTTAGTGGGCTAAAACCTATGGGGTTGTGGCATGGGTCATTGAAAAGTCAATAATTAATAATTTTTAAGCTCCTAAAATCCCTCCCACATTCACTTGTTGAATTCCTCTCAACCTAATCAATTATATAAATTGTGGTCCTCATATCCTCCTCATGTAGGGATTTCGCTACCTGAAACAGGTCATTGTGAAATTTTCGCTATAATGTTTTTTTAAGAAGGTTCAGAAGCTGAAATTTTTATGAAGAGAAGACGAAATCCTTAGAAATCTCCTGTAAAAATTTCACATCAATGTGCACAAAATTTTCAGAGATATGATCTGTGGAAGTCATTGTTTTTGCAGGCTCCTGAACTTCATCTAAAAGAAGTGACCTTGGGAAAATCGTCATAACTCTCTCTCTGAGTATCAGATTGGAATGATGTAAAAAGTGGCGAATAGTGTGCAGATTTTAGTTTTCTATATATCAATTTTAGATATGAATAAAGAAACAGTGGCACGTGGCACACCATACAAGTTCGCTCTACTGAACCAGTCCATAATTAGGGCATTGTGAGAGATTGGGCATAACTCTCCCTTGAAGAATCCAAATTGGATCAGACCCATGGAATTGGAAAGAAGACTCAGAGGACTACTAGAGGACCGAAAATCACAGATTAGGGGTCTGAAATAACAGAGATACACCAGATTCAATATCGAGCTCCTAGAAGGCAAGAAAAATCTAGATCATGTAATGTCAAGGGCTGCAAAGGACTAGAATTTCTAGGGAAGAAAAGAAAAGCAAGGTGCAGTAGAGGGTAGCATGACAAGAGTATAAATCAAGGTGAAAAACAACAGTAATAAGTTCACCACATGAAGTCATCAAGTGGATAGCACTGCATACAATCATTGTACTAAGTCATTGTAAATGCATCATTGTAAAAATTGTACAAGTGTCTATCTTCCAAGAGTTGAAGAGGCAGTGTTGTGAGGTCTAATATCATCATTAGGTGGTTGTGTCATAGTTGGGGTCATGGTCTAGTGTGTCTTCTTCTTCTACATCATTCTATATCATTGAAAAGTGGACCATTTTCCCTGGTACAAGAGTGCATTCTTGTTTTATTCTTCTATAGGGTGGTAGGGTGGTGCTAGGCTGGTGCACGAAGTCACCAACAGGTTCAAGCCTGTGAAAAATTCAGGGTGGTAGGGTGGTGCTAGGGTGAGTTTTAGCTCATTGGGTGTTGGAGCATCTATTTAGTTGACTACTGAAGAATCTTGGGCGTTGGAGCATCCATCCAGTGGGAGATGGAGAAGAATTCTTTTCTAAATTCTAGGAAGTTGGAGCTTTATTTTCAATTGGAGTTGAATATTAAAGAATTATTAGAAAAGCATTCAGGTGGTTTTTGTCCCAGAGAGGGTTTCCACCTTAAAAATTGTGTTCATTTGTGTTCCTTTTGTTTACTTCTATCATTGTACAAACAATGATAATAATTTAAGATTAACTAATGCTATGAAATATTAATAATAATAATAATTGAAAGGAATATTGATTCACCCCCCCTCTCAGTATTTCCAACACATGTATCCAGTGTACCGATATTCTAACCTACTCTATCTACATTGTGATGTGGGTTCTCCCACATTCTCTCTAACATCATGCATCAATATGTTAACTTCTCTGGTGCACTTCCTTCCATATCTGGATGTCTCTGCATTTGTGGGTTCTTCCACTCTCTTCTCCTCTACTTGTGGTTGCTCCATAACATCTCGAGGTTCTTCCTTTGGAGCTAAAAGCTCTTCATCTGCATGCAACTGAAGCTCCATCTCAAGGGAAAATATCATGGCCTTCTCTTCATCGAACTTCAAATCTCTATGAACAACTATCATCATGTGAGATTGTAGGTACACCCGATAGTTATGAAGTGTATTAGTGCACCCCAAAAATATGCCCAACTTTTCTATTGGTTCTATATTTTTCATTCCATCCTTGGAAAAATGCCACATTAAATTGATGAACTAAAGATCCTAAAGTGTGCCACACCTAGATTATTACCTGAAAAATATTCTTTTAGTGTACTCATGACAAGAATCTGATGAGGACTCTTTCCCTACACATATATCGTTGTGTTGCATTCTTCAGCCCATAAGTGCAACACTGGGACTTGATCATGCAACATTGCTCATGTAGCTCCCACAATACTCTTATTCTTCCTCTTAGCTACCCAATTCTGTTGTGGATTATGGGGTGTTGGCAACTCCCATCGAATGCCTTTTTTTGCACCTAATCTTGAACTCATTAGGCACATATTATCCACTATTATCGCTCCTAATATCCTTCACTTTCCTCCCTGTGTCTTTCTCAACAAGCGCTTTAATTTCACAATATTTTTAGAATGTATGGTATTTATTCTGCATGAATAATATCTAGTACTTATGTGAGAAATCATCTAAAAATATAACATAATACATGTTCTTGGTTGTGGAGGCTGTCGAGAAAGCTCCACACACATCTGAGTGAACTATTTAAAGGATTGCTTACGATCTATTGTCCTTATCATGAAAGGTGGATTTGGTGTACTTTTACAATGTACACCCTTTGCATGTATCACGCTGCTCTAGTGCACCCTTGGGAAGTCTTGTAGAAATCTGTTGCATGATCTTAAAAGATCCATGGTGAAAATGGCCAAGTCGCCTATGCCATAATTCATGGATTTCTAGGCTCTGCACCTTCTCTGCTTTCATTCTCAAGGTAAAAAAGTATTCTAAATCCAATTTGTATAGGTTATTTATCCAAAACCTTATCCACTTTACTTGTCTTGTGGTTATGTGGCGAAGGAAGGCCTTTCCTTTGCTAAATATCACATCGTAGCCATGATATTCCAACATAGAAACTGAAACTAAATTATTCTTCAGACCCGGAACATACATGACATATTTTAATGTGAGAGGATAACTAGACTCCCTTTGAAAAGTAACAATACTGATGTCAGTCGCACTATACCTTCCATCATATCCCATCTCGATGTGCATTTGGATGTTATTCTCCTCCAAGTCATTAAAAAAATATGTGTTTCCCATCATATGGAATGAGGCTCTACTATCCAGATACCACACACTACCCATCATTGATGTCACGATGCATGCAATGAGGGTGAAATCCAACTCTAATTGTGAGGGCTTGTTATGGAAATTCTTATGCAGACACTTCATGGCATAGTGTCTCAACTCATGACAGTGATAACATTTAATCTTTGACATGTCCTTCTTCTTGCCTGCCTAACCAGAATCTCATTTGGATTGGGATTTATTCCCTTTCCCTTTATTTTCCTTTCCATCCAAGGCACAATTATCCTCATCGTCGTGTTTGGATGAGGTTCCACCTCTGGTGTTCTGCCTTATCTTTTCTTGCACCAAGTCATACCATAATCACTCCCATTTTTGTAGCTTCTCCCTCTCATTTACTGGATCCTAGTAGTTGTGACAGCTCTTGGGAAGGCCTAGAAGTGTTATGATAACTAGATCATCTTCAGTAACTATAATACTGACAATTCCAAGCTCATCCTGACATTAGGTGAACTTGCTCAAGTATTTTGGTATTGTGTTGATGTTTTCCATCTTGATCTTCTGACGCTTGTACTATAGTGCTAGCTTCTTGTGGTCACTATTGTTCTGGAACAAGTCTATTAAGGAATGCCACATTACATATGGATTTTCCTTCCCTTGTAGGTTTGAGCCAATATGATATTGAACTCCTTCCAATATGATCCTCCTTGATTTTTCAACACACTTCTTCCAATATGCTAGATCTTGAGCATCAGATGCTCGAGGTTTATGAATATTAGTATTTACAAATTCCTTCAACCTATTATCTTCTAACACTACCTCCATATTTTCCTTCCAAGAAATATAATTTGAACTACCCTCAAGGGCATATTTGAGTCTCAATCCATAGAAGGTCATCCTTATAGCTCTAAAGATTTTATTCTGCAAATTCGACCCTGCAAAGACAAATTCATATTATTCTCTTTTGTTGTGATTTCAGATCTAGTACTATGTAAAATTTCCTTGTAGATTCAAACTACTAATTATAATTTACTAAAACAATAGACTTAAATCTACTCTACCAACTGCAGAAACAATTAAACGATAGTGAAATCCTAAAGCATACAAGAGAAATAATTCAATCACACATTACACAATATGTATATAGGGTAAAGACTCAACAAAAAACCCCTACTATATGTATATTTCATTAGTCAGAAAAAAATGAGAAGATTACAAATCTTTTCTCAAGCCCGAGCAACCTCTACACTATCACAATTTATTTCACTGCTTCCTAGACAATCCTTGGCCAATAATTTCCCAAGTCCCTATTTCCTTGCATTGTTTCCTTTGGAATTATCCCATATTAATTAGGGAAATTCCTCATCCATAACTTCACAATCCATAATATGCCTTCCTCTGACTACATGCACCATTTTTACAATTTGGATTATTATACAATTGATAATACACTTCCATTGAAATCTAATCTCAAATGGGTAACTCTTATTTCATGCATTCATGAGTTATTTATGGATGATTTATCAGTTAAATAGTTGATCACTGAGTACAAACCCCACTACTAGACCTCACACTAGTTCCTCCAATAATTGGAACTAGTTTAACTGACTTTAACTCAGTTTTTCTGAATTAATTAATTACAACTCAAAATAAACTCAACCTATGATCCTTTAAAGTAGGAACCACTCTACATGACTCAAGTTAGGCCCTCAACTCAAATTAACTAAACCAACTAAATTAAAATAACTTAGTTAACTCATACAAGTTTTCTTGTGATGTAGAATTACAATTTTCTCCTAATTTAATTTAAGGGAAAACTAAATTAGAATATTTCTTGGTGTCGTTTTCAACAATAAAATAAAATAGAATTGTTACAAGCAACGTTTAATTATTTATAAAATTACCTAAAATAGTAAAATGTAAAGATTTGGTCTAGGGGATTAATACCAAAGAATAGGGAATTAAATATTTATAATAAAATTACTTAAAATAGTAAAAAGGGGGTTTAGAATTGGTTAAAGGAAATTAATGTAGCAAAGGTGCTCCCACTACCCCTCAAATTACGAAAACTGCCAGAACTCTTCTAATGGTTTCCAATCACCACATTTCTATAGAAGTGGTTTTTACTCGCCCCTCCCCCCCCCCTCATGTCTGCCTCTCAACACCTAAAGAAAAGTACTTCCCTCATAGATTTTAGGTTGAAAAATCGCAATCTGAATCGGTTAGGATGTGGAAAATTTTCAAACCCTGGAACCAAATCCATTCACTATAAATCCCTCACAATAACATGTGTACCCATTTAAATAAATGGAACCCCACTACTACCTATGTTGTTATCAAAGTATCTACTCATGCCCCCAATTTTCTTGGTTTTTTTGGATGGATAGAATTAGTTGGGGTTGTTCTATCTTTCTCTCCCAAAACACAAAGAAAGGAATATATTGGTCCATTTCCCTTTCACCTCTGCCCCACCAATTGATAGTAGGGACATGTAATATATTTTTGTATGAATAAGGTGTAGTCATGTAATGACACCTCCCCTCACATCTACCCACTTTCAACGGCTTACTCGAAGTAAACATGATATGAGGGGTCGTTGTGGAAAGACTCAACCTCCTAGGTGACATTAAGTAAATGGAGTCAACAAACAAACCTTACTGACTTCCATCAGGTTACACAAGACCCTAAACGAGTAACCCAACCCATCTAGTTGTCCATCCCCTGATCCAACCTAAATTTTCCCTGAGATTGAGCCCCAATCACTCCCTTTCCATACCCTCCATGCGACTGGAAAATCCCAATCGCTCCCATAGGCCTGCATCAGTGCAATTGTGGCCTTTTTTTCTCTATTTTGTGGTAATGACTGCGTAATTTAAGCCACTTTTTCAGGGCTAGGGCTAAGCCTCTGCCGAGAAATATATATAACTTCAAGAACTCATAAAATACATGACAATAATGATTATAAACAAAAAACTGAAATGAGGACTAGGCCTGACCATCCCCAATTGTTGAGTCCCAAACTTGCATCTTTCTTATACACCTTTCTAGAACTTTTCCATTCACCTGGACCTTCTAAGTCATCAATATCATTGCATATTAATTATGAAAGAGAATTTAAAGTGGTTTTTAACTATGTTTTGTGTCTGTTGTTTGAATTAGATTTTTGCTCATTGAGCTGCGGAATCTTGTCACTTTCCGCAGCTGCTGCAACTTTTCACAGCCATTTTGTTAAAGTCTATATTGCAGGTGTCTTCAGGCAAATCGAGCCACATGCGCAAGTTGGAAATGACATGGACATGGATCGAGTCCTATTGGCTCAGTCGAATTCACCTAAGAAGGTTGTGGTCAAAGGTAGCCAAGTGGTGGTCAACCGAAGAGTCCCACGGTGACAGAACTCTGTTTTTCATCACGTGAAGACTTGCGTGGCCATTTTTAAATCATGGGAGACATATCAACACCTGTAAATGGCTCCATAAGCTGAATCCAACAACCACTTTCCATATATTTAATCTTCATGGCAGCCATGATGCTAGATTTCTGGACGTGGTTGTTCACATGTCTTCTATCAGCGCAGACTTTAGGGAATTAGTTATATCACCCTCTGTTATAAATAATGTGTTCTCATACGCATAATAGTTAGCTCTGTAATGTAATTGCGTTGCCACTGTGCTGTGACATTATTTCTCTGTCATGACCGCATTTTGAATATATAAGAAGACTCTGTTCATAAGCACAATTCGTGTTTGATAGCTTCTTCCCGAGGATTGTGCAGAGGGCCCCTGCACACGCCGAGGTTGTGTGTATTACTGTATAGTTTCATGCTTCATTTACTTATGTTCATTGTGCCATAGTCATTCACGTGTATATATATTACATCTTTCATGGTATTTATGTTTCATCTTTGTCCATAATCTTTCATGCTTTACGTTTTACTTGTGTCCATAATCTTTCATGCTTTATATTGTTGTTAACTGATCAGTGTTTTTGTTCTAGATTACAATAGGAAGCCCGGGAATTTTCACATCATTTTATAATGACTAATGACATAGAATCAATCTTTTCCTTCTGCTGATTTCTTTTTCTTAGTTTTTAATTCCAGCACTGTTTTATTCATTTCAGTTTTGTACATTTTCTTTACTAGTTAGATAAGATATTAAACTGCTCATGTCATTATCAGTTACCTCCGAAAGCCATAGCGAGACTAATGGTGAGGGATTGAAGTATGAGTGTGTAGTTTGATATTAGTTTATTTTTCTGCAAGTTAGATATTAAATTGCTCATGTCATTATCAGTTACCTCCGAAAGCCATAGCGAGACTAATGGTGAGGAATTGAAGTATGAGTGTGTAGTTTGATATTATTTTATTTTTCTGCAAGTTAGATATTAAATTTCTCATGTCATTATCAGTTACCTCCGAAAGCCATAGCGAGACTAATGGTGAGGGATTGAAGTATGAGTGTGTAATTTGATATTAGTTTATTTTTCTGCAAATTAGATATCGGATTGCTCAAGTTGTTTATGATTACCTCCGAAAGCCATAGCGAGACTAATGGTGAGGGGTCAGAATATGAGTTGATGTAATTTGATTTTAGTTTTACTTTACTTGCAATCTTTTCTTTGAGTACAATTTCTTTTGTGTTTAGACAACAGCAAGGGTAATGGTTTTCATGATCAATAGTTCACTGTTTGTTTAACTAGAATAGTGGCACATTTTCAATTCCTTTTAGGAATTAATTTTGTCATTGTATGTTTCAAAATACTTTTGAAGTTTGAAGTTTGGGAAATCATTATAAAGGACATCATTGCCTTGAACAATCATAACCATACTTGTCTTTTAGAATTTCTATCTCACATTAGGAAACCAACCAAGATAAATAAATAAAAAACCCAAAAACGACAAAAAGTAAGAGATAGGTTATCTTGCACATATAGTGCGCCACACTTCGTCAGCTTACGAATCCCGGATTGACAAATTAATGTAGCAATTTAGGACACACTAAATTGACCAAACACCAATCGGGACTGACATTATGTAAAACAGTTGGCAAAAATCTAACCTAAAGGTTATGAATACAATAATGAGCATAAGGGATTGGAAATTAATATGATACTTAATGAGAAGGATCACCACCCTCTCCCTTTAGCTGGCTTAACATCAATTAGGTCTTGCATCTATTATTCTTTCAGTTAGAATTAAAAACATGAAATCAACCATGACTAGAACCAGTCACATAACCATGCTTATAACCATCATATAACCACATAAATAACAACAATATAAAAACCATTAAAGCCACATAATAACAAGTACAAAAGCAAGATAAACATAGGAAAGAGCCAACCAAGTTTGGGACTTCCATGTACCACCCAGCCATAGACATGGTTGAGCCAAATATTTCTTTCAGCCAGTCACCCTTGTGCCATATTCCAAGCATGAATGTGGGATCTCATAGATAAACCAATAAAAAAAAACCAAGGGAATCCATAGGTTAAACCACCTCCACCCTCACCATACCGTGATCTCACCTAAACTGGCACTAAGATCACTAAACTGAACCAAGAGTTGAATGCCTCCAGATCTCATCACTTTCCTTGAGGAATTTTCCATCTCCTTGTCTCTAGGCTTTAACACAATCCACACCAGAGCACTAGTCCCTTACTAAGACACCACCCTCAGGCTTTACCGTGTATCCCACAAAAACTGGTCAAGATATTCCTAGGCCTTTGGGAATGTTCCTGAGACCACCTTTTCCCTAGATTTTGAAACCATCCAAAAAATTCCAAAGCTCAAAACCGAGAACAATCCCATCACACCATGGTTATCTAGAAAAAGGCAAGGCAAGGTTGAAAACCACTGTCGAAACCCGGAAAAACCATGTCACTGATGAAAAAAGAACCAAATACCAAAATGCACATACCATGCATGTCAAAGCTATATGGGAAATCATACATGCAATCTGTTACCTGTGAGTATTCCTGCTGAAGTTGCTTGATATTGATCTTCCTTGCTTGATCTTTGCTTTCATTTCCTTTCTTTTCCTTCCTTTTCTTGCTTGATCTCCTTCTCCTCTTGGTTCTCTTATCCTCTCTGAGTGTAATTCTAAAATGAACTAACAAAAAGTTGACAAATCTTTCCCATTGATCCTTAGAATCCTTTTTTATTAGTGAGGCCTTTGTTTTCTTCAATTTCCTCTATTATTTTCCTTCATTTTCCTCCTCACATGCAACCTATGACCTTTCACCTTCCTTTTCTTATGATTTCCTTTATTTTCATAAAAAAATGTGCCAAAAATACTTTTTTCCTTTTCAAAGCCTTCGTCATTTCCTTTTCCAATTTACCTTATCCATAGTAACCGAAATGAACACCCACACTAGGATGTTTTTCCTAAAAATCAACTTGGAATTAGTGTCCCTTTCCCATGGTGTTATTTTTCGTTTATCAACTTTTGTTACATGGAATTTTTAGCTCGGGTCTGTTACAGAACCCTCCCTATTGGGGAACACTTTCCTCGGTGTTAAACCACACCTATACCTCAATAAATCCACTAAAATTAAAACATAATTCCCGTGGAGATTTATAACCTAGGTCGTTGCATTATTTACAATGAACAACCTGCTGAAAACATGACAATCATACAGTATACTAGATATTTATAACACAACTCATTATGGTATTTACAATAAAAACCACATATAATTATGCACATCTACTTCAACTAGAAAATAACCATATTGTTCATGGAGATTTATAAATCCAACTCGATACATTACTCACAATAAAATACACATATATACATATGCACATTTTATTTAAATAGCAAATAAAAGGATATGATGCCTGTGTCTGCAATAAGGGATTCCAGAGGCTCACACCTCCACCCTCAAAATAATACCAGGATTAACCTCCTCCCTAGGAAGTTTAGAATCCAATGCCAAAGTCAAACCTACATCCAATGTCTAGCGTTATAATCCTACATTGTTGTCCTCTCAGTGAACAGTTACCGATTCATTTTTCAAGGGCACACTCCCAATTTTCATCTGATTCCATCTGGAAATGCTAATGATAAAAAAAATACATGCCCTAGCCTTCCCTTCTCTATTACAGAGTCCCTCAAGAAATCCGGTCACCCCCTTCCGTGCAGTAACTCACCTTCCAAGTTACCCGACATCCCCTATCCTAGGAGATCCATCCCTTGGAAAGGATTCCTTGCATCGGAAGTCCCAAAAATCAAGTTATATCCCTACCTCAAAACCAAGGAATATCCCTGACTCAAATCCATCATACCGGTCATAGAATGCTCATGGAAATTAATGGAAACTATTGGGTACCAGTGTCCCACAATGGCCCTGTTCCTGAATTCTTTACCAACATACTGATGCCTGTTTCAATTCTTTTTGTCACTACCAATTCTTGCAGTCAGTTTCAACCATCCCAAATTGGGCACTTTCATGATTTCCTACACCAAGCACATAATTTCCATTAGACTCAAAAGGAATTGAAATAAATTCAAATTATGCCTCATTGGTGGCACATCAATAGGGTACACTTGCAATTATGTTTACTTCCTGTCACAACAAGTCAAACCATTTCCTTGACTAAATCATCATATAAACATATCACATCCAATTATCTCAAACACAACCATCATAATTATAATCATAGATCACGTGTATAATTAAAAAAAATTGGAATAAATTACTGATACTTATCTCTTAAATAATTTTTTTCATCTTCTTTTGTTCTTTGTCCTTTTTGTGCACACACTAAATCGGTTTCCAAACCCAAAAAGAACCTAGTGCCTTCTCTTTAAGAAATAAGGGAATCTAGAGACTAAACTTCCTCCTCCCTCAATATGAACAACAAGGGAATCCAGAGACTAAACTACCTCAACCCTCAACAACAACAAGGTAATTATAAGACTAAACCATCTCAACCCTCAACAAAAACAAGGGAATTCTGAGACTAAACCATCTCAACCCCCAATAGCAACACAAGGGCCCAGAAAATCCCATATCTGTATGTCCCATCACACTGTACAATGCATACACATACACAATGTACAATGCAACACATACACCTACACCTGATGTACAACATGACACATACACCCACACTTGATATACAATACAACACATAAACCTACACTCGATGTACAACAAAACACATACACCTACACCCAGTGTACAACACAATACATATACGTACACACCGTACCACACCACGAATACACATATCACAATAGAATGAATACACAATACCAATAACACCATACCAAATATACACAACACAGCATGTACAATGTGTACACAATACCACATTTACTACATTTACACAACACCACATGTACACAATGCCACCTACACAATGTGCACACAACACCATATGTACTTGGCACCACCTGCACAACGTGTGCACAACACCACATGTACACCGTACCACCAACACAACGTGTACACAACACCAACTATATGACGTGTAAATAGCACCACATGAACACAAAAAACATCTGCACAACATATACATAGCACCACATGCAAACAACACCACATGCACATAACACCACATGCACGCAACACCACATGTAAAATCATGCACACCACACCATATGTACACAACACACATGTACAACCTTTACACTACACCAAATGTACATATCACTACATTCACAAAATGTACATAGCACTGCATATACGACATGTACTTAGCACCATCGATACCCAGCACTGCATATGCAATCATGTACACAACACTATATGTGCAAAATGCATGAAAAATCATATATGCAACATGCACACAAAATCATATGTACACAATACTACAAATGCTACATATACACAACACCAGTTTTGCACATCTTAATACCACATTGTCCTTACCAAGCAACCTTGCTTCTAGTGACTTATCCATGTGAGTCCCAACATGCCGCGTATCATTCTTATTTCATTCAGGTGATGTATCCCTCAACATTACCTATCATAGCATAAACATAGATATTCACATAATATCAAATCATATCCATATGATATTGACCTTGTAAATATGCTAAGGCTACTCCTCCCACTTGATTCCTCATAAACTAGGAACCTCTTCATGCCATTCACATGCATAAACAATCATTCCTCCACAAGAATGATTCCTAGTGACCCTGTCATACAACAACATACATACATATAAAAATCAACATAAAACAAACATGATCCATGACGATCCTATCAGAAAATGACATACATACATCCATGTATATAGATATGGGCATTGGCATAATCATTTATCACAACATAATTATCATATATCATAAGGTCAAGGTTAAGATAACTCCCTTTATCCGTCCACATCATGCACAACATTGAAAACAATAGTTCCCAACTTAGCCAAGGCATATGATGCCTCAAATACATTTTATTTACCTTCATGTTACCTTTTTCATGATTTCCCTGACACCGTCCATTTACCCTAATGGACCCCACCAATCCAACTGGTTTTCGTACTCTTGCCTTCAACTACCCTTATGCATGCACCAAGATTCATATTAGTCTTACATTACCAAAGGTTTCATTAAGCTCTTCCCTAGCTCCACTAACTTTCCTCTTTCCCAACCAATCCCCAAGACCCTCAAAAAAAAAAAAAAATGCAAGAACCAAGAGAAACCAAGATAAACCCATGAAAACCAATAGAAATATGGCACCACAAACAAAGTGGTATGACCATACACTAGACATAAACAAAGCCGCAATAAAGTACAACGAATCAAAAAATACCAAATGCACAATACTAACAACAAACACCATGACTCAATCCCCATGGCTTCCCAACGCTTCCAAAGGAAAGCTCAACCTGAGCCTTCTTCAAGATTTCATGGCAGTCTCTTTGCCATGAAATTATCTGTATCATACTTCCATAAGCACATAACTGTTAGTTTGTAAATAAATGTAACAATATAATAGTTATCTTACCTATTTTTTCCAAGCACGATGCCTTGTAACTAAACAGACATGTCAGCCACATGTTCCAAATATCAAGCCATCATATCTATTAATTTTAAATCAATATTTACCAAGTCTAACAACCATTTTAGAATCAATAATCAACTCACATTCATCAGTCATAATACATAATGCTACAACTATCACCTACTTACACTCAAGTACATATTAGTTGTTCTCAACACATATGTGTTAGTGAAACCATATCAAACAATATCATTCCTTCATGCAACATTATATATACAAACTCATATCATGCACCTATTCAAAAATTCAAGAAACAAATGGATGACATAATATACACCAAACACTCAAACACCAATTAGATGACATAATCAAACATTCAATAACCAATTAGATGACATAAGTAAACTCATACCAAATAGGTGACATAATCAAACATCAAACGCCAAATAGATGACATAATCAAACTCATACCTCAATGCATCTTAGGGGAGGCTATCTTATCTGCACAATAAATCTAGATTAGCATGATATAACTTCACAAAATGTCAAACCAAACATAATTAAGTTCATGATATCCATAACAGTAACTAGATAACATATTCACATCATAAACTCATAAATAATTATCATTCATGTATAACAATCACATATGCACAATCAGTCTAGATTATTATGACACAATATCACAAGAATATACACTCATACCTGAATGTCATAAGCCTAACCATCTACATAGGACAATCCAAATTATAATGATACATATAACATCGAAATCCTAAGTAATGACCATAACCATCATGCATATGACCACAATGTATATAACAACAAGTTACTATCCTTCACGACTAACTGACACAGGTACATATGATCATACTAATTAACTATCTATCACACATGTAACCCTAACAACAATAGAATGATAGACATGTACATAACCCAAATGCTCATAAAAATCATTAACCAACATAGCTGCATGCTAAACATATAATACATGTATGACGATCTGCTCTTATCCCAAAGTCTAGTGTTGCAACCTCACTCTGATGATCTGCATCTCCTTATTTATCTCATCCAACACATCAACATCATAACATATCAATAACATCATAATGACATAAAATTCATGCATGACAACCTTAATCATGCCAATTCATGCATAACAATATGAATCTAGCCCATTTATTACAAGTGTTTGAACTTGGCTCTGATACCACCTGTAACGATACCTCTCCTCATTTACCCACTTTCATCAACTTACACGGGGTAAACATGAGATGAGGGGATGCTATGACAAGACTCAACCTCCTAGGTGACCTTAAGGAAATGGAGTTGACAAACAAACCTTATTAGACTTCCCTCAGGTGCTACAGGACCCTCCAGGAGTAATCCAACCCCTCCAGGTGTCCATCCCTTGAGCTAACCTGACTTTTCCCTCAGCTTGATCCCTAGTCACTCCCTTTCCAAGCCCTCCATGTGACTAAAAACTCCCAGTCGCTCCCATAGGCTTTCATTATTGCGACTATGGTCCTTTTTACTCAGTGTTTTACTAATGACTGCATAATTTAAGCCATTTTTTCAGGGATAGGGCCAAGCCTCTTCCTAGAAATCCATATAACTTTCAGAACTCATCAAATACATGAAAACAATGATTATAAACCAAAAACTGAAACTAGAACTAAGCTTGACCATCCCTAACTGGGATAGACATTCTTTCAAACACTTGGGAAAAATGTATCCTATAGGTCATGAATACAATATTGAGCATAAGCGACTGGAAATTCATATAAGACTTAACAAGAAGGATCACCACCCTCTCTCTTTAGCTATATTAACATCAATTAGTTTTTTCATCCATTATTCTTTTAGATACAATTAAAAACATGAAATGAACCATGACTAGAACCAATCACATAACCATGATTATAACCAACATATAACCACATAAATAACCATAATACAACATCCATTAAAGCCACACAATAACAAGTACAAAATCAATATAAATTATCTTTCATTAAACATAGGAAAGAGACAACCAAGTTCAATACTTCCACGTACCACCCGACCATAAACATGGATGAGCCAAATATTTATTTCATCTTTTCACCCCTGTTCCATATTCCAAGCATGAATGTGGGATATCATGGATAAACCAATCCAAAAATAACTAACGGAATCTAGACGTTAAACCACCTCCACCCTCACCATACCTTGATCTCACCTAAACCAACATTGAGATCACTAAACCAAACCAAGCTTGGAATGCCTCTAGATCTCATCACTATCCTTGAGGAATTTTTTTCTCATTGTATCTAGGATTTACCAAAATCCACATCACATCACTGGGACCTTATCGAGACACCACCCTCGGGCTTTACCGTGTATCTCGCCAAAATCGCTCAAGGGATTCCTAGGCCTTCGGGAATGTTCCTGAGACCAATTTCACTCCAGATTTTGAAATCATCCTGCAAATTGCAAAGCTTAAAACCGAGAACAATCCTATCACACCATGGATATCCATAAAAAGGTAACGTAAGGCTAAAACCCACTGTCAAAACTCGAAAAAACCATGCCACCAACAACAAAAGAACCAAATACCAACATGCACATACCATGTATGTCAAAACCATCTAGGAAATCATACATGAAATATGCTACCTGCAAGTATTCTTGTTGAAGTTGTTTGATCCTTCTATTACTTGTTTAATCTTTGCTTTCCTTTCCTATCATGTACTTCCTTTGATTTCTTTATCTCCTTCTCCTCTTGATGCTCTTCTCCTCTCTAAGTGTAATTCTAAAATGATCTAACAAAAAGCTGAAAAAATATTTCCCATTGATCCTCATAAGCCTTTTTTTATCAATGATTCCTCTATTTTATTCAATTTCCACTATTAGTTTCCTTCATTTTCCTCCTCTCATGCAACCTGTGACCTTTCACCTTCCTTTTCTCCTAATTTCCTTTATTTTTGTAAATAAATGTGCCAAAGATATTGTTTTCCTTTTCAAAGCCTTATCCATTTCCTTTTTCAGTTTCCCTTAGCCATAATAACTAAAATGAACACCCACACCAGAAATTTTTTCCCAACACTCGGCTTGGAATAAGTGTCCCTTTCCCGCGGTCTTATTTTTCCTTTATTAACTTTTGTTACATGGAATTTTTAGCTCGGGTTTGTTACAATTTGGAATGGATTTTGGACCTCCAAGGCTTTGAGGTATGCATGATTGTCTCTATAGATATAGTTTATATTTCTCTCTATTAATTAAAGTATATGAACTGTATGCTTTAGCACTCAAGCTCAATAGCAAGGCCCTTAGATTAATTGCCTTGTGCTTCGTCAACGAGTTATTGGAAAAATGCTTACTCTTAAACTGTAACTGAATCTTGACTAGTGGACTCTTCAATAAGCTCTCGAACTCAAAATCGCTAATAATACTTGCTCTAAGTCTATCTTTACAATTTCCAATACATATTCCTTGATTATTGACACAAGTTCTTTATAAGATACTTATGGTTTTGATGCCTTCAGATGATTACCTTTTTTAAGGAGAAACATGAAACATTGGGTGTACATGTGAATATGGAGGCAACTCCAATTTGTAAGCCATACTTCCAATCCTTTGAAACACCTTATAGGGGCCATAATACCCTAGTGCTAAATTTTTGTCCTTATTTCGTTGCTTGAGGAACATTCCCCACTTCAAGTTCCCTTTTATTGCAATGTTGATCTACTTATTGTTTCATCCTATTTTGTGCCATAACTAAGTTATCATTCAATAGTTTTATAACCTCTTGTTGGTTCCCTATGTGGTCCTCCCCTATTTGAGCCTTTGTAGTCCCTTTTATGTGTGATGTGAGGGATGGAGAATAATATACATAAAGTGCCATAAATGGGAATTTTTTTTATGAAGTATGGAAGGATGTGTTATAGAACCATTCTACTAAGGGAAACCACTTGAATCATTATATTTGTTTATCAAAAAAGATATCCTTCTAAAAATTTATTCACGATCTTAGTTTTTCCATCAAAATGGTGATGGTAGTATGAGTTGTGAGCCAATTGAGTACCCAAACAAGACAATAATCCAGTCCAAAGATTTCTAGTGAAAATTAGATATCTATCATTTACAATAATATTTGGGATTCCATGTATATTTTACATTGTTTCCATGAATATTTTTGCCCCTATACTTGCTTTAAATATGATAAATAGAACAAAAATGGGTGTGCTTTGTTAATCGATCTACCACTACCATAATGAAAATAATTCCCTTAGATTTTAGTAAATCTGTAATAAAATCCATTTAAATGTCTTCCCAACATTGACTTGTAATGGAAAATGGTTGTAGGAGACCGGGGTCCCGGTTGTGTCACCCTTATTCTATTGGAAGGCTACACATTTCACCACAAACATTTAAACATTAGGTTTAATACCTTCGAAAAAATAATCCTTCTTGATCCTAAAGTAGGTTTTCAAGAATATTGAATGTCCTCTTATAGGAAAAAGTGTGCTAAGGAAAATTTGTTTGAGTTGGGAAATTTTATATAAATATAGGAAAAATTTATATAATAATATCTCATTCTTCCACACAAACTAATCTAATACACTTGAGTCTGTAATATCCCAAAATGGGAAAGCAGCAATACTAAAACACAAACTGGAGTAGCAGTGAGAAATTAACTCGTAAAATTTGTGTAGAACACATAGCCATCATATTATTGTTACAATATCAAAATTATGTCCCATTATGTTATCTGAAAGTGGGGAAATGCAGCAACATGGACCATAAAAACGTTATTTTCAGAAAATTATGCTATAAATGTGAGTAATGGCACTGATATTACTTATCTTATGTATTATGGGACTCACATCCATAAGGGGATCAGAAAAAAATCCTTTTTGATGTGTTAAACAGATCTCCCAGTCTCAATATGGCTTAAAAACACCCAAATCCCATGACTTGAACTATACAGAATTTTCTGAAGCAAGAAAAGTGTGATTATATGAGGGTTTCTAATATAATATAAGAGAGAACCATATATCTAGAGTTTTATTATACAGAGCACCAAGAAAAATAGATATATAGCCCCTTTTACACATTATGAAGATAACCCAGGAAGGGTTCCTTAAAAACATGAGTACAAAGAGTGGATCTACAGATATATATATGAAATAACGCAGTATATCTAAAGATATGCATACATATAGCTAAATATTAAAATAAAATATGTGAGTATCCCTCTTACTAGCTTTCCGGGAGAAGGGTTGGCCCTTTCCCTAAGAAACTAGCTCAAAAACAAGGGTTTCAACCCTCTCACTGCAACACTGCAAGAAATGACGTAGTTCCTGAAAAGGAATATGCTGTAGGTGATGGAAATAATTTGGCCCAATGCCAAGATATGAAAACCTTCTCCAAGATCTTCCTTACTGATCTCCAAAATGAAGGGAAGCTCCCTCCTTTGAAACACAAGCTCCGGAAGTGGTGTTGTGAACCCCCACTGCAACACCCTACAACAAAACGTTATACTGTTGCAGAAATAATGATGTAGCTGAAGGAGGATGCTTGGCCTCAAGCCTGGATGTGGAGAAATTTAGTACAAGCTCCTTCAAGGGGCCTCTCAAGAAAAGGGAAGGAATTCCTTAATAGGATTACATTGTGCTGAGCAACACAAAAATCTCAACTAAATAGTTGGAGAAAGCAGAATAGTCATGCAGACCAAAAATCCAATATTCAATAATGTCTTGCTATGGATGCCTTTCCCTCCTTTTATAAAAATGGAAGCCCTCTCACAATGGGTCCCACTCGTTAGGGTTTCCTCCACGAAGGAATCTTCCTCCCACTATTTCTGTGTTGTCTCCATAGATGATCTCCACCTCTTATCCCAGCGCTGTTGACTTGGTCAAACTTGACCTTGTCCACATGAAAATGCCCCTTTTCACACATGAGGGTGTGAATCCAGCTCCTATGATGGTCCCTTTTCACACTATGAGGGATTTTATTCTTATTTTTGAAATGTATGGGCCACCTTACCCATTTATTCATCTCCTAACTGAAATCGGAAAAAATAAATATTCCAATTAGCTGCATGCTAATTTTGGAATATTACAGTCCTCCCCTCCCAAATGTTGCTTGTCCTCAAGCAACTGCAAGGATAGGAATGAGAATTCTCCTCTTCTCTCCCTGTAGCATCCTCATAAGATAAAATCCTGCAAGGATCAAGATGATGTCTCATCAATACATCTCCAAGTTGCCCCTCCCAAGTATGCAAGCTAGCTTTGGTGAGCATCCCAAAGAACTATCATTATGTAAAAGTAAAAAATCCATGGAGGTAACAATGGACTGTCTAAAGGCCTTCTTGAGGCATGAGGTCTGATATATATTGGGATCTACCATCCCCATATGAATCTCCCATCCCCAAGCTATCATCCATACAAAATGAGTTACCTCCCAACATGGCAAATCTTGAAAATTCTCCTCCACCTTTGGCTCCTGCAATGTAGGTGGGCTGAAAATCTGAGCATGGTAGACAAAGTAGCCTACCCCACGCTGTCCTCCTCTCCACTCATGATAAGTGTAGAGTATTTTTTGATCTTGGGCTGCAATTATGTTTCCTCCAAGTGGCAAGAAGAAGACTAGATCTCCAAAGATCTCCTCTCCAACGTTATGAATCAAGATGGCCCAAAATATCCCATATATGATGAGTTGGAAATCACCATCATATGGCATCCAATCAATCCCATGGCCCACCTCATAAATAATCAAGTGTTTTACTATGGTGGCCATATCACCTCCCATGCTCCCCTTATAACATGTAATGCAAAAAGTGTGGGGATCCTCTTCCCCAACGGACACACCCATCCAATGTGTCTCTCCCCCAATCATGCTCTCAATAAAAATAAAAACAACAGCAACATAGGGAACCATAATGAGAATCATACTTGCTGCCACATGTAGCAAGGGAGAAGGATAATGGTCCCTCAAATGCAACCAGTGCAATTTGACTCTCAGCTGCAATAGAGAATGACATAATGTGTGGCTTCTCAGCCACTTGCTTGCTGCCCCAATATCCTCACAAGCTTAGAGAGAGTGTATGATGTATGGTGCACAGTAAGCATATTCTCCATAAGATATCTCCTCCCCAAGTCCTCCTAGGGAGTGGCCATCAATACTGCTCATGGCCTCAAGAGGACCATGAGGTCTAGAAGAAAGAATGCTCCTCCTTGGAGAAATATCCTGCACATATATGGTTAAGGGATGCATATATACATTATACAAATCATTATGCAACCAAACAGTACCCTTACCATATATGTTTCTCATGCAAATGGAATGACTCATAGATGAATCCCCTCTCATCCTCAAAGAGAAAAGAGGTGGTTGTCATAACTCCCCCAAAGAGTTGTGTATTTCCTCCATCTCTACATGATCCATGCTTCTCCTCATATGATAATATATCTCCTCCTCAAAGCCTTCCCAAATGTACCCCTCCATGATGGTGTGGTATGCTCTCATAGAATAAGTGTGGTTGAAGAGAAAATCCTCATGAGCTGCTAGTAGAAACTTCTCCTTGAGCTTGGAAGCTCTAGATAAGAATATTCTACCATGATAGTAGATGACCCCATCTCTGACTGAATATCCTTCCTCATGCAATTGGTCATCTAATATCATACAAGTAGAAAGATCCTTGGAATAATCCACTAATATTTGGGACTTCCAATAGGGATCTATCCTCCATAGTGATAGTGCTGATGATCTATCACAAAGAACATTTGTCATATGGTTGTCCTCCTCTTTGACATCTCCCATGCCAAAGATGCAAGTTGGAAGGCTACTATCCTTCCCCTGCTGCTCCTGCCACAGCGCGGAATCTGAAGTGAGAGTGGGTAATGATGATGTTGGGAGAATATCTCCCTCCTCCTTGAGTATACCCAAGACTCTCAGCGCTGTACAATGACCTCCCAAGGTATCCACTCCTCTGAAATCAATGAGTGGTGCCTCAAAATGTGAAGCATATCCCATCATCTACTGATTTGGTGGTCTCCTTGGTGAAATGTCTCCATGCAATGAGACACCAACATCAAGAGTAGACTGCACATATGAATAGACAGACTTGTCCCTACCTTCACTATGCAATCCAATCTCCCTCTTTTGTGAATCAACCCTCTGAAATAGATAGAGGTGTGTGCTCCTCATCAAATGATGTTGGTCATCCTCCCTACCTCCTCCTTCCATCTACATGGTTTCACAATCTGTCAACAATGGCACATGCTTATCAGCGGTTGTGCCTTGATCTTTACATATGAGATCCTCGGGAATTCCTTGCAATGATACAAGAATCCCTATTGTTGTAGCAAGAGCTCCTCCTTCCTCTACATGAGGTGCTAGATAAAATCTAGACATGACAGCATTGTTGCCCTCAAATTTTTCTTCCTCTACAATATGAATGGGAAACCCTCCAAGAATTGGATCCTCTTTTGGACAAGGGATCTCCATGCCATCTTGTTCAAGAGTATCAGATAGAGTTCTTGCCTCTAGCAAAGTATGATGCAAGATTTCAGCATCCTCAATGGTTTTATGAAGTGGAGTTGAGTTGAAAGTTTCCTCCAACACATGCAAAGTTTCAATTTAAGTTTGGTTTGTTTGGTTTCACCAAGGATGTCTTAGAAAGTTTTCCATCAAATATTTCTACTATCCTCTTAGTGAAATTTGCATAAGAAGAAGTATTTTCATTAAAAAAAAAAAGAAGACTCAAATATCCACCATGCATAGGCCTTACCTCCAAAATGCAGTGCTGCAACTTTGATGGCTTCTTCTTTAGAAATTTGGTGCTGCTGCAAATAGGTGTCCAGCTCCTCCACCCAAGCTCTAGCTGAACATGTAAGTGAACCATCAAAAGTAGATACGAGAAATTTACTCTTATTATTTTGCTTGCTTCTATCCACCTTGACCTCGCAAAACTCTTGGAAAATGATATGATGTCTAAACTTCTGAGTTTGAGACTCATACTCTTGCAAAAAATCACTAAGAGTTTCTCTCTTAGGCATTTCTTCTTCTTCTACCTCCCTCATACCAAATCTAGGCATAGGACTGCATTGTGCATCATAGTGTGTGGCTGCATGCTCACACTCATCATATGAAAATCTAGATTTTTCTTCAGATTCAAACTCTCTTAGAGATTCTCTATTCATCTCCCTTCTCATCTCCTTGAGATCTCTCTTAATACTCTGCATTGTTTGAGAAAGAAGCTTTGAGAGCTTCTCCTCCTTCCTTCCTCCAAATAATGGAGTCTTCTTCTTGTCCTTTCTGTTCATATTTTCTTATTCTTGTCTTCTTGATAGCATATTGGTTGAGATTCCACAGGCTGAGCCAAGATTATTCTTTGATACCACTATAATATCCCAAAATGGGAAAGCAGCAATACTAAAACACAAACTGGAGTAGCAGTGAAAAATTAACTCATAAAATGTGTGTATAATACATAGCCATCATATTATTGTTACAATAGCAAAATTATGTCCCAATATGTTATCTCAAAGTGGGGAAATGTAGCAACATGGACCATAAAAACGTTATTTTTAGAAAATGACACTATAACTGTGAGGAATAGAACTAGGATCCCTTAGCTTATGTATTATGGGACTCACATCCAGAAGGGAATAAAAAAAAAATCCTTTTTGATGTGTTAAACAGATCCCCTGGTCTTAATATGCCTTAAAAACACCCAAATCCCATGACCTGAACTATATAGAATTTTCTGAAGCAAGCACAGCGTGATTATATGATGGTTTATGATATAATATAATAGATAACCATAGAAATAGAGTTTTATTATACAAATCACAGAGAAAAATAGAGATCTAGCCCCTTTTACACATTATGAAGATAACCCAGGAAGGGTTCCTTGAAAACATGAGTACAAAGAGTGGATCTATAGATCTAGATCTGAAATAATGTAGTATAGCTAAATATTTGCATACATATAGCTGAATAGTACAAGAAAATATATGAGGATCCCTCTTACTATCTTTTCAGGGGAAGGGTTGGCCCTTTCCCTAAGCAACTAGCTAAAAAACAAGGGTTTCAACCCTCTCACTGCAACACTGCAAGAAATGACGCAATTCCTACAAGGGACTGCACTGTAGGTGATGGGAATACTTTGGCCCAATGCCAAGATATGAAAATCTGCTCCAAGATCTTCCTTACTGCTCTCCCAAAGGAAGGGAAGCTCCCTCCTCTGAAACACAAGCTCCGGAAGTGGTGTTGTGAACCCCCACTACAACACAACGTTATACTACTACATAAATAACATTCTAGCTGAAGGAGGATGCTTGGCCTCAAGCCTGGATGTGGAGAAATTCAGTACAAGCTACTTCAAGAGGCCTCTCAAGAAAGGAGAAGGAATTCCTGAACAGGAATGCCTTGTGCTAAGTAGCACATCAATCTCAACTAAACAATTGGACAAAGCAGAATAGTCATGCAGACCAAAAATCCAATATTCAATAATGTCTTGCTATGGCTACCTTGCCCTCCTTTTATACAAATGGAAGCCCTCTCACCATGGGTCCCACTCATTAGGGTTTCCTCCACCAAGGAATCTTCCTTCCACTATCTCTACGTGTCTCCATAGATGATCTCCACCTCTTATCCCAGCAATGTTGACTTGGCCAAACTTGACCTTGTCCACATGCAAATTCCCCTTTTCACACATGAGGGTGTGAAATCCGCTCCTATGATGATCCCTTTTCACAATATGAGGGATTTTATTCTTATTTTTGAAATGTATGGGCCACCTTACCCATTTATTCATCTCCTAAGTGAAATTAGCAAAAATAAATATTCCAATTAGCTGTATGCTAATTTTGGAATTTTACAAAGTCCTCTTGTAGTTGTTGAATGATCTTACATACCTTCTAATATTGTTTCCATTAAATCCTTTTTTCTTCCATTGAATCAAATTATGGAATAGAAACAACACATAGTAAGCCCTTAGTTTCTTCTTCTTTGTTTAAAAGTGAATTTTCCACCATATTATGTTTTCCATTTTTGGAGATAGTTTCGAAATTATAACCTAGCAACTTTGTAACCCCTTTTTGTTTCTCTCGTGAAGATAATTATTTCTCCAAGAATTACTTAGAACTATCATGATCAAGTTTTTTACTTTGAAGTGTCTTCCTATTAGGTATCATGATTTATTTTTTTACTTTGAAGTGTCTTACTATTAGGTAAGGGTGCCATTTTAAATTTCATGTAGTATGGTCAATATTTATTTCTCATCAATGTGTTTGAGAAATTTCTTTCCTTTAAGTTGGCTACTTACAAAGGTAAGCATCCTTCCTTCTTGCATTAAAAAAATACCAATGCAATGGAATGAGGCATCATGCTCCACAACAAAGGTTTTTGTGAAGCTAAGACAAGAGTTGTAGACATAGCCTCCTTAATTTTTTCAAAGGCCTTGGTTGCTTGTTAGTCTAAGAAAATTATTCCTTCTTTAGTAATTTTTGGGTGTGTGTTATATTCTTCCCATGACTACTTTCACGCGTGGATGGGGGGAAGACCCAAGGATGGGGAGTGGACCCAAAGATAGTGGGCAGACCTACCCATGGTTTTGTGCATGGGTTTTTCACATGGTTTTGGGCATGATGGTTTTCCGCCCATGGTATTTTGTGGGTCTGGACAAGGGAACTAGGGTTATGTTCTAATCCATGGTCAGTAGATTGGGGTTTATGAATGCTTTGACATGTATATATATTTTTCGTACCATTTAAAGGAATATAATGAAAAATCAATATATTAGTCTCGGTTTTTGGATCGAAGGGAAGATATTTGTGTATATTTGTTTTATGTTCTGTCCATTCTTTATTTTTTTGTTTTAAGAATTTGTTTGTAGGTAATTTCTTTACAAGGTTAAAATATACATTTTGTATCAGAGTTGTTTCAACTTCAAGGGGATGCCTTTGTTGTTGAGGGGTTTTTATCAGGCCCATGGTAAAACCTATTCAGTGGGAGATATGCAGGATCAATTTTTGTAGTGAAAGAACACGACTAACGATGGAAATATAGAGATCGATAAATTCAATGGACAAATTTTTAAGTTGTGGAAGATCAAGATGGAGGATCTGTTGGTGGATAAATATTAGTGCATCATGGTAGATCCGAGTACTAAACCAATGACAATGTCAGCAGAAGACTGGGCGAAGTTATATCAAAAGGAAAATAGCACAATACGGTTGTGTATCTCAGATTTAGTATTGTTGAATGTATCAGGTGAATCTATGATGAAGCATTTGTAGGTCAATTCGGGGACTTTATACTAATATAAGTCTCTCGCGAATAAAATATTCCTGCGGAAAAAGATGTATAACCTGAGGATGAAGTATGGAGACTCGGTGATAGAGAATATGAATGCCTATAATGATGTGGTAAGTCAGTTATTATCTTTTGATATAAAAATTTCAGACCAAGATAAGTGCATCAGTTTGTTATGTGATATACCAGATTCGTGGGATAGTTTGGTTGTCACAATAGGTATAAATACAACTACCTTGAATTTTGATGAAATAGACTCATATCCTTACTATCGGAGGAGATGAGACATAAAAATATGGAGAGACAGAATGGAGATGCCTTGTCTGTACGAGATGTTAATTTTTGCAACAAGGGTAAAATTCCACATTGGATAGCTTAGATGATTAATATAATAATTTAATTGGATTCCTATTTTTGAGAGGATTAAAATTGACCTATAGATTGTCCCAATCGGTTAAGAGGAAGTTATGTTATGAATTATTTTATTATTTTATGGGTCGGCCTAACCGCATGTTGATTTGGTCAAAGCCCCAAGTGGTCCCTCACAAAGTTATAAATAGAAGCGACCCCAAGTTCATTTGCACACATTCGCTCATGATATCTTCTTCATGTTATTTTCGTTTTTGGTTGTAATTTTTGTTTCTGGCTCGCACAGGTATGTCACAAGAGACTCGTGGACTGGATTGGGATCACAGATAGAGGCACATTTCAGATCTGGGTCTTTTAGGTCAAAGCCATAGGCAGGAAAGGCTGAGGTAGTGGCTCTGCAGAGGAAAATCCGGAGGCTAGGCTTGTTGATTCTGTCACCTGTGGCTTAGCTCATAAGGTTGATGTTTGGATGCCTTCAGGGCACAACTAGGGTTTTAGGGTGTTCAGACCCTCAGCTATGGGCATAGAATGCTAAGGTAGCGACTCAGATCCCTAAGCTGTGGGTTGAGCGTGTTAAGGTCACGGATCATAGATTCACTGGCCATATCAAATTTTGTTCATAGTCAATTGATTTTGCAGCATTATCACTCATTCTTCAAGTAGTCAGAGTCACATCAAAACAACCATTGACAATATTTTTGATCTGGATCTAGAAATGGGCAGTTGAGATCACTTGGTATTAGTGATACATTGGACTCATGTTTTTCTATTGTAGATCATATATTTTTATTTCGGATGTATACATGTACTGGGCTCATTGTACTCTCTGCTAAAATATTTTGAAAATTTTTTATAGAATATGAATATTTGAAAGGGTTTCCACCATAGTGGCATTTTTCCTTGGCCTTGGACCAATATTTGTGTCTCATGGCTGTGATATTGTCTTCTATGTCATTGTGTACAATTTTCTATCTTTAGTTATAGTGTATGGTTATTTATATTGCATAGATTTGAATACATTATTAATGAAAATATAATTTGGGCTTAAGTAACTGATACAACATAGATCAATATTGAAAAATTAACATGGTATCGGAGTCGAGGTAAAGGACAATCCCAAGAGAAGACAAGAGGTGAAGCCCACATTATCAGAGAGAAAATATACAAGTCTATCATAAAGTAGATCTACAAGCCAAGGTCAATATGTCTTCCTCTACCTTCAAGGAGCATGAGAAACTGGGTGACGCTTCAACTTCATTGCATGGAAAGTCAGATTAGATATCATTGTTGGCAACAACGATGTGATGGAATACATTCAAGGAAAGATGCTTGAACCTTGAGAAGATGCCTTCACTGTCATCAAGAACATGTACAAGAAAGGTGAGTCCAAAGAAAATCAAATCTTAGCTGATGGGTTACAAGATTACTTATTTGCTTATGTTGGGAATTTAAGGAAGTCTAAATATATGCATGACAATATAGTTGAAAAGTATGAATTTAACAATCTAAATGAGATTATTACATTGAAATACCAACTCAAGTAAGTGAATATTAATAAAGGTGATACTATTCAGTCTTACATCATGAGGATCTCTCATCTTAAATATCAACTGCTAAGGGTTGCAGAGAATTTTCGCAACAGAGAGTTGGTTATCGTGAATCTTAGAGGTCTCCCTCTGGTTTGGGAAACCTTCATTACTACTATCATCAATAGAAATATTCTTCCATCATTTGATGAAATTGTGGGGAAGTTGACTCAGGAAGAATCCAGAATGATAGAAATAGGGGGGATTCAGAATCATGAAGAAGGAGAGCCTACTGCATATGTTTCCCTAACAAAATAAAGAGATCGAAAGGAGGCGCATCTAGAATACCTTCTCATCAAAACTCAAAAGGAAGAAATGATAGATCACTTGCTCACATTGAATGCTTCAACTACCATAAGAAAGGCCATTATTCTCATGATTGCCCCCAGAGGAGAAAGAGGCCTCGATACAACAACATAAGCAACAACTATGATTAAAGAAGGAAATACAATCAAAGGAACACCCATGAAAAAAAGTATGAAAGGATAATAAGAGATTCATCGACCATCCTTGAATAATATCGTCCATCTCAAAATAATTGAAAAGCTTTTGGGTATGAAATTAATATTGTAGATAAAAATGAATATGTTCTCATTTCTACACTTACTAGTTCTTCTCCACCAGATTCATGGGACAACATGTTAGTTGATAGTGGGGTCACTCATCACTTTTCTGGTTATAAAGAGGTCCTTTCTAATCTGGTAGAGAGTGAGACTAAGTTAATGATAATTTTTGTAGATAACTCCACTCCTCTTGTAAAAGGATTTGGGTTGGTTGAATTTTAGTTAAACATTGGGGAATCAATATTGTTAAATGATGTGGCGGGACTTATGAAGAATTTGATTTCTATATATGCATTAGAAGATAAAGGGATGAGGGTTTCCTTCATCAATGGAAAGGAACTAACTTGGCTTGTTGATTCACATATGAAAGATGCATTCACATTAGGATTGAGATCTAAGGGCCTCTACAAGGTCATGGGAAGACCACTCTTTGCATTGGCCCATAACACCAATCATCTTAGTGAATTATGGCACCAAAGGTTAGCTCATCTACACCATTATTCCCTTTTGAAATTGAAGATACTGGTATCAAGTATTCCTGATGTACAAGCTCACCATGAAGGAGTTTTTCGTGGTTGGGGTAAGCAGAAAGAAAACAAGGGGACCATTCCCCTCAAGTAAGAACAAGACATATGACATCCTCCATCTCATCCATTCATACATATGTGGTCTAATGTCTGTGAACTCTATTGGTGTCCATCTCTATTATATCACCCTCATTGACGATTACTCCAGAAATACATGGTTATATTTCATCAAGCACAAGGATGAAGCCTTCGACAAATTTCAAGAATACAAAGCATTAATTGAGAATCAAACCGATAAAAGGATCAAAGTGTTCATATCCGACAATGGAGGAGAGTACATGTCAAGAGAATTCATAGAATTCTACAAGAAGGAAGGGACCAAGAAGGAAACTATTGTACCTTATACACCTAAATAGAATGGTCTAGCTGAAAGAAAGAACAGTTCGATATTGGAAGCTCATTGTGCTATGCTTCATGATCAGAAGGTACCTAAGTTTCAATGGACTGAAGAAACTAATGCTACTTTATATTTTCAGAACTGAGTACCTCATCAAGCGTTGAGGAATAAGACTCTAGAAGAAATCTTCATAGGTAACAAGCTAGACATCAGTCATCTTTGCATATTTGGATGCCTTGTATTCTTTCATGTACCGAAAGACAAAAGAAATAAGTTGGAAGCTAGAGGTAGAAAAGGTATATTTATGGGTTACTGTGAAAACTCAAAAGGTTACAGAATATACATTCTTGTTCAAAGGAAGGTTGAAATTAGTAGAGACGTAACCTTCAATGAAGATGCAACACTCTGTAAAGCAAGAGATATTCCTCTACCTACCAAGAAAGACGATGATGATAAGGATATTCTAGATATCCCTTCTATGCCCAAGTCAGATGAGTCAGATATTGATGATACATCTATGGAGCCTATGGATCCATTAGATCCACCTCCCAGTGATCCTCCTAGAAGGAAAAGTGTTAGCCTCTCTAAAATAACAATAATAAATCCAAATTAATTAATTAATTAATTAATTATTCCTAGTTAGGAATATGTGCCTAATTCTTGGGTTGTTGGGTTGTTCCTCAAATATTGGAGTTTGTTTAAGAACTCCTATCTTGGTGGGTTTTTGGTGAGAAATTATCTCAACCAAAAGAGTCTAAGATAGCACAGACTATCTTCTCTCATCTATTTAAATTGTAAATTAAATTCTTTTAATAAGAGAGATTACATGAGGAAGCTATGAGGCTTCTGCCTTTTATGCCAATGTTTTGTCTAGTTTCATTTCTGTATTTTCTATAATCTGTTTTTATGTTAATTCATTTTTTATCATGTGGTATCAGAGCTATATGGTCCTGATCTTGGCCCTTACCAAAGGAGGAGGGTAGAACCAACGCCAACTTCAACACCAATAAAAGGGATAAATTTATCAGCAACAGCAGATTTATTAGCAATAGCAGCAATAAAACAACAGTAGCATTGACATCTTCTTCTTCAGAGTGTGGCACGCAGGACGCTGTTGCAGCTAGATCTGCGTACACAGCAGTGGTGCTGTTGCATTTAAATCTCCGATCCTCGCCTCTATGAAGTCGATCTGTGTTCTCCTCGAATTTTTTAAACACTTTTTAAGACTCTATATGTCATTCATTGGCAATACGTTGTAGTTGCAATGTCCTTTCAGGATGCTGCTTGATGGTTTCCTTTGGAGTGTTTTGAATGGAAACCCCCATCCCTAGTGTGATCGAAGAGGAATGTAGAGGTGAAGCCAACATTTATCGTGATTGGTGAGTGATTATGTTTGTATTTTTTTGTTGAATTTTGATCGGAGAAATGGAGCGTGGTGTTGAATTTCCGAACACTGCCTGTGAGCACACCGATTCTCATATGTGTCTCCAAACAATATAAAGAATTGGTTGTTTGGTTTTTTTTTGGTATGGTGAGCTGCATTTGGTGGATTAGTGGTGACTGCATTCTGAGCATTGAGTTTATATAGCGGAATATTGTTGAAACATGTGACTGTTGATTATTGGTTATTGCTGAACCTTCCTCTTGATTTGTGTCCCAAGAATACTCGCCTGGTTTCTTACTAACTGCCAGTGATAATTTGAACTATCTCCCATTGCCAATGGATGGCTGCACATTATAAGAACTTTTACTAGTTCCATTTTTTTAAGTTTTGTCCATATACGAGCAGTTTTTTCTTTGATATGCTTGCCTGACATATCAATCTCCTTCTCAATGAGGCTAATGTGTTCGACAAGACGCCTCAGTATTCGAGTAAGGGTATTTGCGTAGCTCCTGCAGATATTTGCGTGAGAAATGTTGTATTTGCATGAGAAATGTTGTAGCTTATGTAGACCTTTTGCAGGCCATTATTGTGGTAATCAGCGTAACTGGTAATTTGCAAACAACATAATTTGTAATCTACAAAAGGTTGGGATCATAAGAGTGCATCGGAGGGATACACATCATCTTCGGCAAGCTGTGTACATAATTTCGATCCTAGTAAAGAAGTCGAATCACTGCTCAATGAGCTTAACATGGAAGAAGGCATGGATCACGAAAAAACCTAAAAGAATCGATGCCTGCAGTTGCGTGCCATCCTCACGAGGACTGGGTTTCCGAAATCGACATTGCAGCAAATCAGATTTGACAAGCATTGAAGAAGGAACTGCAGTGTGTTTCTGCCACTTCCCAGTAATCTTCAAGTCGTGCCTCTCGAATAACAATATCTGGACAGATTGTTGGAAGATAGTGAATTGCTTCACTATTGTTCTTTCTTCTTCCTTCTACAGCTGACCGGTGCCAGAGATTCAATGTATTCCATGGAGATTTATGTGCCGGAGACTTTGGATGAACATATGGTAGATGGGCAGGGGCACGCATAGGCTTACAAACAATGAAAGAATGGTTTGCATGGCATATTAATGCAATATTTTATTTTTCCGTTGCTGGAGTTCCTCGCTCACTCCATACATAATACGCTGCAGCTTTTGTTGTGCTGTTGTCGGAGAGTTTTTTGAAAAACATTCAAGTTATCCCCAAGTACAACCTTCTCAACTGGTTTTTATTTATTTAATTTTTTGATTCAGAAAAAGGGAAACATAAAAAAAAAGGGGGAGTATATTAAAAGCTTTAAGGAGATTTGAATGATATTAAAGTGATAAATGTATTTTTCATTAAATTAATATTGTAGGGAATGATTTTTAAGTTGGGATATATTCACCTCTAGGCCATCAAGCCTTTGGAAGACAAGTGTATTGGAAACAATTTTTATTTTTGCATAAGAGTGAAGATTGTAATAAGTGGAGTAATAAGTTGTAATTTGGAGAGATAGGGTGTGTGCAATTAGTGCACACAGTTTTTGAACGCATTTGCTTCCAAAATTTGCGAGCGTCAGATTCTCCTTGTTTGAGAAAGCTTCCGTGGAAATGTTGTAAAAGATGAAAGATTGATGATCTCCATACTCAATAAAGACATATTATTTGTGGTGTTGATGTGTCCTAGATCCGCCCGAAATTGAATAAGGGGATCTTAGGTACACCATGTGTGTTTTTGATGGCGCATGTTTTTTATGGCTTCATGTTGTTTCTTTTTTGATCTGTGTCTAGTTGTGACACATTAATAATTTCATACATAAAGTTTAATATCAGCAAGCACATCACTTATAACAAAATAACTGCAAGATCAACACATTCATCTACACAACTACAACATATAATCGAAGATTGTCTACATCAACATTTTACATCAACAAGCCAATTCACTTCATCGGGTTCATGTACCTGCACACTCAAATAAAGTCTACATGTAATCAAATTCATTGTTTTAAGTGAATCATTAAAAATTCATTGTTAATGAATTTTTAAAGACAAGTGAATTCATTATTTTAAAGTGAATCATTGTAAGCTTTCTTAGGTGCATTGTCGACAGTGTTCGACACCCTTCCTTTACACAAAATCAATTGAGTACATGAGTTTTTTCAAACAAGAAACAAGTTTACATCTCCAAGTGAGCGTGATTTCAAAGCAATTTGCGTCAAGACAGTACAAATATCAAACCATCAAGCAAGCCAGAGTGAAGTTTATTGCAGCAACCATCAAAATCAACCAAACAAGTTCAACTCTGACATCAATCAAGAAAGCACATCGACATCAAGCGAGCGTGGCTATTAATTCAAGTGAGCGCTTAAACAAATGCAATCGTCATCAAGCGAGCGTGAATTCTAGAGTTTAAGCGAGAAAATTCTACAATTGTAGCAAGTGTTCCAAGCAAGCGCAATAAGCAACAAATCAAGCGAGCATACCATTCAAGCCACATTCAAGCGAGCCTGTCATTCAAGTGAAACAGTTCAAAGTACGACATCTACGACAAGAGAGCCTGTTTTCAAGTGCGCAAGTTCAGATGGCGCAACATATTCAGTTGTTAAACATTCTTCACAGTTTGATCATCTCAAGTGATGAAGACATGGTGCACGTCAGCAAAGACACTCTTGCTGATCTTTCACGGCATCTCCAACAAACACATGACACCATTGAGTTTCTTCAACTCGAGTCGCAACTTCAAAGGATTGAATTGCAAGAAAAGAGTGATACTTTCAAGTCTTTGAACCATCCAAATGATAAGTCTTTCATTCCAACAGCTTCAAGTGTTGAAGTTGTTCCAGATCCAATTTCTTCCAAGCCCATCATCAAGCCCTGGGAAGAAATTCAGAATAACAAGAATCGACGAGGCTTAGGATATGTCCAAGATGACACCAACTTACATATTCACGATTATTCCAAGCCCATTCAGTTCGTTAGTGCAGGATTTCTTGAACATATCCCCTCAGCACATTCAGAGACAGTTGCAGACAACCAGCAATGCATGCAACCCAAAGTTGCAGAAAAACAGAATTCCACACAACTTGAAGTTGAAGTCAAACTAAAATGTTCTCATTGTCAGAGAACCGGTCATATGGAAGATCCGTGTTTTGATCTCCATCCCTGTCACCATTGTGGCAAGTGAAATCATTCCTCAGAAAAATGTTGCAATCAACACAAATCAGCCAGATTAAAGATACATTATGACTGGATCAACCCTTGGGAATGGTCATCCACAGTTAAAAGATTTCTTTAGTTCTAAAACCGCATACGATCACACATTGTGCAGCCAACAGTGAAAGGATGATGGTACTCTCATGCAGTTGAATGGGGGAGCACAACAGTGTAAAACTCCTACACCTGAAGGGGGGAAGTTCAGGAATACTTTCCAATAGAAGTATCTCTCCTTTCTGTTGGAAATGTTGTCATTGATGGCAAAGAAGAAAAAGGAGGCAGCGCTGAATCACAGATAGGCAGAAGAACACTGCTAGAGTGTAACAGTCGAATACAAAGGCAGAGCGACAGGAGCAGCAAGACAGACAAAGGAAGCATCGACTACAATGGAGGCAGCAAAGAAGCAGAGGCAGAGGCAGAGCGACAGGAGCAGCAGAGGCAGAGGCAGAGCCGTTATAAAATTCCGAGAATCGCCCAAGCCGGCAGATACATTCATATGTATAATTCCGAGAATCGCCCAACCCGGAGGACAGATATAAAATTCCGAGAATCGCCCAAGCCGGCAGATACAGTCGTATGTATAATTCCGAGAATCATTACCCGATGGGCGTTACATATAACATATAAACCATATTCTGGGAATCTCTTAACCCTTTGGCAAAGTATACATATATGTCTGTTATATTATGGAGCGTACAAAACGAAGTTTTAGATGGTGGGACCTCTCCCCAATCGCAATCGGAGATCGCAAGGGCAGCGGAACATCGCAACAGAAAGTTGCGATTGCGATTGAAATGCCGGACCCGATCGAGTTATATACCACAGTTAATTGCTAATCGCATCCGAGTTCCCAATCACATGTCTTTTGTAAAACGCTGCGATTGAAATGGCGGACCCAATCCTGTTATAAGAAGGAGTTAATAGATGCAAATCGCATCCGTGTTCTGATCGCAATCAGAACTTTTCTATTATGCGCCCCGATTGCATTTGTTTGAAGTTCCGGACCCGATGGGTGTATAAACGGTGGTTAATACATATTTGAGTTACGGTCAAATCGCATCGGCACTGGTCAATCGGAACATGTTAACAAAGATTTGCGATTGCGATTGAAAGGCCGGACCCGATGGGTTTATAAGCCAAGACTGATATATGTTTGAAGTTTCGCCATAACAGTGAATAATCGCAATCAGAAGAGGCTGAGGAGTGATACATCGCATCGGAAAAGATCGGCGAGTGAGCCCGAAAGGAGTTCTTATTTGTTTAAAGAGTTTTTATTATATAATGCCGAGAATTGATTTAAGTCTTTTTAAAAGGAAGTTTGTATGTATGCCGAGTGTTGAAATTACTTATATATATATGAAAAGGCGCTGTTATATATATATATATAACGTTGTTGCGATAAGCCATGTGGTCTGTAGACCCACGGGCCTCAGCTTAACGGGAGGGCGATTCTTAATATACAATGACTGTGATATATGTCCGTTCCGCTTGCGGAAAGTTCCACATCAACAAGACACTTGCTGCAAGTCAGCAGTCACGTATCTTTCTAAGAGGCACTGATATAAAAGCACTGTTACACGTATGCAACAATTACACCACAGCAGAGGACAGAAAAGCATACAGAGCAGAAAAGAGTCAAAACACAGTCACAGAAAATACAAATGCGCAGCAAGCCAAGAGACAAAACGAGTGAGCTGGAGTTCTCATTTAAATCTGAATGTAAATGTTTTATTTAAATTTATATTGTTGTGATGCATTGGCAAGTCTCCAGAAGAGAGCAAATATCCCACTGTAATATTAAAATAAGCACCTACAGTTACATTTTTCTAAGTGAGCTGAAAAGAGATGAGAAGGCAGAAGGCAAAGAGACATGGCTTTCCATTTTGAATTCCCAGTGGAATACAAACAGTCATGAAACTATTTTTGTATAAAACAGGGTAATATCCAAGGGGAGAGAGTTGATGAAAAAGGAGTGAGAGAAGAAGAGAGTATGCAGCAGAATTAAAGAGAGTTGAAGAAAATAAGCAAGCTGCAAGAAGAATGTGAATAAGGAGGAGTTGAGCAAAGAAGAAGAAGGGGCTGAGCAGAGATGATGCAGGTCTGATATAAGAGTTGATGAACAGCAGAGAAGAAGGTACAAAACAGAGCTGATATCCAAGGTAAATCAACAAGTGTTTTTCTTTTGAAAGAGTAAGGAAGTTGGAGCTTCCCTATTAAGTTGTAGCTTGATATATGTCAGTTGTAGCTGACTGAGGTAGGAGCCTCCTGTAGGTTGGTGCTTGCAGAACATAGATGGGAGTTGGTGCTTCCACATAAAGTTGTAGCTTGATAAAATGTCAGTTGTAGCTGACTGAGGTTGGAGCCTCCTGTAGGTTGGTGCCTGCAGAAAATTGATGGGAGTTGGAGCTTCCTTGCAAGTTGTAGCTTGCAGAATTGAGGATAGAGCCTCCTGTAGGTTGGTGCCTGCAGAAAACGGTGGTGAGAGGGAGTTGGAGCTTGCCTTTGCATCACAACAATAATAAGATGTGGTTTTCTCCCTTTATGGGTTTCCACTTATATCTGGTGTCTCTGTGCATGATGTTTATATGTTGATGTGGTTTATCTCATCTGCTTAATACTTGCTACTCTCATATTCAATCTGCTATTACATTAACAAATCTGTTTGATAGTAATACTTGTTGCTCACAGATTAAGATTGCTCACATATTAAGTTGACCATGAAATGAAGGTGTAAATAAGATTTAAAAAGAAAAGTATTAAAAGTCCATGTATGTGTTAAACTGATTCACCCCTCCTCCCTCCTCTCAGTTTAACTAAGGGTTCAACAATTGGTATCAGAGCCGGTTCCTTTGGTGTAAGCTTAATAACTTGAAGGAGATCTGGTTGAGTCATGGACTATCAAAATGTATCTGTGTTAAATACAACAAACTTTCCTGAATGGAGAGACAAGGTTAAAATAGGATTATTGGCTTATGAACCTGAAGTATGGAAGCTTGTATGTGATGGTTACTGCACAGACTCCCCCATGGTGAAAGAACAACAGAGGAATGCCAAGGCAAAATGTGTAATATATAACAGTCTTCATAACAAGGACCTTGAGTTGATAATGGATTTAACCTCTGCAAAAGAAATCTGGGATAGATTGCACTTCATGCATGGAGTAAACACTAAGGACGGCACTGAAAAGAAGGATAAGAGAATTAAGAAGAAGAAAAATTCATGTCAACAGGAAAATATTCAATCGAATGAAGTACCTGCTAGTGTGAATGGAGATAAGAACCATGAAGAAATTACAGCTGAAGAAAAAGCCAAGCTTGACACTGCTTTGAATGAAATAGAAAAATTGAAAAATGAAAACAAAGACCTTAAGACAGTGGTGCAAATATGTGATGAGAGAGAATATGAAGATAAGAAAGAAATTGTTGGCTTGAAGACACACCTTGAAGAAGCAAGGAAAATAAAAGACACTTTGCTGCAACAAATGAGAGAGAAAAATCTGGAATGTGAAAAATTGGAAGAAGAAGTAGTGAACCTAAGAAAGAAATTAGAAAAGGCCCAAAGAGATTTATTAATGAATACTCCTCAAATGAAAAGCTCCGGACAGTTGGACCAGATTCTAAAGGCTCAAAGGTCACCTCTCATAAAGGTTGGGATAGGATATGAAGGTGAAACCAGTAAGTCCAAGGTTGAAGATAACAAGAAAATCATTTTTTTAAAAGCTGTAAAGAACTGTGAAACAGCTCAGCAAATTCCTACAGAAGCAGAAACCAGCAGGAACATGAGTTGTAAAGAAACAAACATAATCAAGCAACAACATGAAAGAGCAGAGAATGAGAGGATGAAACAATCAGCTACTAAAGGCTCATATGCTCCTAGGGATGGATTGAACAAATTCGAAAGATGTCAAAGGAGGTTCCTCCCTCCTATGAAAATTAGCACATGTTTATCTTGTCATAAACCAGGACATAATGCAGCATATTGTAAGACAAAGCCAATCCAGTCCAACCAGCAAAGGATGCAGCAAAAGAGAAGAACCCCTCAAGCAAGCAAAGGGAAAAGACAATCTTCCACCCGGTACACAAATCATTTCTATGGCTACTGTTATGCATGCAATGAATTTGGACATAAATATGTTGATTGTAAATTATGTTCAAAAAGGGGAATGAAATATTATACATCAGCTCAAATGCACCTTGGTCAAATAAGATGTTATGTATGCCTCAAGCGTGGTCACAAAGCTAAAGACTGTAATCTGCCATATACATTGAAGAACTCTAGACAAATGATGGGATCAAAGCAAATCAAACAAAACTATGAATTTAAAAGAAGTGCAGACATTATGAAGAACCTCAATAAAGTTTGGAAGGAAAAGAGAAAGGGGGAGCCTACTATCTCCATAACATAATGAATCTAGCATAGTCTCAGGGGGAGCTGCTCTACGAAACAAAGCAAATATCTAACCAGTTATAGATATGAAGCATCATCCCAGGGGGAGAGCAATTCATATATAGACCCCATGAAAGTAGTCTAAGAAGAGCTCCTTGGAATGATAACAGCTATGAGATCAGTAAGGGAAAGGAAGTTCCTCTAACAGAGATCTATGGAGGAAGAAGACCATATAAAACTCACAATAGCCAGCAAAATTGTTAGAAGGAGAACAAAGGCAGCAAAGGCATTTGACTAGTTAAATCCTGTGCGAACACATGAGTTCTTGATGAATGATCCTATGTAATTGAGCTGAGTCCAATAAGCAGGGTATGGAAATTAGAGTGATTGTGTGGCAATTCTGTGGTGAAGAACCTTGTAGCATCGGTTTGTGCTAATTTCCTGTTCCACTCAGAAGACTAATGAACCATACTCTCTGTGAATGAGTGTGTGTGTGTGCACTCTGCAGAAGAAACAGAAGAATTGAAGCAGAATAGGTTTATTCATGAATTAGGGTTGTAATGCAGTTTATAGATGAATTATTGAGCAATTATTCATTAATTGAGTGGCATAGGCTTTGATTGAAGACTAAAACCCTGTGAAGTCGAACCCAGTAAATCAAGCTAAGAATGTGCCTGTATATTCAGAAAGAAGAATGTTTGATAATGTGGAACTCTGCAAAGGTTATGTAAGGTGCAAAGGTTGTGAATGGTGGAGCGGAACCATAGTCAAATGCGCAATGTCAATAGTGGAGCGAAACATTCGTGAGCAGGTTCGAATCATTATAATATATTGAAAAATGACTATTTAATAAAGAAGACCGGAACCTTGGTGAAACACTGTAGCAAAACCACTTGTGGTTTTCGGATTATTTCGCACCACTTTTGGTACGGAGATGGTATTATCTAGAGGGCTAGCGATTCCATAAGATTGTTGACACGTGGCATAGGTGGTATTGGAAGCCACCGTTTAACCTGCGATTTCGCAAGTTAACGTGAGTACCGGGACACCGAGCAGAATTTCTCAGGACCGTTGTTTTGAAAAAGGGACATCCGACGGTGAATATTCGATGAAGATACGCGAAGTTTAATAAAAGTGCGCGGAAGATAGAGGAAGTACGGTGCATAGGTGGGCCAGTCCGAAAGTCTTATTATAAAGTCTGTTTTCAAAGCATGGAGTATTAATACAAGGTCGGGTGGCGAACTATAAAGCGAGCGGTATATTCAAATCTTCAAAGGTTTGTTATGAGGTCTGGTTGTGATTATTAAAAAGGCGACAAGAAGCCATGGTAATAGAAAGAAGACATCAGCACCTTAAATGATGATCATATTGTGCATCATATTGCTAGAATTGACAATGAATCACATTAACAAGAATGAGTGAGAAAAGTGTCTGTCATCATTAATATCATTACTTCCTTCATCTATGAAAATTTCCCCTAGAGGAGCACAGTTAAGTGAGTGATCTGCCCGTGAAGATTCCAAGCAAAGAAATTGAAAATGTCTTCCCGAAGATCATCATGTTAGAACAGTTGAATTGGTATATAAAGCAGTGTATAAAGCAGCAGTGATTCTGGAGCTGTCATAGAAAATAAAATGCAGTGACATTCTTTCAAATCAGGATGAAGGAATAAGTAGCAGGTTAATAATGCCAAGATCAGATTTAGTATATTAATGATTGTTGGTGTGAACAGTGGAAAGATCAATAGTGGAAACTATGGGTTCATGTGAAAGCTAAAATAAAATCTCTGCATGGTTTATCAAGGTAATATCAATTGGTACTAGGTACAGGTAGCATATCTATCAATAGAATATCAAGAGTTATCATGGAGCAGCAATATGGTACAGGCCCTCCAGATCAAATAACTATGGCAAAAGAACCTTAAGCACAAAGGATTTGCAGGGTTTGTTTTGGAAGAGTGTGTAAGCAGTGAAAGTCATTAGTCTCTTATATTGAAAGATATTGCCTATCCTCACAATAAGTTGTAAGCTCTGGTGTGATTCATTTATTTACAATAACAACAAGGACCTTTCAGTCTTTAAGTGTATTATCCCTGTTAGCAGTTTAGCACAGATTACCAACAATAGGCAGTACAAGTGAACCACAGAAATAGACGATATATTGGCATCATCACAACGGAACAGATGTTGTCTACAGATGTCTATTGCAGAAGAAGACATATTCCATCTACAATCTTCCTCAACAGAAATATATTGGCACACTACATCAGATATAGACCAAAGTATAGTTGAAGCAAGCTTGATATGTCACTCGGAGCATTCACAATCTTTAAGTCTTGATCCAATGATGCATCTCTTATTATACAAGTCTGATTATAGCTGTCATTACTTTGGAATAATATCAACTTAATGTGTATATACAAGTTAAAATATTCTCAAAAGTGTTCTCTCAACAAATATTGTACACCAGTATAGAGCAACATGGTACAAAGTCAGAAGAAAAATGCCTAAACACATCTCAGAGAGAGAAAATGAAAAGATAGAATCTACACTAAGAAATGTGCAACCCTTTGCCATTGATGTCAAAGGGGGAGGAAAAGCAGGTAATAGAAGAAAGGGTCTTCTAAAAGAAGCTAGACAGAGGAAGACTTGGAGGAAGCATTGGATTATTGGTGGATGTGTTGCCATCAATGCCAAAGGGGGAGACTGTTGGAAATGTTGTCATTGATGACAAAGAAGAAAAAGGAGGCAACGTTGAATCACAGATAGGCATAATAACACTGCTAGAGTGTAACAATCGAATACAAAGGCAGAGCGACAGGAGCAGCAAGACAGACAAAGGAAGCAACGACTACAATGGAGGCAACAAAGAAGCAGAGGCAGAGGCAGAGCGACAGGAGCAGCAGAGGCAGAGGCAAAGCCGTTATAAAATTCCGAGAATCGCCCAAGCCGGCAGATACATTCATATGTATAATTCCGAGAATCGCCCAACCCGGAGGACAGATATAAAATTCCGAGAATCGCCCAAGCCAGCAGATACATTCGTATGTATAATTCCGAGAATCACTACCTGATGGGCGTTACATATAACATATAAACCATATTCCGGGAATCGCTTAACCCTTTGGAAAAGTATACATATATGTCTGTTATATTATGGAGCGCACAAAACGAAGTTTTAGATGGTGGGACCTCTCCCCAATCGCAATCGAAGATCGCAAGGGCAGCGGAACATCGCAACAGAAAGTTGCGATTGCGATCGAAGGCCGGACCCGATCGAGTTATATACCACAGTTAATTGCTAATCGCATCCGAGTTCCCAATCGCATGTCTTTTGTAAAACGCTGCGATTGAAATGGCGGACCCGATCCTGTTATAAGCAGGAGTTAATAGATGCAAATCGCATCCGTGTTCTGATCGCAATCGGAACTTTTCTATTATGTGCCCCGATTGCATTTGTTTGAAGTTCTGGACCCGATGGGTGTATAAACGGTGGTTAATACATATTTGAGTTACGGTCAAATCGCATCGGCACTGGTCAATCGGAACATATGTTAAAGACTTGCGATTGCGATTGAAGCCCGGACCCGATGGGCTTATAAATTATGAGTAACAAATGTTTCAGTTCCATGGTCAATCGCATCGGAGGTAAAGTGGAGCATCGGAACATCACAACAGAAAGTTGCGATTGCGATTGAGAATCGGACCCGATGGACTGATAAATTGTGACTTGATAGGTTTGAGTTCCGGAATGTGTTTAAAGAGTTTTTATTATATAATGCCGAGAATTGATTTAAGTCCTTTTAAAAGGAAGTTTATATGTATGCCGAGTGTTGAAATTACTTATATATATATGAAAAGGCGCTGTTATATATATATATATATAACGTTGTTGCGATAAGCCATGTGGTCTGTAGACCCACGGGCCTCAGCTTAACGGGAGGGCGATTCTTAATATACAATGACTGTGATATATGTCCGTTCCGCTTACGGAAAGTTCCACATCAACAAGACACTTGCTGCAAGTCAGCAGTCACGTATCTTTCTAAGAGGCACTGATATAAAAGCACTGTTACACGTATGTAGCAATTACACCACAGCAGAGGACAGAAAAACATACAGAGCAGAAAAGAGTCAAAACACAGTCACAGAAAATACAAATGCGCAGCAAGCCAAGAGACAAAACGAGTGAGCTGAAGTTCTCATTTAAATCTGAATGTAAATGTTTTATTTAAATTTATATTGTTGTGATGCATTGGAAAGTCTCCGGAAGAGAGCAAATATCCCACTGTAATATTAAAATAAGCACCTACAGTTACATTTTTCTGAGTGAGCTGAAAAGAGATGAGAAGGCAGAAGGCAAAGAGACATGGCTGTCCATTTCGAATTCCTAGTGGAATACAAACAGTCATGAAACTATTTTTGTATAAAACAGGGTAATATCCAAGGGGAGAGAGTTGATGAAAAAGGAGTGAGAGAAGAAGAGAGTATGCAGCAGAATTAAAGAGAGTTGAAGAAAATAAGCAAGCTGCAAGAAGAATGTGAATAAGGAGGAGCTGAGCAAAGAAGAAGAAGGGGCTGAGCAGAGATGATGCAGGTTTGATATAAGATTTGATGAACAGCAGAGAAGAAGGTACAAAACAGAGCTAATATCCAAGGTAAATCAGCAAGTGTTTTTCTTTTGAAAGAGTAAGGAAGTTGGAGCTTCCCTATTAAGTTGTAGCTTGATAGATGTCAGTTGTAGCTGACTGAGGTAGGAGCCTCCTGTAGGTTGGTGCCTGCAGAAAATAGATGGGAGTTGGTGCTTCCACATCAAGTTGTAGCTTGATAAAATGTCGGTTGTAGCTGACTGAGGTTGGAGCCTCCTGTAGGTTGGTGCCTGCAGAAAATTGATGGGAGTTGGAGCTTCCTTGCAAGTTGTAGCTTGCAGAATTGAGGATAGAGCCTCCTGTAGGTTGGTGCCTGCAAAAAAAAGTGGCGAGAGGGAGTTGGAGCTTGCCTTTGCATCACAACAATAATAAGATGTGGTTTTCTCCCTTTATGAGTTTCCACTTATATCTGGTGTCTCTGTGCATGATGTTTATGTGTTGATGTGGTTTATCTCATCTGCTTAATACTTGCTGCTCTCATATTCAATCTGCTATTACATTAACAAATATGTTTGATAGTAATACTTGTTGCTCATAGATTAAGATTGCTCACATATTAAGTTGACCATGAATTGAAGGTGTAAATAAGATTTAAAAGAAAAGTATTAAAAGTCCATGTATGCACAAAAGAACGATTCACCCCCCCCCCCCCCCCCTCTCAGTTTAACTAAGGGTTCAACACTTTCAATTGACAAAGGGGGGAAAATGTCAATGAGATTGACAGTGGTTTTCAGACTAAAAGTCACGAAAAAAATAGCAAAAGTAGCCAGTGGGCATCTTCAACAGCCAGTGAGCATCAACAACTTTTCCAATGGGCAGTCAACAGCAAAGACGCAGTGAACAATTTTCAACACAGCAAAAGCAACAGTGAGTTGTTTTTGACATCATCAGCCAGTGGGCTTTGAACAAATTTTGTCAGTGGACAAAGGATGCTGCTTTCATGCAAAGGATAGATAAATCCTTTTGAAAATTGGCACTTGATGGATTTTTCAAGCGAAATTCAGACATGAATCATACATACAGCTGACTCATGGTCTCTTCAGATTGTAGTTTTTCAGCATCCAGCTTTGGCAGTTTTTCAGGCAATGTTTTTTGAGGATCAACATGAGAACTTGGAAGATGGTTCCTCGTTCTTATTTTGGATTTTTCATTGAAGGGGGGAATGTTAGCCTCTATAAAATAACAATAATAAATCCAAAATAATAAATAAATTAATTAATTATTCCTAGTTAGGAATATGTGCCTAATTCTTGGGTTGTTGGGTTGTTCCTCAAATATTGGAGTTTGTTTAGGAACTCCTATCTTGGTCGGTTTTTGGTGAGAAATTATATCAACCAAAAGAGTCTAAGATAGCCCGGACTATCTTCTCTCATCTATTTAAATTGTAAATTAAATTCTTTTAATAAGAGAGATTACATGAGGAAGCTATGAGGCTTCTGCCTTTTCCGCCAATGTTTTGTCTAGTTTCATTTCTGTGTTTTCTATAATATGTTTTTATGTTAATTCATTTTGTATCA